>CATIWC010001648.1:0-395102 GCA_948472305.1 Vicia faba
ACAAAGTCTGAGCATTACATTATGAGATTCTTCATAGTTCACTATTCATCAGAACTTGTTGTAGAGCTTTTGATAATAATATCTTCTTATTACCCTCAAATTATGAGCTAACATTCAGAATTAAGCAGTTTATCCTTAAACAACTGTTTAGATAAACATAATTCATATTAGTGCTTAATTCTTAAATAACAGACATAATCGTTTAGCACAAAGATAATAGCACCATTGCTTATCATATATCTGACATTCTTCTAACTAATATAAAATATCAAGTTTAACAACTGTTAAACAAAACACAAGGGAAAATACATACCTTTGCACACCTTAAAAAGCATTGTTGAGTTTTTTTCTATTAGCCCAAATCAATTGATTTTAAAGAGAATTTTGTTCTAGCAATGTCTTTTCAGAGATGGCTTTAGAAGACTTATATTAATCAAGCTATAAGAGCCACTAAGAGCTCCTTTAACTAGATGATCTTCAGAGGTTAAATAACTTATGAAGCACCAGCTTCTGGACCATTAGCTTCAGTAACGCCAGTAACAATTATCCACCTTTTATGGTTCCTTCTAGATTCCACATTTCCTTCCTCTTTAAGAGTTGCAATTTGGAACATATGTTTTTCTTCTGTCATATGTTGTAACCATCCACTGTCCATATATCATGACTCCAACTTTTCTTTTTATATTTTTTGCAAAAACAATTTCAGATTTGGGTACCCATAATTTTATGGGTCCTCTAGGTTAGTTCTGAAAGTTCTCGTATGAACTTGTACCTTAGCCTTCATGTAGTAAGGCTTGAAATCATTCAATACTTTTGATTCAACAATTTTGTGTCTTGAATGACTTAGATCCTTTGATTATGAATCGTTCAGAATTTTAGACTTCTGGATCATTGGATTTTGTAATACGGTGGGAGAACTGACTTTACTGGTTTTGCATTTTATCGCAATTATTGCGGTAACGAAAGATCTTTGTTCTTTTTCTCATTTCCTTTAGATAATGCTATCCTACCATTAGTTGGTAGGAAGCCCTATCATTGGATGTTTTGAGGGACATGAGAGGGTAATCGTACAATCACGAAGGCAACTCGTAAGATATTTTAGTAATTACTCTAAGGTACCAAGATCATTTACTTAGGCAACATCGAAGGGTCATCGAGGGACTATGATCTTTTAACCAAAGGGTCTTTGTTAAAACTTCTCACGTTCGAGAGGCGTTATTGTTTATTTTCCAAAGGCAACAAGTGGAGGTACCATAGAGGTGCGCGTGTGCGTAGTGTGTCGTGTTTTAGTTATTTATCTTGGACATTTAGGTTTTCTACCGTTTGCTTTTAAATCTTGTCATGCAAACCTATTAGCATACATCTAATAGTTAAATATATACAGAAAAATAAAGATGCAAGAATTAAACTACGCTATCACATCGCTTCGGGATGGGGGAGTACAAACCAAAATGGGAGGAAAATGTGAATGAAACCTAATTTTAACTATTACAACTTACGGGCAATTACATAAATTATGAAAAAATAATAATGCAAAAACATAAATAACACGCAAAGAATGGAAAAGAGGTAATATCTAAAACCCTAAAAATTCTAAGTGTAAAAAATAATTTTTTGTTGTTTTAAATTTTAATTAGAAAAAAGATTTTGAACCTAATTCTAACCAATTTTAATTAACAAAATAATCTCAAAAATGATTTAAATTAATTTATTTTTATTGTAAAAAAAAGTTAATTAAATTAAATCCTAAATCTAATTTTTGTTTGATTTTATGATTTTATTAAAAATTAATTGTTAAAAGAAAAGAAAATAATTAAATCAAAATGAAAATAAAAAAAAAACTAGATAAATGGGCTGCGATGTAAAAACATCAGGGGGTGCAATCTAGAATTACTAGGCCCAATAAGAACTGAGCCCAGGAGCTTTGTTCTGGATCCAGTGGGGCAGCGCGCCTTGGAGAGCACCATGGTCACCATCGTTTTGGAGCACTGGATTTGTGATTTGATGATATGATGGCCCAGATTTGAGTCATATTACGCGCTTGTTAATCCTTATACGCACTGGATCTGAAATGAAATGTTAGAAAAAAAAGAAAATTGCTTGCATCCTGGGTCGAACCCAGGACCTGGTAAGGGTAAGCCTTAAGAGTATGCATGCTACCACTTGGCCAACTGTTCATTCGTTACTTCAGATACAAACGAACATATACATTATGCATGCAAAATTATTTGAATGGGCCACTGAAAGAGGACACACAAGCCATCAGAGTTAGCCCACCGGAGTCAACTTTCTGATTGTCTTCTTCGGTTGGATTGAAAACTAAACTTGCAAAATAACAAAGATAAAAAATCCAAATCAACCCTACCCCCCTTAAAAAATCCTCCTGAGTCCAAATTAGGGCTTATTTTGGGCTAAAATGCACAAAATCATACGCTTCAAAACCAAACGTCCGATCAGGGATAAACATGGCATCCAACCATTCTTCATCCATGGGAACGCATCAAGGGTCACAACCTACTCGTCAAGGATTTAGGAACACGTTAGTAGCATCAATGCATCATGAAACAACGTAAAATTAAAGATACAAAATTTAACAAAAAATAGAGAACCGATGAGGTCATGATGCATGGTTTCAGGCGTGTAAGATCACCGTGAATGGTCTAGTACTACCTTTGGGTATCCCAGGAGGATAATGAGAGTGGAATTATGGACTGAAACAGCATATGGATAGAGTTTGGGACTCGAGGGTTTCTTGAGAATTTTGAACAATTTTTGCAAGTTTCTATGCATGTGTTTTTCCCTCCTTTTGGCCTGCTTTGCTTCAGTATATATAGAGGTAGAGATGAGCTGACATACATGGAAGTAAATCAAGCCATGAAGGCTCTTTTCAAACCAATATCAAACACTTTAAATTGTTTCTAAACTTTCCATATCCTTGCCAGTTTTTTAACTTGCATGAACCTGGACATGTTATGGCTGGGTTGCACGAATTAATAGGCTTCAAAGTTGGTCAAACCAAGCCCATATACATTAGCTATGATTTTTTGTGATTTTACTTAATTTGCTTTGTTTTTAAATTAAATAAAATCAAAGTAATTATACATAAAAGTAAAAGCAATGTATAAATTGACTTAGAGGTCCTCTAAGGTGTTATGAATATGTTTGGACATCAAAAACTAGGCCCATTGGTTCAAAATTGCAATTTTGCTCAATTTGCATTTCATGAATTTCTTCAAAATCTCCCAACTTGTGCAACTCATAACTTGCTCAATTTCCATATTTTGAATATTATCAATGCCTTTTTGGAAAGCTCAAGATGTCCTCTACAATCTCTATGTTGACCATTTTTTTTCTTTTGAAGACTTCATCTTGATGTAAGTTTCCTTGACAAAAAGTGTCTTTTATTGACTTTTGAAAATGACCTATAATGTATTAGCTCATATCTTTCAAATGAAGTATTTTTTAGACTTGAGCATAAAAACAAAGTTGTGGGGAATTGAATTTTCTTCAAAATGAGTTTTGGTTGGGGAAAAGTTGATGAAGTATGTGAAAGTTATGCTTGGTCAAAGTTTAGTTGACTTATCCTAAGGAAACCCTAATTTGATAATTCTTGACTTTTGATGATTTGAGGGCTTTTCTTAAGGAATAATGATCAACCCTTGATTGAATGATGAATATCACTTCAAAATATTGATGTTGACCAAAAATCTTGAATTTTGACTGTATGTTGACCATAGTTGACTTTTTTATCAATATAGTTTATTTTTAATCATCTGAGCCATTGAGTGAGCAAACTTGTGATGTAGGACTTGAAACTTGACATGCACATTGTTGGAGACCTATGATAAGCCATAAGAACCATTTAAGACCTTTGCAAACCAAATTTCCTTGAGAAACTCAAAACCCTAGTTGTAGACCTTTAGCTTAGGAGGACCTTTGATTGGTCAACCCTTGAGTGTCTTGAATATCTGAGAAGCCTTGAAAGAATGTCTTGATAAGAAAAGGGGAGGGAAAATTTTGGGGTACAACAGCTTCCCCTGTTCAATCTTCTCAAACATGAAGAGTTAGATTGGCATGTCCGCTATTCGTGACTTGAAGGTAGAAGATGATTGAACACTTAAGTACCCAGAAATTTGCACCCGCATGTGCAAGATGTAAAGTTGTTGGTTGATTGTATCAGGAATGGGCTTATAGATGCCATTTGGAGATGTGACGGAGATTTGTTGGAGATGATCTTATAGATGCCATCCAAAATAACTGTTAACTTCAACTAGAAGAAGTAGCATAATAAATCTTTGTTTGATTTAAACTGAACTAGAGAAAGGTCTACTGGAAAAGCATTAGGATAAATCATTGGTCGATTTAAAATGAACCAACAAATGTATGTACTTTAACTGGATAAGAATCAAAATAAATCTTTGAGCGATATAAGCTGAACCGGAGAAATGTCTTGATTATCTTCAACTGGATAAAAATCAATAAATCTTTGGTTGATTTAAACTGAACCAGAGAAAGGTCTTGACTGTCTTTAACTGGATAAGAATCATAATAAATCTTCGGGCAATTTAAATTGAACCAGAAAAAGTGTCTGTACTTAACTTTAAAAGAATCAAAATAAATCTTTGGGCGATTTAAACTGAACCAGAGAAAGGTGCCTACTGGAAAAGCATCAAGATAAATCATTGGTCGATTTAAACTGAACCAATAGATGTCTATAATTATCTTTAACTGGATAAGAATCAGAATAAATCTTTGAGTGACTTAAGCTGAACCAGAGAAAGGTCTTGATTGTCTTTAACTGGATAAGAATCAGAATAAATCTTTGGTTGGTTTAAACTGAACCAGAGAAAGGTCTACTGGAAAAGCATCAGGATAAATCATTTGTCGATTTAAACTGAACCAGCAGATGTATGTACTTAACTTTAACTGGATAAGAATCAAAATAAATCTTTGAACAATTTAAACTGAACCAGAGAAAGGTCTTGATTGTCTTTAACTAGATAAGAATTAGAATAAATCTTCAGGCGATTTAAACTTAACTAGAAAAAGTGTCTACTAGGAAAGAATCAGGATAAATCATTGGTTGATTTAAACTGAACCAACAGATATCTGTAATTGTCTTTAACTGGATAAGAATCATAATAAATCTTTAGGCGATTTAAACTGAACCAGAGAAAGGTGCCTACTGGAAAAGCATCAGGATAAATCATTTGTCGATTTAAACTAAACCAACAGAGGTCTATAATTATCTTTAACTGGATAAGAATAAGAATAAATCTTTGAGTGGTTTAAGATGAACCATAGAAAGGTCTTTATTATGTTTAAATGGATAAGAATCAGAATAAATCTTCGGGCGATTTAAACTGAACCAGAAAAAGTGTCTACTAGAAAAGAATCAGGATAAATCATTGGTCGATTTAAACTGAACCAACAGATGTCTGTACTTAACTTTAACTGGATAAGAAGCAGAATAAATCTTTGAGCGATTTAAGATGAACCAGAGAAAGGTCTTGATTGTCTTTAACTGGATAAGAATCAAAATAAATCTTTGGTTGATTTAAATTAAACCATAGAAAGGTCTACTTGAAAAGCATAAGGATAAATCATTGGTCGATTTAAACTGAACCAGTAGATGTCTGTACTTAATTTTAATTGGATAAGAATCAGAATAAATCTTTGAGCGATTTAAACTGAACCAGAAAAAGTTCTACTGGAAAAGAATCAGGATAATTCATTGGTTGATTTAAATTGAACCAACATATGTCTCTTTGAGAATGACCTTCTAGGGAAAATGCTAAAATAGCCCTTCGACAGATGTAGCCTTTGAGAAGACTGTCAGGTTATATAAGTAGTTAATGATGTTTGTCTCTTTGATTGATCTTTCCTTGAAAAGGTAGAGAGTTAGTTGTATGCAACATCATGATGTATGAAATGCATTGCATAATGATGTTCTCAAAATAAATGAGACTGTGCTATATGCGTTTTGTATGCATATGCTATGTTGTTGGTAAATGATGTATGAATATGACCTGTTATTGAAGTGCATTTGTAAACTCGAGAAGTATCTTTGTATGGGGAAAATAAATCCCTGATTATCGCTGAGGAGGAAGAGTATGTGTATCTTCGATCTTCTGGGGATTATTTCCGTTGGGGACTCCTGTTTTCTCATTTGAGGAAAATCCGTTGGGGAACATTGATTTGAAGAAACTCTGCTGGAGAGTGTTAAATCCTGCTTGGGGAGAAGAGTTCAAGAACATTGGTTATTCATTTCTCTACTGGGGAGTTTATACCCTGACTAGGGATAGAAGAGATGAATAACCTTTCGGCTTGTCTAGGGAGGATAAAGTTGACTGATGTCTGGCCCAATTTTAGATTCAGTGGCAACTCTCTGTGGATAGTGGCAACTTCACTAGGGATAGTGGTAACTTCACTGGGGAGAGGAGTTTTGTCGGTGATTCGTGACCATCTGAATAACAGATTCAAGTTGGGGAGACAATAATCTGTTTTGGGGAAATGAACCATGTTGGGGAAATAAACCATGTCGAAGGAGCAATACTCTGCTGAGGAAACACCCTTGTTGAGGAAATAAACTTTGTTGGAGAGTAGAGACCTACAAGGGATTTTGAAATCTCATAGGAATAAACTTATATGGGGAAGAGAACTTCCAACTAAACCTGCATTACAGGTTTACAAAACTGCAAGCTTGTAAACACAAACAAAACTCAATACAACCAACACTGCCAGTTACAAACTGCATCTAAAAACTGCAGTAACAAGCAAACTAACAGCAGGCCTGCCTAAAGCTTACCAAGCCTGCTTCCAAACTCAGAAGCCTCTCAAGATCACCAAAACTCAACCACCTGTAAAAACTGCTATAAAAAATCCAAACCATTCAAACCTGTCAAAACAAAAAGTCTGCCTTCTCCACACAACAAACTTCCCAACCTGTATACAACAAACTTGGCTAAACATCAAGCAAGCCAAAGCTTGCAGACATGCACTACCAGTCTGCAAAACTACTCAAGCCTGTATTACAAGCACTCAGGCCCAACTACAAGCTCAAACAACAAAAAAACCTGCAAGTAAAACTTACAAACCCAAAGCAAATCTGCAATTTCCAAAACATGAAACAAACACTCAAGCTTGCTTCCAAAACTGCAAACACAGTTTAATTTCATCAAATTAACAAAAAATAAGCAAAAGTTCAGAAGCAAAGTTCATTATCACTAAACTAGATTCAGAAGCTATTTTTTTGGAACAAGCTCATCATCACCAAGCAACAACAACAGTCAATCTCAGAACAAACAAAGTTCATCATCAAAAGTCAGTACCCAAAGAAAGGAAGAGAGTCAACTCAAAATCAGAACATATAAAGTTCATCATCAAAAGTCAGCACTCAAAGAAAGAGGAAAAATCTAGAAGCAAAGTGATATAGACTTTTTAGAAACGAAGTCATCATCAAACAAAGAAACGAAATACCAGAAAAGCCAACGCGATCATCATGCTCCTCCTCCTCCGGCCACTGAGAGCACCGCCGTTCTGACCCTCCACCCATTCTCTAGAGACGAAGCACCAAGGTATCAGTTTCCCTCTTTCTTTTTCTGCATCTCACAACATAAATATCAAAGATTAAAACTTTGCAAACAATAAAACATACAAGAATCACAAACCTAAACTGTAAAGAAAACGCGTTTAGAACAAGAAGAAACAGTACCCTTTCGAACCATCGCTTTGCACCGTCATGGAGAGAAGAGGATGGAGGCAATGCTCTGGTAGCTTGGAGTTGGGAGAACGGATCAGTTGCTCATGGGGTTTGAGAGAGACAAAGAGGACGAAGATGAGAGGAGCGGCGCCGTTAAACTGTAAACCCTAATTCCCAAACGAATGAATTAACCCTAACAAACTTGTTCAAACATCATGGGCCTTTACCCAAACCATTCAACATAAAGCCCAACACTGACTGGCGCCTACACCCCCCTTCCCTCTTCTTTAATTTGTTGTTTCTTTATCCTTTTTATTTGGGCCATCCAAAAAGATATTCCTTAAGCCCATTTATTATTTTTCTTTTAATGTTTTAAAACCAATACTTTTTTCTTATCACTTTGCTGTCACTTTCTATAATCTAAATCCTTTTTTTTCTTTGGTTAAATAAAAAGAACATATTAAATTTTATATAAAATTTTCTTAATAATTTTCTTAATAATTTTTCTTAAACAATTATTACATTTAATCAACATACATAAATAAATAGAATTTTAACTTAAAATAATTTTTCTTTTCTTTAAAACTCTTTGTTTATATAATTAACAAAAAAACACAATAAATAATAATAAATACTTAATCTTTTTAAGTTACAATTTTTATTTGATAATAAATATACGCATCTCATATTTCTTTGATTTTCGTTATCTTACACTGTGTTATAATTCTACATTGAAAATGCGACAGTTCAATTTGGTTGTAATATATACTTGGACATTACTATTCTGATAAGACTCATCCCCATTTGTAAACATTTGTACCCCCATCCCCGGATACTTATTTGTAATAACTTAGACTTTAAATTCCCGCAATTTATCGCTTTCAATATACTGCATAGTAATTAGGGTTTGTATGTGAAGATTCAAAGTCAATCACTAGATGACCTAATACAAGATAAATGCATGAAAATCAATACACAATTCACACTTGCACCTCTAGGGTAACCTCGCTTGTTGCCTCGGAAAATGCAATCACGTCCCTCGAGTATGAGACACTCTAGCAAATGCCCCTTCGATAAACAAAGATCGTAGTCCCTTGATGAGCCTCGATGTTTCCTTCGATAAAACGATCTCGTCCCTTACAAAATTGCTAGAGCGTCTCACAAGTTGCTTTCAATGATTGTATACGATGACCCACGCCTGTCCCGTTTAACATCCTAACGCAAGGTTGTTCACCAAATACAACGGTGAAACAACACTGTTAAAAAGGGTTAAAAACACAAGAAAAATCTTTGAGTAAAATAGGGTAGACAACTCTTAGTTACTTGATCAAAAATCTTGCAAAACATCCTTGCCATTTTTTTAAACACACTTCACAACACAACTTCAAAACAATTTCAAAACAACTTTCAAAACATTGAAATACCTTTTCAAAAAGACACACACCTTTGTATATATTCAAACAAGAATCATTACAAATGTTGCCTAAACAAGGCATCTTTTTCAAAACATTTTCAAAACCACACACACAAAGCACCATTTCAAACAATTGAAAAAGCAAAGGCAAGTGGTCTAAACAAGTAACTAAGAGCCCATGGATAACCATGGATGAAAAGGGTGCTAGCACCTTCCCTTTTCATAATCTACCCCCCGAACCCAAGAAAACATCTCAAAGGTCTTTCCTGTGCTTTTTGACCTTTCCTTTGGATAAAATAAAAAGTCAGTGGCGACTCTTGCTAAACCGAACAAGTGCGAAAACAAACACAAAATCCCAAGTCAGTTCTCCCACCGTATCACACAGGGCCTATTGTGATTCCTCCCCTCCGGAGTCAAGTCAACATCTGAGAACCTAGACCATTGTCAATTGCCAGACATGTCATGTAGCTTCCAAATTGATCTGCTGAAATTTCTTACGGCACTTGGGCAGTCTTTAGAAATGTCACTAAAGCCTTCTCATGGGCCTCAGAACACAATAATAGTGATAACATAGATATTTTGGATGGCGTCTACCCCAATTGTTCAACAATTTTATAATCACTCCGACGAATGATCTTCAGAACCTCTTCTAAATCTTCTCCAGAAGTATCGTTGACCGGAGCTTCTTTTGGCGCGTCCGTCTCGGCAGTTTCTATCACCGGCTCTTTACCCCGAGCCCTAGCGATCGTCTTGGTAGTTGTAACCTGAGTAGGTGGAGAAATATCCAGGGAGAAAATCCTTCCACTTCTTGTAATATTATCGTTCCCCGTAATATTGTCAATACTGGGATCAACTTCTTCATTCTCTTCATTGGACAATTCTTGCTTGACGCCATGGTAATAGACATTAGACCTATAATGCCATGAAATATCCTTCTCCAAGGAATATGGAATAGGCCCGGGCGCTGTAATAACCAGAGGAGCAGCTTTTGGATTGGCGGTAATCCTTATAGTACCTTTGGAAGGGATCCTAAAAGGAGTACTGGAGATAACAAACAAGTCTTGGCATAGATTGTTGGTAGACAGAACCTTTTCAATCAGAATAATATGTTCATTCATCAAGCGTTGAACACCTTTTTTTAGTGACCCGCAACCATTAGGTTTGACTGCACAGCAATAACAACCTTCAACATAACCTGGAAATAAACCAACTTGTAAAAAATTCTTATTTATTGTGGAGAGTGGAGTAACCACATCATCCACAAAAGTAACATACATAATATCTTCAACAATACTTATGACTTTATCATGCTTGGGCATAGATGTTGTAATCACATTTGGAGTCTCTGGAGGATCGAACCTAATCTCCTTGTTGTCAATCATGTCCTGAATCTTGTTCTTCAGGGCCCGACAATTGTTGGTGTCATGACCAGGACTATTTGAATGATAAGCACACCTCATGTTCGGATTGTATTTAGGAGAGGAGGTGTTGGGATTTGAAGGAGGATCCCGCAGGGAAATGATTTCCGCTTTTAGCAAGTGTTGTAGTGCCTGAGATAAAGGCATGCCAATTTTAGTAATTTGTCTCGGCCGAGCATCTGGTCTTCGTCGATTAACCTGCTGTTGTTATTGTTGAGCAGGCACCGAATTAGAAATTAACACTACTCCCAAATGGCTTCTTCACAACATTTGAATATGTAGCCATCAGGATCTTCCTGCTCTTTATACCACTTTCTATTCTTTCCCCTGTCAGAATCATTTCTATGAAGCCAGACGAAGAGCTTATGATCAACAAATTAAAGAACGGGCCTATCAGAGTGCCCATAAACATATCTATCATTTCCCGATCATTCAGAGGAGATTGCACCCTTCCAGCTAAGTCCCTCCATTTCTGAGCATATTCCTTGAACCCTTCATTAGAGCTCATGGATATATTTTGCAATTGCACTCAAGTTGGTGCCAGGTCAGCATTGTATTGGTACTGCTTGTAGAAAGCAGCAGCCAGGTCCTCCCACGTATGAATATTGGTTCCTTCCAGCTGATAGAACCATTCCAGTTGAGTTCCAGCCAAACTTTCTTGGAAGAAATGGACCCATAACTTCCGGTCAGCAGTGTGAGGCTTTATCCTCCAAACGTACAACCTCAAGTGGAGATTAGGATAAGAGACCCCATAGTACTTAGGAAAGACAGGGACCTTGAACTTAGGTGAGATGGCCACCCCTGGAACCAGACCTAATTCACCAAAATCTAGTCCCGGCACTTACTGGATTTCAATTTCCTTGAGCCTTTCCTCCAACTACTTAAATTTGTCATTCACAGGGGGATACTGTTCGTCAGAAAAGTATTTGTCTTTAGGAGAATTCTCATAATCCTGATTGTTCTTGCCATCTTCATCATGGTTGTCATCTTCTTTAGAGGAGTCTTCTTCTACATGGACTGATTGAGAAGGACCCTTGAACCTCCTCCCCAGGTTGAGGACAACAGCTGCCTTCTTGGTCTTCTTTTTCTTGGCAACGAGCGCCAACAACTCTTTTTTCCCTTGGGCCAGATTCATGAGAGTTTCCTGGAACTGGGCGTGTTGAACCTGGAGATCCTTTACGGTTTGTTCAAGGGCCATTTTTCTTATCAAATAAAAAGCGAGAAAATGAGAAACCTGTACGAAAAACCTGTTATGAAATGATGCATGATATGTAAATGTAGTGATTTCATGGGCCTTAGGAAATTTAAATTTTCTAACCAGGAGGAAACAAAAAATTTACTAGCAAAGTTCAAATTACAAATGTCTTTTAGGCTTATAATGATAACAAAAGCTTTCAAAGGTAAAATGAACTCCTAAAATCTAAGAGTCAAATCTCCCATAGACGCTTCCTTTTTGTACTGATGTATGCATTAATACCCTGCTCCTCTTGAAGTTGCCTTGTGAGCTCCAACACCCTCTTCTCACTTGCATAGAATTGAGCCTCAAATATGTCCTGTTCCTCCTTGAGTTGAATCCAAGACTTCTGCAACTCTTCAAGTTCAGTAGGCATATCAGGATGGAGAGTGGTATAAGGAACATCCCCCTCAACAACAAGCTCCACAACTTTGGTAGGATGGCTGGATACGACATCATGAGATTCTAAGCGCGAGCTCGCACCTATTTGAGATAAGGCTCCATAGGAATAGAGTTATTATTCCCCAAAGTCTTTCTATCAGCCTTGTTTACCATGCCCCAAGCTCGTGCAAACCTTTGATGGTAACCTTGGACATCTTTCTCGTAGTCGAATATAATTCCTTAGATGAGTGTGTCATGAGGGCCATCTCTTCGAGCATAGCCAAATTGTCGTAGTGCCAGAGAAGGGTTATAAGTAATGCCTCCACTAATTCCCGAGAGGGGGAAGTTAGGGAACTCCCAATAATGATCAATGATAGCAACATCCTTCAGAGATTGGGAACACCAATAAATACCCAAATGAGAGAGTGACATCATCCTTTGAGACCACGTCAAGCCTTGTTCATTCTTCAATAATGATCGAGGAAGGTGTGAAATAAACCACCTAGACTGCAACAGAATGCAACACATAAGAGTCCCTCTCTTCTTCATGGTACGAGTGTGAAAACAATGTAGAATGTCTCCAAGTAAAGTAGGCACAGGGTTACGAGAAAGAAAAACCTTGACAGCATTCACATCTATGAGTTGGTCCGGGTTAGGGAACAAAACCAAACCATAGATTTGAAGAACTAAGACATCTTCAAAGTCTTGAAAATCCATATCTTCCAAAAATAGCTGAGCCTTCTCTAATAGAAACTTGGCTAGAAAACCATGGACTCCACTCCTTGTTTCCCAATTAGCTGCGACGTCGAATCTCTTCAAATGAAAGGCCTTGGCCATAACTTTAGGCTTCGGAGTTTCATCTAAACTAGTGAATGGAATTTTATCAAGCACAGGAACTCCTAATAGTTGAGAGAACTCTTCCAATGTAGGCACCAATTGATAGTCGGGAAGGTGAAACAATGATGCATAGAATCAAAGAATTGAAAGAGCACACACATCATGTCTTCTTGAAAGCTGGAGGTAGCCAGATTGAGAAATCGACCATATCTTTTGGTGAAGGGAGAATCTTCAAGAACCCTTGATTCCAACTCTTTGAGTTGAGGAAGCACTTTTACAAAGCTGATTTAGATGGTATTTCTGTGAGTGGAAGTCATAGTCTGTAAAACAGAACAGAGATAAATTCCCCAGTCCTTGAAATGGTTAGGAGATGAAATGGTATGAATGTTATGAGGCTTATGATGTTATGAATAATTAATCACAAACAAAAAACATAAAGACCTTATTGTGATACGGTGGCAGAACCGACTGTTATACTGGTTTTGCGTTTGTATTCCCAAATGTCGCGGTAAGCAAGAGTCTCCACCGACTTTTATTTCATCCAACAAAGGAAAAGGAAAAAGAACAAAAAAAACCTTTTTCGAGATGTTTCTGAGTACGAGGGGGTAGATTATCCACGGGCTCTTAGGTACTTGCTCATTTTGAAATTTCTTGTGTTTGTTTGTTTTGAAAAAGTTTTGTTTACTTCGTGATAACCTTTGTATCTGTCCTCAAGAGTGTGACGAAGTTGTTTTTGAAAATTGTTTTGAAAGTGTTTGTGTGAAATTTGTTTGTTTGAGCAAGTACCTAGGAACTACCTACGTACTCGAAAAAAGTCTATTCATTTTTCTTTATACAACGCTATCCTACTATTAAGGAGTAGGTAGCCCCATCGTTGGATTTATAAAGGGACATTCGAAGGGACGAAATGGTCTCTGAAGGCAACAAGTAAAGATACCTTAGCGTTTCGAAGGGACTACCGTCATAAGATCAATTCGTAGGCAACTCGAGGGACAAGTAGGGACTATGATCTTTATGACGATTTTGAATCGCGGGTCATTGCTAAGGTATCCCTACATTTGAGGGACACAACCATTATTTATGAGGCAACCAAGTGGGGACAAACCCTAGGAGTGAGCATGTGCAAGTGTGTTTTTTCAGTTAATTATCTTTGCACAATTAGGGTTTTCTACTGTATTAATCATTTATCTTTTACATGCAAGCCTATTGTCCATACATCTAGCAGTTAAATAGTTGTGAAAATTAAAAGCGAGAAATTAAAATCCTAACTATTACAAGGCTTTGGGGAGGGGATTACATAATCAAAAATCGGGGAATAAACAGTAAATAAAACCCTAATTTGAAACTATTACAAACCATCGACAGTTACATTAATTGAAAAATAATGGCACGGAAAGAAATAAACGCGCGAAGAATTAAGATGAGAATAAATTAGGACCTAAGAAATCTAATTAATAAAAAATGTTTCTGTTTGTAATTTCTTTATTGAAAAATAGTCGCAATTTGCAAATTAATCCTAATTTATATTAAATTTTAATTACAAGAAAATATTTAAGTTAACCTAATTAAACTAATTAATTAAATGAAAACAAATATTTTATGAAAATAATTAACTAAACCTAATTTTTTTTGTAATTTTATGATTTTATGATTTAATTAAAAAGTATTTTTGTTGTAAAATAATTAAAAAAATGATTTTGTAAAATAATTAAAAACAAATAAAGAAATAATAAATTAAAAGAGAAATGAAACTTGGGCCTGTTGCTGAAAGGAAAAGGGGGGTGTGCTGCCAAATTTCTTGTTAGGCCCAAACTTGGTGGCCTTGAATCTGCGCCTGATCCAATGCACCTCTCTTCTGATGGTTCATGGTGGTCCTTCAAGGATGGAGCGTGAGATCTATATGATGATGGATCTCAGGGATGAGATCTGGGGCGCACGGTGGATGCTAGGCATTGAGATACGTTGGATCTGTAAGGAAATGTTGAGAAAAATGCAAAAGCAGCGCGCCTGGGATCGAACCCAGGACACTTGCTTCAAATCCTTCGCCCTCAACCATCTGCGCTAGCTGTTCAATTATACATATAACTAAAAAAAAATTATATAATATGAAAACAAAAGTGATGCAGAGTTGTCAAACAGGCGCCAGCAAGTGGGACCCTGGATTTCAAACCAACCAACCAAAACATAGGGAAGTGCCACGCAGGGTCTTCACCTGAGTCAACAACACCGGAGCTGCACTCTGGTCGTCTTTTCCAGCCCTACAAAACGCAAATGACACAAATACATGGAATCAAGACACCAGGCCCCGGCTACCCCCCTTATTTCCTAGGTTGCGAATCCAAAGGTGGTGGTAGCTTGGTCTGAAAGTCCCTGTACATGGAGATACAATACTTGCCTAAAACCTGGCCCTAACAATGGTGATTCGCGACCCTGACCTTGTTTCTTGCATGTAATACGTCAGAAAATTCACAAATAATCATAATAATATGAATATGTATTCAAAAGGCATTGATATCAAGAATTAGGTGAGTTTGAAATCCAAGTTCTTACCAAAAGAGGGAGGATCGGACTGGGGTGATGCAACGTGCTTTGGCCTTCACAAATGGGCTGGTTAACCTCCTGGAATCCTCAAAAGGATGATGGAATGGCTGGATATGATTGAAGGAGGTTGGATCGTCCCTTTTGAAAATTGCACATTCTTTTAAATTTTTGAAACCTTGTTCTTGATTTTGAGGCAGCCTCTTCGTGTGCATTAGGGTTGGGATTGATGTGCTTTTATATTGGATCACTTTAGGTCAACAAAAATGCCAAGAGATCAAAGATATCAATGCCATTCAGTTTTGCTTCAAATATTTCCAATTTTGAATATCCTCCCTCTCATGATTTAGCACGATTTTGTTTGATACTATGCAACATCTATGGATTTCCCTTTAATGCAAAATCAAATCAAAACAACCCTTTTATTATTTTGTACCATTTACTTGATTTTATTTGATTTTATTAGTGATAAAATCAAAATAAATTAAATAAACAAACCCAATAATGTATGGAGTAGTTCATGGGTCGTGGACCATATTGGGAACATGATACAAGCATGAAAAGTTAGGCCCATTTGAGAAAAAAAAATGCAATTTTGGGCATTGTTGACTTTATGCAAATTTCCAAAAATGGCCAACTTTGACAATGCATATCTCTCTCAATTTTGACCTTAAGAGGGTGTTCTTGGACTTTTTAGAAATCTTAGGATGTCACCTAAGCAACCTATTTGGTTTAATCTCAATTGGATCTTCCATGTTCATGTAAGAAGCTTTGACCTACAAGGTGTTTTTGTTGACTTTTTGGAATGACCTATAATGTATGAATCCATATCTTTTAATGAGTGAATTTATTGAACTTGAGGGATGAATATGAGTTGTAGGGAATTGGATTCTCTTCAAAATGAGCCTTGGATGAGAAATTTCTGATAAAGTATGAAAACGTTATGCTTGGTCAAAGTTTGGTTGACTTTTCCTAAGAAAACCCTAATTTAGCAACTTTTGAGTTTTGATGAATTAGAAGCATTCCTTGGGGAATCATGATCAAAACTTGATCAAATGATGGATATCACTTAAATATGTTGATGTTGACCTAATATCTTAAAGTTTGACTGTATGTGGGCCACATTCGACTTTTGACCTAATACAGTTGATTTTCAAGCATCTGAGTAGTTGACTGAGCAAACTTCTTGTGTAAGGCTTGAAACTTGACATGGAGGGTCTTGAGAACATATTAGGACTATGGAGAGCATATGAGTCCTTTGGAGCTCACCCATCTTGATGAAAATGGAAACCCTAGTTGGAGGTTCATTGCTTTAGGAGACAGTTTGTCTGGTCAACTCTTGGGCATCTTTGAGCAAGTTGAGTATCTTAATGAACATATGTTGAGTAAAATTGGAGGGACAATTTTGGGGTACAACAGCTTCCCCTGTTCAATCTTCTTAAACATGAGGATGTAGATTGGTCGGTCTTCCTTTCGTGA
The DNA here is from genome assembly GCA_948472305.1 of Vicia faba. Classification (NCBI taxonomy): domain Eukaryota; kingdom Viridiplantae; phylum Streptophyta; class Magnoliopsida; order Fabales; family Fabaceae; genus Vicia; species Vicia faba. The sequence goes on from CATIWC010001648.1 coordinate 17,004, forward strand.
TCTGAAGGTAGAAGATGATTGAACACTAGAGTGCCCATAAATTTGCACTCACAATAAAGTAATACTGATTGGTGATATCGGGAATGGGATCACAGATGCCATTTGGGAGTCGATTGAGAGTCGTCGGAGATGGGCTTAAAGATACCATCCAGAAAAGATATCAGTCACATGAGATTTCTTTGCGAGAATGCCTGTACCTGCTGTTAAGGAGGACTTCGCCGGGGAATGTTGATTTATGTCCTGGGAAGTAGAGTCTAGGAGTTTTGGTTGTCCATTACTCTAATGGGGAACTAACTCTTTAGGAGGCGGAAGTGAACTGCATACCTGGTCAGAGCCCAGGCTGCACAGTGACTCACTGGGGAATTTGAAATTAACCGTATCTGGTCGGGTCCAGGTCTTACAGTTTTGTAAACTGTTGTCTGGAGATAAGGAAGAAGGAACCTGGAGAGCAGAGTTACTTCAAAATGAAAGCCTGGATAGTAGGGCTATGAGAAGGAACCTGGATAGTAAGGTTACTTCGAAATGAAAGCCTGAATAGTAGGGCTGTGAGAAGGAACCTGGATAGAGGGTTACTTCGAAATGAAAGCCTGGATAGTAGGGCTATGAGAATGAACCTGGATCGTAGGGTTACTTTGAAATGAAAGCTTGGATAGTAGGGCTATGAGAAGGAACCAGGAAAGTAGGGTTACTTCGAAATGAAATCCTGGATAGTAGTGCTATGATAAGGAACATGGATAGTATGGCTACTTCGAAATGAAAGCCTAGATAGTAGGGCTATGACAAGGAACCTGGATGATAGGGTTACATTAAAATGAAAGCATGGATAGTAGGGCTATGAGAATGAACCTGGAGAGTAGGGTTACTTTGAAATGAAATCCTGGATAGTAGGGCTATGAGAAGGAACCTGGATAGTAGGGTACTTTGAAATGAAATCCTGGATAGTAGGGCTATGAGAAGGAACCTGGATAATAGGGTTACTTCGAAATGAAAGCCTGGATAGTAGGGCTATGAGAAGGAACATGGATCATAGGGTTACTTCGAAATGAAAGCCTGGATATTAGGGCTATGAGAAGGAACCTGGATAGTAGGGTTACTTCGAAATGAAATCCTGAATGGTAGGGCTATGAGAAGGAACCTGGATAGTAGAGTTACTTTAAAATGAAATCCTGTATAGTAGGGATATGAGAAGGAATCTGGGTTATAGGGTTACCTCGAAATGAAAACCTGGATAGTAGAGCATTGAGAAAGAACCTGGATAGTAAGGTTACTTCGAGATGAAAGCTTGGATAGTAGGGCTATGAGAAGCAACCTGGATCATAGGGTAACTTTGAAATGAAAACTTGGATAGTAGGGCTATGAGAAGGAACCTGGATAGTAGGGTTACTTCGAAATGAAACCTGGATAGTAGGGCTATGAGAAGGAACCTGTATAGTAGGGTACTTTGAAATGAAATCCTGGATAGTAGGGCTATGAGAAGGAACCTGGATAGTAGGGTTACTTCGAAATGAAAGCCTGGATAGTAGGGCTATGAGAAGGAACCTGGATCGTATGGTTACTTCGAAATGAAAGCCTGGATAGTAGGGCTATGAGAAAGAACCTGGATAGTAGGGTTACTTCGAAATGAAAGCCTGAATAGTAGGGCTATGAGAAGGAACCTGGATAGTAGGGTTACTTTGAAATGAAAGCCTGGATAGTAGGGATATGAGAAGGAACCTGAGTCATAGGGTTACCTCGAAATGAAAACCTGGATAGTAGGGCTATGAGAAGGAACCTGGATAGTAGGGTTACTTCAAAATGAAATCCTGAATAGTAGGGCTATGAGAAGGAACCTGGATAGTAGAGTTACTTTAAAATGAAATCCTGTATAGTAGGGATATGAGAAGGAATCTGGGTTATAGGGTTACCTCGAAATGAAAACCTGGATAGTAGGGCTATGAGAAGGAACCTGGATAGTAAGGTTACTTCGAGATGAAAGCTTGGATAGTAGGGCTATGAGAAGCAACCTGGATCATAGGGTAACTTTGAAATGAAAGCTTGGATAGTAGGGCTATGAGAAGGAACCTGGATAGTAGGGTTACTTCGAAATGAAACCTGGATAGTAGGGCTATGAGAAGGAACCTGTATAGTAGGGTACTTTGAAATGAAATCCTGGATAGTAGGACTATGAGAAGGAACCTGGATAGTAGGGTTACTTCGAAATGAAAGCCTGGATAGTAGGGCTATGAGAAGGAACCTGGATCGTAGGGTTACTTCGAAATGAAAGCCTGGATAGTACAGCTATGAGAAAGAACCTGGATAGTAGGGTTACTTCGAAATGAAAGCCTGAATAGTAGGGCTATGAGAAAGAACCTGGATAGTAGGGTTACTTTGAAATGAAAGCCTGGATAGTAGGGATATGAGAAGGAACCTGAGTCATAGGGTTACCTCGAAATGAAAACCTGGATAGTAGGACTATGAGAAGGAACCTGGATAGTAGGGTTACTTTGAAATGAAATCCTGGATAATAGGGCTATGAGAAGGAACCTGGATCATAGGGTTACTTCGAAATGAAAGCCTGGATGGTAGGGCTATGAGAAGGAACTTGGATAGTAGGGTTACTTCGAAATGAAACCTGGATAGTAGGGCTATGAGAAAGAACCTGGATAGTAGGGTACTTTGAAATGAAATCCTAGATAGTAGGGCTATGAGAAGGAACCTGGATAGTAGGGTTACATCGAAATGAAAGCCTGAATAGTTGGGCTATAAGAAGGAACCTGGATCATAGGGTTACTTCGAAATGAAAGCCTGGATAGTAGGGCTATGAGAAGGAACATGGATAGTAGGGTTACTTCGAAATGAAAGCATGGATAGTATGGCTATGAGAAAGAACCTAGATCGTAGGGTTACTTCAAAATGAAAGACTGGATAATAGGGCTATGAGAAGGAACCTGGATAGTAGGGTTACTTCGAAATGAAAGCTTGAATAGTAGGGCTATGAGAAGGAACCTGGATAGTAGGGTTACTTTGAAATGAAAGCTTGGATAGTAGGGATATGAGAAGGAACCTGGGTCGTAGGGTTACCTCGAAATGAAAACCTGGATAGTAGGGCTATAAGAAGGAACCTGGATGGTAGGGTTACTTTGAAATGAAAGCCTGGATAATAGGGCTATGAGAAGGAACCTAGATCGTAGGGTTACTTCGAAATGAAAGCCTAGATAGTAGGGCTATGAGAAGGAACTTGGATAGTAGGGTTACTTAGAAATGAAAGCCTGGATAGTAGGGCTATGAGAAGGAACCTGGATCATAGGGTTACTTCGAAATGAAAGCCTGGATAATAGGGCTATGAGAAGGAACCTGGATCGTAGGGTTACTTCGAAATGAAAGCCTAGATAGTAGGGCTATGATAAGGAACTTGGATAGTAGGGTTACTTCGAAATGAAAGCCTGGATAGTAGGGCTATGAGAAGGAACCTGGATCATAGGGTTACTTCGAAATGAAAGCCTGGATAGTAGGGCTATGAGAAGGAACCTGGATAGTAGGGTTACTTCAAAATGAATGCCTGAATAGTAGGGCTATGAGAAGGAACCTGGATAGTAGGGTTATTTCGAAATGAAACCTGGATAGTAGGGCTATGAGAAGGAACCTGGATAGTAGGGTACTTTGAAATGAAAACCTGGATAGTAGGGCTATGAGAAGGAACCTGGATAGTAGGGTTACTTCAAAATGAAAGCTTGGATAGTTGGGCTATAAGAAGGAACCTGTATCATAGGGTTACTTCGAAATGAAAGCCTGGATAGTAGGGCTATGAGAAGGAACCTGGATAGTAGGGTTACTTCGAAATGAAACTTAGATAGTTGGGCTATGAGAAGGAACCTGGATAGTAGGGTTACTTTGAAATGAAAGCCTGGATAGTAGGGCTATAAGAAGGAACCTGGATCATAGGGTTACTTCGAAATGAAAGCCTGGATAGTAGGTCTATAAGAAGGAACCTGGATAGTAGGGTTACTTCGAAATGAAAGTCCGGATAGTAGGGCTATGAGAAGGAACCTGGATTGTAGGGTTACTTCGAAATGAAAGCCTGGATAGTAAGGCTATGAGAAGTACCCTGGATAGTAGGGTTAGTTCGAAATTAAAGTCCGGATAGTAGGGCTATGAGAAGGAACCTGGATCATAGGGTTACTTCAAAATGAAATCTTGGATAGTAGGGCTATAAGAAGGAACCTGGATAATAGGGTACTTTGAAATGAAATCCTGGATAGTAGGGCTATGAGAAGGAACCTGGATAGTAGGGTTACTTCGAAATGAAAGCCTGGATAGTATGGCTATAAGAAGGAACCTGTATCATAGGGTTACTTCGAAATGAAAGCCTGGATATTAGGGCTATGAGAAGGAACCTGGATAATAGGGTTACTTCGAAATGAAAGCCTGAATAGGAGGGCTATGAGAAGGAACCTGGATAGTAGAGTTACTTTAAAATGAAATCCTGTATAGTAGGGATATGAGAAGGAACCTGGGTCGTAGGGTTACCTCGAAATGAAAACCTGGATAGTAGGGCAATGAGAAGGAACCTGGATAGTAGGGTTACTTCGAAATGAAAGCTTGGATAGTAGGGCTATGAGAAGGAACCTGGATCGTAGGGTAACTTTGAAATGAAAGCTTGGATAATAGGGCTATGAGAAGGAACTTGGATAGTATGGTTACTTCGAAATGAAACCTGGATAGTAGGGCTATGAGAAGGAACCTGTATAGTAGGGTACTTTGAAATAAAATCCTGGATAGTAGGGCTATGAGAAGGGACCTGGATAGTAGGGTTACTTCGAAATGAAAGCCTGGATAGTAGGGCTATGAGAAGGAACCTGGATCGTAGGGTTACTTCAAAATGAAAGCCTGGATAGTAGGGCTATGAGAAAGAACCTGGATAGTAAGGTTACTTCGAAATGAAAGCCTGAATAGTAGGGCTATGAGATGGAACCTGGATAGTAGGGTTACTTTGAAATGAAAGCCTGGATAGTAGGGATATGAGAAGGAACCTGACTCATAGGGTTACCTCGAAATGAAAACCTGGATAGTAGGGCTATGAGAAGGAACCCGGATAGTAGGGTTACTTTGAAATGAAATCCTGGATAATAGGGCTATGAGAAGGAACCTGGATCGTAGGGTTACTTCGAAATGAAAGCCTGGATGGTAGGGCTATGAGAAGGAACTTGGATAGTAGGGTTACTTCGAAATGAAACCTGGATAGTAGGGCTATGAGAAGGAACCTGGATAGTAGGGTACTTTGAAATGAAATCCTAGATAGTAGGGCTATGAGAAGGAACCTGGATAGTAGGGTTACTTCAAAATGAAAGCCTGAATAGTTGGGATATAAGAAGGAACCTGGATCATAGGGTTACTTCGAAATGAAAGCCTGGATAGTAGGGCTATGAGAAGGAACATGGATAGTAGGGTTACTTCGAAATGAAAGCCTGGATAGTAGGGCTATGAGAAAGAACCTAGTTCGTAGGGTTACTTTGAAATGAAAGACTGGATAATAGGGCTATGAGAAGGAACCTGGATAGTAGGGTTACTTCGAAATAAAAGCCTGAATAGTAGGGCTATGAGAAGGAACCTGGATAGTAGGGTTACTTTGAAATGAAAGCCTGGATAGTAGGGATATGAGAAGGAACCTGGGTCGTAGGGTTACCTCGAAATGAAAACCTGGATAGTAGGGCTATAAGAAGGAACCTGGATGGTAGGGTTACTTTGAAATGAAAGCCTGGATAATAGGGCTATGAGAAGGAACCTGGATCGTAGGGTTACTTCGAAATGAAAGTCTAGATAGTAGGGCTATGAAAAGGAACTTGGATAGTAGGGTTACTTAGAAATGAAAGCCTGGATAGTAGGGCTATGAGAAGGAACCTAGATCATAGGGTTACTTCGAAATGAAAGCCTAGATAATAGGGCTATGAGAAGGAACCTGGATCGTAGGGTTACTTCGAAATGAAAGCCTAGATAGTAGGGCTATGAGAAGGAACTTTGATAGTAGGGTTACTTCGAAATGAAAGCCTGGATAGTAGGGCTATGAGAAGGAACCTGGATCATAGGGTTACTTCGAAATGAAAGCCTGGATAGTAGGGCTATGAGAATGAACCTGGATCGTAGGGTTACTTTGAAATGAAAGCTTGGATAGTAGGGCTATGAGAAGGAACCAGGAAAGTAGGGTTACTTCGAAATGAAATCCTGGATAGTAGTGCTATGATAAGGAACATGGATAGTATGGCTACTTCGAAATGAAAGCCTAGATAGTAGGGCTATGACAAGGAACCTGGATGATAGGGTTACATTAAAATGAAAGCATGGATAGTAGGGCTATGAGAATGAACCTGGAGAGTAGGGTTACTTTGAAATGAAATCCTGGATAGTAGGGCTATGAGAAGGAACCTGGATAGTAGGGTACTTTGAAATGAAATCCTGGATAGTAGGGCTATGAGAAGGAACCTGGATAATAGGGTTACTTCGAAATGAAAGCCTGGATAGTAGGGCTATGAGAAGGAACATGGATCATAGGGTTACTTCGAAATGAAAGCCTGGATATTAGGGCTATTAGAAGGAACCTGGATAGTAGGGTTACTTCGAAATGAAATCCTGAATGGTAGGGCTATGAGAAGGAACCTGGATAGTAGAGTTACTTTAAAATGAAATCCTGTATAGTAGGGATATGAGAAGGAATCTGGGTTATAGGGTTACCTCGAAATGAAAACCTGGATAGTAGAGCATTGGGAAGGAACCTGGATAGTAAGGTTACTTCGAGATGAAAGCTTGGATAGTAGGGCTATGAGAAGCAACCTGGATCATAGGGTGACTTTGAAATGAAAACTTGGATAGTAGGGCTATGAGAAGGAACCTGGATAGTAGGGTTACTTCGAAATGAAACCTGGATAGTAGGGCTATGAGAAGGAACCTGTATAGTAGGGTACTTTGAAATGAAATCCTGGATAGTAGGGCTATGAGAAGGAACCTGGATAGTAGGGTTACTTCGAAATGAAAGCCTGGATAGTAGGGCTATGAGAAGGAACCTGGATCGTATGGTTACTTCGAAATGAAAGCCTGGATAGTAGGGCTATGAGAAAGAACCTGGATAGTAGGGTTACTTCGAAATGAAAGCCTGAATAGTAGGGCTATGAGAAGGAACCTGGATAGTAGGGTTACTTTGAAATGAAAGCCTGGATAGTAGGGATATGAGAAGGAACCTGAGTCATAGGGTTACCTCGAAATGAAAACCTGGATAGTAGGGCTATGAGAAGGAACCTGGATAGTAGGGTTACTTCAAAATGAAATCCTGAATAGTAGAGCTATGAGAAGGAACCTGGATAGTAGAGTTACTTTAAAATGAAATCCTGTATAGTAGGGATATGAGAAGGAATCTGGGTTATAGGGTTACCTCGAAATGAAAACCTGGATAGTAGGGCTATGAGAAGGAACCTGGATAGTAAGGTTACTTCGAGATGAAAGCTTGGATAGTAGGGCTATGAGAAGCAACCTGGATCATAGGGTAACTTTGAAATGAAAGCTTGGATAGTAGGGCTATGAGAAGGAACCTGGATAGTAGGGTTACTTCGAAATGAAACCTGGATAGTAGGGCTATGAGAAGGAACCTGTATAGTAGGGTACTTTGAAATGAAATCCTGGATAGTAGGGCTATGAGAAGGAACCTGGATAGTAGGGTTACTTCGAAATGAAAGCCTGGATAGTAGGGCTATGAGAAGGAACCTGGATCGTAGGGTTACTTCGAAATGAAAGCCTGGATAGTACGGCTATGAGAAAGAACCTGGATAGTAGGGTTACTTCGAAATGAAAGCCTGAATAGTAGGGCTATGAGAAAGAACCTGGATAGTAGGGTTACTTTGAAATGAAAGCCTGGATAGTAGGGATATGAGAAGGAACCTGAGTCATAGGGTTACCTCGAAATGAAAACCTGGATAGTAGGACTATGAGAAGGAACCTGGATAGTAGGGTTACTTTGAAATGAAATCCTGGATAATATGGCTATGAGAAGGAACATGGATCATAGGGTTACTTCGAAATGAAAGCCTGGATGGTAGGGCTATGAGAAGGAACTTGGATAGTAGGGTTACTTCGAAATGAAACCTGGATAGTAGGGCTATGAGAAAGAACCTGGATAGTAGGGTACTTTGAAATGAAATCCTAGATAGTAGGGCTATGAGAAGGAACCTGGATAGTAGGGTTACATCGAAATGAAAGCCTGAATAGTTGGGCTATAAGAAGGAACCTGGATCATAGGGTTACTTCGAAATGAAAGCCTGGATAGTAGGGCTATGAGAAGGAACATGGATAGTAGGGTTACTTCGAAATGAAAGCATGGATAGTAGGGCTATGAGAAAGAACCTAGATCGTAGGGTTACTTCGAAATGAAAGACTGGATAATAGGGCTATGAGAAGGAACCTGGATAGTAGGGTTACTTCGAAATGAAAGCTTGAATAGTAGGGCTATGAGAAGGAACCTGGATAGTAGGGTTACTTTGAAATGAAAGCTTGGATAGTAGGGATATGAGAAGGAACCTGGGTCGTAGGGTTACCTCGAAATGAAAACCTGGATAGTAGGGCTATAAGAAGGAACCTGGATGGTAGGGTTACTTTGAAATGAAAGCCTGGATAATAGGGCTATGAGAAGGAACCTAGATCGTAGGGTTACTTCGAAATGAAAGCCTAGATAGTAGGGCTATGAGAAGGAACTTGGATAGTAGGGTTACTTAGAAATGAAAGCCTGGATAGTAGGGCTATGAGAAGGAACCTGGATCATAGGGTTACTTCGAAATGAAAGCCTGGATAATAGGGCTATGAGAAGGAACCTGGATCGTAGGGTTACTTCGAAATGAAAGCCTAGATAGTAGGGCTATGATAAGGAACTTGGATAGTAGGGTTACTTCGAAATGAAAGCCTGGATAGTAGGGCTATGAGAAGGAACCTGGATCATAGGGTTACTTCGAAATGAAAGCCTGGATAGTAGGGCTATGAGAAGGAACCTGGATAGTAGGGTTACTTCAAAATGAATGCCTGAATAGTAGGGCTATGAGAAGGAACCTGGATAGTAGGGTTATTTCGAAATGAAACCTGGATAGTAGGGCTATGAGAAGGAACCTGGATAGTAGGGTACTTTGAAATGAAAACCTGGATAGTAGGGCTATGAGAAGGAACCTGGATAGTAGGGTTACTTCAAAATGAAAGCTTGGATAGTTGGGCTATAAGAAGGAACCTGTATCATAGGGTTACTTCGAAATGAAAGCCTGGATAGTAGGGCTATGAGAAGGAACCTGGATAGTAGGGTTACTTCGAAATGAAACTTAGATAGTAGGGCTATGAGAAGGAACCTGGATAGTAGGGTTACTTCGAAATGAAAGCCTGGATAGTAGGGCTATAAGAAGGAACCTGGATCATAGGGTTACTTCGAAATGAAAGCCTGGATAGTAGGTCTATGAGAAGGAACCTGGATAGTAGGGTTACTTCGAAATGAAAGTCCGGATAGTAGGGCTATGAGAAGGAACCTGGATTGTAGGGTTACTTCGAAATGAAAGCCTGGATAGTAGGGCTATGAGAAGTACCCTGGATAGTAGGGTTAGTTCGAAATGAATGTCCGGATAGTAGGGCTATGAGAAGGAACCTGGATCATTGGGTTACTTCAAAATGAAATCCTCGATAGTAGGGCTATGAGAAGGAACCTGGATAATAGGGTACTTTGAAATGAAATCCTGGATAGTAGGGCTTTGAGAAGGAATCTGGATAGTAGGGTTACTTCGAAATGAAAGCCTGGATAGTAGGGCTATGAGAAGGAACCTGGATCATAGGGTTACTTCAAAATGAAAGCCTGGATATTAGGGCTATGAGAAGGAACCTGGATGGTAGGGTTACTTTGAAATGAAAGCCTGGATAATAGGGCTATGAGAAGGAACCTGGATCGTAGGGTTACTTCGAAATGAAAGCCTAGAAAGTAGGTCTATGAGAAGGAACTTGGATAGTAGGGTTACTTAGAAATGAAAGCTTGGATAGTAGGGCTATGAGAAGGAACCTGGATCATAGGGTTACTTCGAAATGAAAGCCTGGATAATAGGGCTATGAGAAGGAACCTGGATCGTAGGGTTACTTCGAAATGAAAGCCTAGATAGCAGGGCTATGATAAGGAACTTGGATAGTAGGGTTACTTCGAAATGAAAGCCTGGATAGTAGGGCTATGAGAAGGAACCTGGATCATAGGGTTACTTCGAAATGAAAGCCTGGATAGTAGGGCTATGAGAAGGAACCTGGATAGTAGGGTTACTTCAAAATGAATGCCTGAATAGTAGGGCTATGAGAAGGAACCTGGATAGTAGGGTTACTTCGAAATGAAACCTGGATAGTAGGGCTATGAGAAGGAACCTGGATAGTAGGGTACTTTGAAATGAAAACCTGGATAGTAGGGCTATGAGAAGGAACCTGGATAGTAGGGTTACATCGAAATGAAAGCTTGGATAGTTGGGTTATAAGAAGGAACCTGTATCATAGGGTTACTTCGAAATGAAAGCCTGGATAGTAGGGCTATGAGAAGGAACCTGGATAGTAGGGTTACTTAGAAATGAAACTTAGATATTAGGGCTATGAGAAGGAACCTGGATAGTAGGGTTACTTTGAAATGAAAGCCTGGATAGTAGGGCTATAATAAGGAACCTGGATCATAGGGTTACTTCGAAATGAAAGCCTGGATAGTAGGTCTATGAGAAGGAACCTGGATAGTAGGGTTACTTCGAAATAAAAGTCCGGATAATAGGGCTATGAGAAGGAACCTGGATTGTAGGGTTACTTCGAAATGAAAGCCTGGATAGTAGGGCTATGAGAAGTACCCTGGATAGTAGGGTTAGTTCGAAATGAAAGTCCATATAGTAGGGCTATGAGAAGGAACCTGGATCATAGGGTTACTTCAAAATGAAATCCTGGATAGTAGGGCTATGAGAAGGAACCTGGATAATAGGGTACTTTGAAATGAAATCCTGGATAGTAGGGCTATGAGAAGGAACCTGGATAGTAGGGTTACTTCGAAATGAAAGCCTGGATAGTAGGGCTATGAGAAGGAACCTGGATCATAGGGTTACTTCGAAATGAAAGCCTGGATATTAGGGCTATGAGAAGGAACCTGGATAATAGGGTTACTTTGAAATGAAAGCCTGAATAGTAGGGCTATGAGAAGGAACCTGGATAGTAGAGTTACTTTAAAATGAAATCCTATATAGTAGGTGTTGTACCCCAAAATTTGCCCTTCCATTTCTCATTGATTTCTCATCACAAAGTCCCTGAAGATCAAGATCCAGTTAGGGTTTCATCTGCTCAAGAGTTCTCCTTGCACTGTTGACCCAAATTAGGGTTTGTGTTTGCACAAAGATGTTTTGACCTAAAATGCCTAAGATGACTTTCATGCTTCATATAGGACTCCCAAGTTTACCCATACCAAGTTTCAAGCCTTGATTCCAAGTTTTGCCCAGTCAATTGGACAGTTGACCTAAAAATCAGCTGTATTGGGGAAAACGTCAACTGTGGCCAATTGACAGTCAAATCTCATGAAAATTGACCCACATCAACATTATGAACTCACATGGACCATTTGATCAAGTTTGGATCATAATTCCACAAGAAATTTGATCAGATCATCAAAAGGGCAAAATGGTCATTTTTAGGGTTTTGACTGCACAAAGGCAATTTTTGACTGTTTGACCTAGCCAATGGAAAACCAAGCTCACATATGGACTCAAGGACCCCATGGAATTATCTTGACATGCTCAACAAACTCAAAAGATCCCAAATGCACAAGATTGTCAGTTGAATTTCTCAATCAATTGATCAATTTTGACTGTATACTGAAAAGTCAAACTTTGACTTTTTGGTCAAAATCAAGAGTCAAGATTCATTTTTCATCAAAACATGCCAAATCATGAAACTTGTTCATCAAGAAATCAAAAATTGCAAATTAGGGTTTGAAATGAGAATTTTTCATAACTTAGAATTTTTCTAAGTTATGAAAAACCCTATTTTTTTCCCAACTTTGCCCCACTTTCTCACCAAGATTCATTTGGATTCAAGCAAAAGTCAAAACATGAAAGTTGTAGCTTGTTGCATAATCTACAACTTTGATTCACAAAGTTTTCCCAAAAGAGGCTTGTATCTCAAGTTACAATTTTTGGAATAAGGGTACTAAACCATTCTTAACTTAGTGAAAATTTGACCTATTTTGAAAAGGTTTTCTACCTAACTTCAAGACCATTTTCCATACACTTCCACTTGGAATTTCAGTTTTCATTTCAAAGATGGATTGTAGTACACATTCCAAGCTTTCCAAAATGTCCAAGAACTCATCAAACAACCTCATAACTTGAGAGAATCGAATTTTGCAATATGGCAAAAACTCAACTTTTGAATTGGTCATGTACATGTTCATAACTTGTGCAAATTTCTCAAACCAGCATGCCACTTGATTACAGGCCCCTAAACCATCCAACACTCATAAATTTAATACCAAACCTTTGTGCCAAATTGTTGTTCTATGAGTTCAAGCATTACATACAAGTTTAATCCATTTATGGAAAAAGTGAAATAACCATTTTTGAAAAGTTAAGCTTTATGTCCAATTGAAAATCCAAGAAGTACAAATGAAATCTAATTGGCACAAGATTATGAGCAAAACACACTGATCAAGGAGAGGTTTTGCAGCATGATTAGGGGGCCTCTACTTGCCTAGAACATCAACTTGGCTTTGCTTGCTTAAGTGTGAAGAAAAGTGGCATATCATAACACAACTTTCATCTCAGCATGAGAACACTGGAGCAAATATTTTGTACACCTTCTAATCATCCTAACTAAGCTAGCACACGACTCCAATACCTCCAATACCTCCACAAACTCAGAACCACCCTCAAACTGCTCAAACAGAGTTCTCACTGCAGTTTGAGTGCCAACTCTCATCCCTTGCATGATTTCTTGCCCAAAGCTCATCAAACACATTCCCTAGCATCAATGCAAGCTAACCAAAACCTAAAACACGACCTGTAATTCCTCTAACCAGTTCCACCATTTTCACTTTCTTGTTTTGCAGTTGGAGGTCCATAGCTCGATTCAAGGAGTTTCAAAGCAAAGTAAGCATTGGAATAGCATCACCACACTTCAGGCAAGCTATACAGATCATCATCTTGCTCTGAAAGCTCCCCCATTGCCAGATAGAACTTCAACTGAACAGGTATTTTCTTGAACTTCTAACTCTTAGTCTAGGCATCATTAGCTCTAAGTTTGTGAATAAGAAGTGTTCTACTCATGCCCCTGAATCTGTACATGCTTTTACTTTTCATTTATTTTGCTTGAGCTGTGAGAATTTAAGGTTTGAATATGGCAGAAAAATTAGGTCATGATTTGGGATTGTCAAAATTCTCTCTCATTTCTGAGAATTAGGATGAGTTCTTTATATATTTAAAATCGTGATTCAATGCTTAACATTTCTTATGTTGGAAGTTTGTGCAAAAGATCAAGGAATCAGGATGTTTGAATGGAGGTTCAGGCGCGCGTTTTTTGAACATTTTTTGTTCAGAGGTTGAAGAAGAAGCTTCATGGGTTGGGCTTGCTTCTGAATTTCTTTTCACACCATATTTCTGATTTCACACCCCCTGAGCCCAATTTGTGTGTTTCATTGATTTTTTTGATTTTTCTTTTTTCATTTTGGTTTATTTATTTTTCCTAATGATATTAAAAACATAAAAAACATTTTTTATACCATTTTTCTATTTTTAAGCATTTATTTGTTTATAGGAATCATTTGTGCATAAATAATATATATATACTATTATTTAGAAAACTAGAAAAAATAGTGCAAATATACTTTATTTCTGATTTTTGTTTCATTTTTCTTTTGAAAATATTTTATACAAAATATACTTTTTTTTTTATAAATATTAAATATTGTTATTTTTGTATATATAATATTTATTTAGTAAATAATAAAGATATTTATATATATTAATATACTTAGGGCAAAAATACCAAAATACATACATTTTTTATTTTATTAATATTTGATATGAAAAATACTTTTTTATGAATATACTCCATTTTATTTCATTTTTTGTATATAATTATTAAATATTATACATATTAAATAGTTAATATTTTTATTTGATGAAATTAGGGTTTACCCTTAAAATACAAGAAATTCCAAAAATATACTTTTTTAATTTTGTTTATTGGACATAAAAATATCCTTTTTCATACATATAAAAACCCTTTTTGCATTTTGCATCTTTATTTTTATTTTCCATTTAATTTGTGCAATTAATTATCTTGTAAATATTCCAAAATTGATGTAATAGCTAGGTTTTAATTTCTTGTCTAAATATCCCCCCATTTGAACATTTGTACCCCCCTTCCCATATTGTGTTGTAATAGTGTAGGGATTTTACTTTTCGCACTTTAAACGCTTTCTAAATATACCATGCTAGAATTAGGGTTTGTATGCAAATAAAAAGAACAAAATAGTCTGACCTAATTTCAAAGATAAACAAGCATGAAATTGGACAACACATATCACACTTGCACCCATAGGGTATTCCACTTGTTGCCTTCAAATAAATGGGCCATATTGCATGTTAGGTTTCTTTGGGCAAAACAAACACAATTCAAATGATCATAGTCCCTCGATGACGCTTTCGAAAAGTTGCCTAAAATGATCAAGTCCCTTTCAAGGAAAAATTGCCCAAAGATACTTAGCACTATTGCAATTATGGTCTAAACGATGACCCACGCCCGTCCCTTTCACCTCCTAACACAAGATTGTCCACCAAATGCAATGGTGGAACAAAATTGTTAAAAGGATTAAAAACATAACAAAAATCTTTGAGAACTTTAGGGTAGATAGCTCCTAAGTACTTGTCAATTTGCAAAAGAAAACACTTGCCTATTTTTCAAACCACATTTCACAAACACTTTCAAAACAAACTTCCAAAAAAACCTTGAAACATCTTTTCAAAAAGACAAACACCTTTTGTAAAACATTCGAGTAAAGAATTGTTACAAGGGTAGCCTAGACAAGGCATCTTTTTCAAAACATTTTCAAAAGCCACACACAAAGCACTATTTCAAACAATTGAAAACCAAGGCAAGTTGATCTAAGCAAGTACCTAAGAGCCCATGGATAACCATTGATAGAAAGGGTGCTAATACCTTCCCTTTCTATAATCTACTCCCCGAACCCAAGAAAAATCTCAAAGGTTTTTGCTGTGCTTTTTAAACCTTTCCTTAGGATAAAATAAAAAGTCGGTGGCGACTCTTGCTCAACCGAAACATTTGCAAAAACAAACGCAAAACCACAGTCAGTTCTCCCACCGTATCACATAACTGGCGACTCTGCTGGGGATAAGTTAAAAGTGGAGTAACCTTAGGGCTTAGATCACCCTCTTGCATGACTAATTGTTTGAATTGTTTGCTTTATATATTGGCTCTATTGTTTGGGTTTACAATCCTACACCCGGATTTTGGGAAAAATTCATAGATAGCAATACGTTGTGGAAACTGTGCGGGGTATACCGACACGGTCGAAGCAATAGCTATATTAGTGCGACATATTTGTGAGTACCGGTAACCCTTGAGTTCAATCAAGGAGAGTACGGGGCCGCTGAGTGATGTCACTAAGCACTAATGACCTAGAACCATTACTTGACCATCTTGGCCTTTTATTAGGGGTAGTGAGATGACCGGCTTTGGTGCAGTCCGAAGTTGGTAGATACTCGATACTACACTCATTGAGGGTTGTTTTCTTGGAATATTTTGGTCGCTAGTTAAGTGGCTAAACCAAAACAATGAACATTGAAAACAATCCAATGATATTGAGCTCCTTAGAACCCGGTTACTATTTATAGGACAGGTTTTTAAGCCAACTACACTCAAGAGGGTACTTACCTATGAAACCCCATGCAAGCCTGAAACTAGGGTTTGGTGTGATTTGCTTGTACATATGTTTTGTGCATACATCATAAACATCATAAAACATCATATGCATTCACTAACCATTTCAAGGGTTTGGATCTTCATCTTTGTTCCTGTTTTGTAGGTCATGGAAATTCCTCGCAAAAACACCATCCAAGTCAACCTTGTGAGAATATCTCCTCAACTCAAGGAGCTCACCTCAAGAATTCCGGAAAATTCATCCTTCAGTGAAAGACATGGTAGACTGCTCAGCCTAGTCAACACCAACATTGAAGAAGACATGATGAAAGTGCTATTCCAGTTCTTTGACCCTCTTCACCACTGTTTCACTTTCCCTGATTACCAGTTGGTGCCCACTTTGGAGGAGTTTTCTCAACTCCTGAGAATTCCTATCCTTAATCAACTACCCTTCAACGGTACGGAAAAGGAACCAAAGCCGGAAGATGTTGCTCGAGCATTACATCTACAATCATCCGACATCAAGGGGCATTGGGAAACCAGAAGCGGCGTCAAAGGATTCTTAGCAAAATTCTTGTTTGAGAAGGCACAAAAATGTTGGAACTCATTGGACCTACAAGCTTTTGAAGAGATTGTGGCACTCCTTATCTATGGGTTGGTCTTGTTCCCAAATTCTGACCAATTGATAGATGTCAACACAGTCAAAATCTTCTTGTCCAGAAATCCAATACCAACATTGCTTGGGGACATTCTTCACTCATTTTACACACAAACAATGAGAAAGAGGGGTGTTCTCATGTGCTGTACTCCTCTCCTTGCAAGGTGGTTTATTTTGCACCTTCCACAATCTGTCTTGAAGAATGATCAAGGCTCAAGGTGGTCCCAACGGTTGATGACTCTTACTCACTCTGATGTACATTGGTGTTCTCGGTCCAGAGAAAATGTCATCATTATCGATCGTTGCGGAGAATTTCCTAATGTTCCTTTACTTGGAATCAGAGGAGGTATCACCTACAACCCTTGCCTAGCTTTGAGGCAATTTGGATATGCACGGAGGGATGGCCCTCATGATATGTTGATTCCTGACCTAGTTTTTGACTTCGACAACGATGCGCAAGGACTTCGCCAAAGATTCATCAGAGCTTGGGGGAGGCCCAACAAGGTTGATAGCAAGACTCTGGGACACAAAAACTCCATCCCTCTTGAGCCTTATCTCAAGTGGGTACGAGCCCGAGCCCAAAGTCTGATGATGCCTTATCCTCATGTACTCCCTGTGATTAAAGAGCCCGTCAAGGAAGGAGAGGTTCCCTACACCGTCCTACATCCTGACATGCCTACATCGTGGGAGGAAATGCAGAAAAGTTGGGTTCAGCTCAAGGAAGAACGGAATACTTTTGAAGCTAGCTTCTACGCCAGTGAGAAGAAGGTTCTAGAGCTTACCCGCCGACTCCATGAGCAAGAGGCCCTTAACACCTACATCGCACCAAAGAGGATGCGCAATGTCTTTTTGCCTTGAGAAGTTATTTTATAATATTTGGCCCATGGGGCATTTATGTACTAACAAATTCCTTCTTATTAATATGACGTGCGTTCTTCTTTGTCTGAAACAATTTTGAATGTCCTAAATCCTTGAATGCATTGCATACATAAGCATATCATTCATCATGTGCATAAGCAGGTCTCACTCCAGGTTTCCTTATCTGTCTGCTGTTTATTTCAGTAGGATGGATATCGAGCAAACAGTCAAAGACCTGCAAGCTCAAAATGCACAGTTCCAGCAACTCCTGACGACCTTGGCTAAAGGTCAGGAGGATCTCAAGACCTTGCTGGGGAATAAAGACCCAGTGAAAAAGAAGAAAAAGAGACTCGGGGTGGCTACTCTGGGGAGAAGATTTGACGGAGAAGCTCAGAGAGTGCTTGAATTTCCTCCTACTTCTGATGAAGGAACCAGCAAAGGAGGTGGGGCTGCGGTACCTTCCGAGTCCGATGTGGAAGAGGAGGAGGTCGAAGAGGATGAAGACTATTCTGATCAACAATATCCTCCAGCTGATGATAAATACAAAGGGCTAGAAGACAGGTTGGCCGCCATGGAATTACAAAGAGTACCGGGTTTGGATTTTGAAGACTTGGGTTTGGTTGCCGGGATTGTGATTCCCCCAAAGTTCAAAGTGCCAGTGTTTGTGAGGTATGATGGGCTGTCCTGTCCAAAAATGCATCTCAGGTCCTACGTGAGAAAGATTCAACCCTATACGGCAGATAAAAATCTTTGGATTTATTTCTTCCAAGACAGCCTTTCTGGGACTCAATTGGAGTGGTTTTATCAGCTAGAGGGAACCAGCGTCCAAAATTGGGAAGACTTGGCCACCGCTTTTTACAAGCAATACCAGTATAATTCTGACCTTGCTCCTACTCGTACCCAACTTCAGGGTATGTCACTAGGAACAGGTGAAGGATTCAAAGAATATGCACAAAAATGGAGGGATTTGGCTGGCAGGGTGAAGCCTCCTTTAACCGATCGTGAGCTTGTTGATATGTTTCTAGGGACCCTGTCCGGGCCATTTTTCAATCATCTAATTGGTAACTCTTCCGCGGGGTTTACCGATTTGATCTTAACAGGCGAAAGAATAGAAGCTGGCATCAAGTCAGGAAAGATTCAGAAGGGTGTTACTGCAAGTGTTGAGAAGAAGCCTTTTAAGAAGGAAACAACTGTGGTATATTCTCAGAGAAGAGCAGGGAAGACGGAGTGTCGGCCAACTGTGGGGGCCGTAATGATTCAAAACCCTTCAAGTGAGCAGCCTCGCTATAACCAGTCCAGACCAAATCAACAACGAGTGGAACGGCCACAACGACAGTTCACCCGTATTAATATGACTCCAGCGCAAGTGCTTCCCCATGTATTGAAGTTGAATCTCGCCACTATCAAAGAGGCACCAAAGAATGTGAATACGTCCTCTCTGCATTATCATCCTAATGCTAAATGCGCCTACCATTCTGACAGTGTCGGGCACGACACCAATGATTGTTGGGCACTCAAGCATAAAATCCAAGACCTGATAGAGGCGAAGGAGGTGGAGTTCGATGCTCCGGAGAAGCCTAATGTGATATCTGCACCCATGCCGAAGCACGGCCGAAATGTCAATGCCATTGAAGAAGATTTGTATGTTGCTGATGTCAATGATCTGATAACTCCATTGCTAACCATCAAGTTGAATCTGTTAAGGGCCGGGATCTTCCCGGGATGTAAAGAAGACTGCTATTGTTGTTACTCTCTGCCGTTTGATTGTCCGTTACTGAAGAAAGGCATCCAAGGCCTTATGGATAGTCGACAAATTTTGTTTGAAAAAGTTTCTGCTGTTCCAACTCATACTGAAGATGTCTCAATCATAACCATTCACGCCAATCTTTCCAAGGCCGTCAAAAAGCCTGTTAAGATTACACCAGCTACGAAATCTGTTCCTTTGAAGATAACAATGCCAGGGCCTGTCCCCTATGTTTCTGAGAAGTCGATACCATGGAACTACGGCGGCGACATCTACTACCATGGTATCAAACAAATCGAAATAACTGAAGAAAGTTCGGATGATGATGAAGCCAGCATCGGTAACATTGCGGGCACGAGCAAAATCACCAGGAGCGGGAGAATATTTTCTCCAGAGATTGCCCCTCCAAGAGCAATCTTTGGACCCTCATCAGCTGATAAGGTCATCCCTGCACCAATAAAACTCTCCGCTAGAACCCCTTTGATTGAATATGTTGTTGTTCCTAATACTGTCTCTCCTACCGCTGTTGATAAAGGTAAAGGAATCCAAGATGAGCTCGTCAGGACGAGGGCTCAGCCCTTGGTCATCCCGGAAACCTCCAAGAAGGAAATGGATGAGATCTTAAAGATAATCAAAAGGAGTGATTACGATGTGGTAGAACAGCTGGGGCAAACCCCCTCAAAGATCTCCATGCTAGCACTACTACTTTGCTCAGAAGCGCACGCTAAAGCCCTAATAAAATTCCTGAAGGCAGCCCATGTGCCCCAGGAAACCTCTGCAGATCAATTTCAAAATTGTGTGGCTAGCCTGACGGCGGACAATGGATTAGGTTTCTCTGATGCCGACCTAACTCCTAAAGGTAGAAACCACAATGATGCTTTGCACATTTCAGTCGAGTGTCGGGGAACTACTCTCGCACATGTCTTGGTCGACACTGGCTCGTCGCTGAATGTATTGCCTAAGAAGGCCTTGGACCGACTAGATTGTAAAGGGCTGGAGTTGAAACCAAGTGATATTGTTGTCAGAGCTTTCGATGGTTCGAAGAGAATGGTCCATGGGGAGGTTGAAATTCCCGTCAAGATAGGCACTGAGGTGTTTAAATCCACTTTCTATGTGATGGACATCCGTCCGTCATACTCTTGCTTGCTGGGTAGGCCTTGGATACATCATGCTGGGGCAGTCACCTCCTCCTTACATCAGATGTTAAAGTATCCTGTCAAGGGAAAGATCATTACTGTCCATGGCGAAGAAGAGTACATGATTAGCCACTTGAATTCTTTCCGGTACGTGGAGGTAGAAGGGGAGTTCATTGAGACGCCTTTTCAGCATTTCGAAGAAGTCCTTCCTGAGATAACAGTAGCAAAGTTGGCAGCTGAGACACCGAGGCAGATGGCCAGGATGGCATCTCTGGAGGACGCAAGGGCCGCAATAAAGGAAGGGAAGAATTCAACATGGGGGCGGTTACCTGATATTCCACATAAGACCGACAAATTTGGATTAGGGTTCACTACCGCGGGCCAGAAAGCTATGCGCCGTGCGAAGATTGAAAGGGCGCCAGTCAAAATTTCTCCCTACGGAATCAACGCTTTGGAGGATGAAGACAAAGAGAGCAACATCGAAGAGTGGATTTACCCAACTGTCAAAGGAGGATTGAGCAACGGGGAGGCAAAGGACTTTGTCCCCATCACTTTTATTCATCAGTAATTTATCTATCAAACATTTCCTATTTGGTATGTAATATTTGTTTCTGAACAATCCGTACACTATCTTTTCACCTCACGCCTTGCCCGGGGCATGTAGGTCCATTTGTAAGGGTTTTGATTATTTTTCATATCCATATGCCATGTTTAATGATTCATTGGACGTTTTTCATTCGATAAACTGCTTGTGTTCATTTTCTTTCCTTTTGCATTTTTTGTTTAAGGATGGCTATCCCTTACACACACCCACACTCACCAATGCAGGTACCCATCCACTCCGGATTCCATGGGTGACGATTCTGCTATATCCTTCAATAACTCTGAAGATCTGGTCAATCAAGCCGAGTATGAAGATGACGAAGGTTGTGAAGTACCAGTAGAACTAGCCAGACTTCTACAGCAAGAGGAAAGGGCCATCCTACCGCACGAAGAGCCATTGGAAACTGTCAACTTGGGAACCGAGGAAGACCGGAAGGAGGTGCAAGTGGGTGCCAATCTGGAACCAAAGGTCAAGGAGCGCCTAATACAGTTGTTGAATGAGTATGTTGAAATCTTCGCTTGGTCTTATGAAGACATGCCGGGTTTAGACACAGACATCGTGGTTCACCGTCTCCCCACAAGGGAGGATTGTCCACCGATCAAGCAAAAAGTCCGCCGAATAAGGCCTGACATGTCTGAAAAGATCAAAGCAGAAGTAATGAAGCAATTCGACGCTGGCTTTCTGGCTGTTACGTCCTATCCTCAATGGGTCGCTAACATCGTACCAGTACCTAAGAAAGATGGCAAAGTCAGGATGTGTGTGGATTACCGGGATTTGAACAGGGCCAGCCCCAAAGATGATTTTCCGCTACCTCACATTGACATTTTAATCGACAATACAGCTCAACACAAAGTGTTTTCCTTAATGGATGGATTCTCGGGCTACAATCAAATCAAAATGGCCCCCGAGGATATGGAGAAAACAACTTTTGTCACACAATAGGGCACTTTCTGTTACAAGGTGATGCCGTTCGGGCTGAAGAACGTCGGGGCAACTTATCAACGCGCCATGGTAGCTTTGTTTCATGATATGATACATCATGAGATTGAAGTTTACGTAGACGATATGATAGCTCGGTCACAAACAGAGGAAGAGCACCTTGAACATCTAGAAAAGCTGTTTGCCAGGTTGAAAGAATACAAACTCAGGCTGAATCCAAGTAAGTGCACTTTTGGAGTTAGGTCTGGTAAACTCCTGGGATTCATTGTAAGCAACAAAGGCATTGAAGTCGATCCAGCAAAAGTGAAAGCAATACAAGAGATGCCTGCTCCCTGTACTGAAAATGAGGTTAGAGGGTTCTTGGGGCGCTTGAACTACATTGCCAGATTCATTTCGCATCTGACTTCTACCTGTGAGCCAATTTTCAAACTCTTGAAGAAAGATCAGGTAGTTGAATGGAACGACGATTGCCAAGCTGCTTTTGATAGAATCAAGGAGTATTTGCTAGAACCTCCTATTCTGATGCCACCCGTCGAAGGAAGACCATTGATCATGTATTTGACCGTCTTGGATAACTCAATGGGGTGTGTGTTGGGCCAGCATGACGAGTCTGGTCGAAAAGCTGTTTGCCAGGTTGAAAGAATACAAACTCAGGCTGAATCCAAGTAAGTGCACTTTTGGAGTTAGGTCTGGTAAACTCCTGGGATTCATTGTAAGCAACAAAGGCATTGAAGTCGATCCAGCAAAAGTGAAAGCAATACAAGAGATGCCTGCTCCCTGTACTGAAAAGGAGGTTAGAGGGTTCTTGGGGCGCTTGAACTACATTGCCAGATTCATTTCACATCTGACTTCTACCTGTGAGCCAATTTTCAAACTCTTGAAGAAAGATCAGGTAGTTGAATGGAACGACGATTGCCAAGCTGCTTTTGATAGAATCAAGGAGTATTTGCTAGAACCTCCTATTCTGATGCCACCCGTCGAAGGAAGACCATTGATCATGTATTTGACCGTCTTGGATAACTCAATGGGGTGTGTGTTGGGCCAGCATGACGAGTCTGGTCGAAAAGAGCATGCTATTTATTACCTTAGCAAAAAGTTTACCGACTGTGAGACTCGCTACTCACTTCTCGAGAAAACTTGCTGCGCTTTGGTATGGGCTGCTCGCCGACTAAGGCAGTATATGTTGACTCATACTACCTTGTTGATTTCCAAAATGGATCCTATCAAGTATATCTTCGAAAATCCCGCTTTATCTGGAAGGATAGCTAGATGGAAAATGATCTTAACTGAGTATGACATCCAGTACACCACCCAAAAAGCTATAAAAGGGAGTGTACTAGCTGACCATCTGGCTCATCAAGCTATCGAAGACTATCAACCCATGAGATTTGACTTCCCAGACGAAGACATCATGAATTTGGACAACATTGAAGGTAACAGACCGTAGGACGGACCCGAAAAGGGATCCCGATGGACCCTATACTTTGATGGTGCTTCAAATGCACTTGGAAACGGTATCGGCGCGGTACTCATTTCTCCAGAAGGCTGTCACACACCTTTCACGGCCCGACTTTGTTTCAGCTGCACAAACAACATGGCTGAGTATGAAGCTTGCATCTTTGGTCTCAAGGCTGCTATAGACTTGGGGATCAAATCTTTGATCGTATTTGGGGATTCGGCTTTGGTTATCAGTCAAATCAAAGGAGAGTGGGATACCAAGCACCCTAATCTTATCCCATACAAAGAACATGTCCTGACATTGTTGCCTCATTTCGAGCAAATTACCTTCGAGCATTTCCCGCGAGAAGAGAATCAGCTAGCAGATGCTCTAGCAACGATGTCCTCCATGTTTAAACTCAACTGGGATAACGAGGCTCCCCAAATCACCATTGAGCGAATGGATGAACCTGCGCTTTGTCATGAGATTAATACCGAAGAAGTAGTGGAACAACCTTGGTTCCATGAAATCAAAAGGTATCTCGAGACCAGAGATTATCCCGAAGGAGCTTCCGTGAATGACAAGAAGTTCTTAAGGAAATTCGCTGCTAAATTCTTCCTGAGCAACGGCATCCTTTACAAACGAAGCCATGATTGTGTATTACTCCGATGCGTAGATAAAGTTGAAGCAGAGTTGATCATGACTGATATACACAGCGGCACATTTGGCACTCACTTGAGCGGGCATACAATGGCTAAGAAGATCCTAAGGGCAGGCTATTACTGGTCTACCATGGAAGCTGACTGCCATCAACATTCCCGTACTTGCCACAAATGCCAAGTCTACGATGACAAAGTTCATATCCCTCCGGTTCCTCTCAACGTTCTGACTGCTCCTTGGCCATTTGCAATGTGGGGCATTGACATGATTGGAGAGATCAAGCCCACGGCTTCCAATGGACACCGTTTCATCCTGGTTGCCATTGACTATTTCACCAAATGGGTCGAAGCAGCTTCCTTCGCCTCTGTTACTAAAAATGTGGTTGCCCGCTTTATCAAGCAAAATCTCATATGTCGGTATGGTGTTCCAGACAGGATCATCACAGACAACGGTACAAATCTGAATAACACGATGATCACTGCATTATGCGAGCAGTTCAAGATTTATCATCACAATTCATCTCCCTATCGGCCGAAGATGAACGGTGCTGTTGAAGCTGCGAACAAGAACATTAAGAAGATCATTCAGAAAATGACAGTCACTTACAAAGACTGGCATGAGATGTTACCGTTTGCTCTGCATGGATACCGTACGACGGCACGTACTTCGACCGGAGCAACCCCATTTTCTTTGGTATACGGCATGGAAGCTGTCTTGCCTATGGAAGTCCAGATTCCTTCTCTAAGGATTATGAAGGATGCAGGTTTGAATGAAGATGATTGGATGCAGACCCGACTTGATCAACTCAATCTGATCGACGAAAAGCGACTCGCTGCTATATGCCATGGTCAGGCGTATCAAAAGCGAATGATCAAGGCCTTCAATAAGAAAGTCAGACGTCAAGTGTATCAAGTCGGAGATCTCGTAATCAAGCGGATTATCTTACCGCAAAGTGATCCCAGGGGCAAATGGACTCCTACATATGAAGGACCATTTGTGATCAAAAGCATATTTTCTGGTGGTGCAATGATTCTGACCACCATGGACGACGACGATTTTCCGCACCCTGCGAACGCAGACATAGTCAAAAGATACTACGCATAAAATAACCCGATAAGTCGAAAACCCGAAAGGGCGGCTTGGGCAAAAAATGGGCATCCCGGTGAACCGAAAACCCGAAAGGGCGGTTCAGGCAAAAATTAGGGATAAATAAAAAAAAATCTGTACACCCGGCAAGTTGAAAACCCGAAAGGGCGGCTTGGGCAAAAAGGGGTTTCCCGGTGGATCGAAAACCCGAAAGGGCGGTTCAGGCAAAAGTTAGGGAATTAAAGCGTATGACTATGTCTCGTCGGATCACTTCAAAGACAATCTCTTCATCAACCAGTTCCAGGCTTCGGATCAATCCAGCCATCGGCAAATAAAGCATTGAATGGACAGATATTCAGAGTTGTGAAGGCAATAGCAGAATGGAATCCCATGGAATTATTTCACATAGCCATCTTTTATTTTGTACAAATTTTTCAAATATTTACGACAAAATCCTCTTACTAGGATGATTGTCTCCTTTGTACAAACATACTCAGAGAAAGTTAATACAAATACTTTTCCCAGAAATTTGTGTCGTTTCCTTTTTCTTTTCTCTTGCACTATTTGTTTATTTTTGAAAATGTCCAATGTTTTGTTAAATAGGCATATGCATTCGAACATAATCATTTCCTTATGAATCAAGAAAGAGGATTACTGATAGGTCGAAGGTACAGTTGGATATCTTGATACCCTTTCAAAGGAAACCCCCAGGAGATTTGGAATCCATATCCCCAGCAAGCCTTGAAGCTTATCCCCAGTAGATTCTGGAAGTTTATCCCCTGCAGAGTACGAACGTCTCTCCCGAGCTTTATTCAAAGTTATTCCTTACAAAAGGCTTATAACTGGGTTATCCTCAGCTTATTGCCACGGAAGATCTCACTCGCCAAAATTCTTCCTATCCCCAGCGGAGTTCATCAGAGTTCCCCAGCATAACTTAGCATTACAATCCCCAGCCAGAGGATCCTCCAGAACTCAATTTCCCTCAGAACTAAGTTTCAGTATCTCCAACAGAGCTAAAACTTCAAATTATCAATCCCCAGCGAAGCCAGACTAGTGAACCTTCTCCCCACAGAGTTTTAGGAGGGCAAATCTTGAGTTCCCCGGTGAAGTCGCCAGAGATACTTCCCACCAAACTGAAGATTCTCAGTCTTACCTCCCTAGCATGAGTCTATTAGATTGGTGCTCCCCAGTAGAAGTCATCAGGAATTCCCCAGAAGATTGGTATACAACCCAAGCTCCTTATTCTCCAGCAACAACCAGGAATTATCCTTCCCGGCAGCAGTCAAGTTACTGTTATCTTCAGCCATCTCGGATTTATCTATCCTTTGCAAGACAGCTCTCCAGCTTACATGCGTATTCATTTACATTCATATTACATAACATACATTGTATCATGCATCATAACATTGCATGTAACAACTCTTTACCTTTCAGGTAAGATCAGTCGAAGGACTAAAATCATTATCTTCCGAGATTCTTTCCAGGAATAGTTCAGATGTGAACCAGACATGGCAACATTCTAATGCTTATTCCAGATTTATCCAGATGCAGTTTTACACGAGCTCATCATCAGGGAACCCTACACCGGTTCTTCTTCCAAATTCAAGACTCCTGAAAACAATTTACGGGTTCTCCAAGTAACGGATGTTAACCTATCGCTTGTTCAGTTTCTTCTTAAGACTTCTGAAAAGAGTTTATGGATTCTTCCCAACAACGGATGTTAATCTATCACTTGTTCAGATGCAACCTTTGAAAACAGTTTACGGACGCTTCCCAACAACGGATGTTGCTCTATTGCTTATTCAACTCCAAGACTTCTGAAAACAGTTTACGGGTTCTCCAAGTAACGGATGTTAACCTATCGCTTGTTCAGTTTCTTCTCAAGACTTCTGAAAACAGTTTATGGATTCTTCCCAACAACGGATGTTAATCTATCACTTGTTCAGATGCAACCTTTGAAAACAATTTACGGACGCTTCCCAACAACAGATGCTGCTCTATTGCTTATTCAACTTCAAGATTTCTGAAAACAGTTCACGGGTTCTCCAAGTAACGGATGTTAACCTATCACTTGTTCAGTTTCTTCGCAAGACTTTTGAAAATAGTTTACGGATTCCTCCCAACAACGGATGTCAATCTATTGCTTATTCATATCCCCAATTCAGAGATGGTCGCAAGCATGGACACCTTCCTGATACTCATTCCAGATGGCATCTTTAAGCCCATCCCCGACAAGTTTCTGTCATTCCTCCCGATGGCATCATTAAGCCCATCTCCAAATGGCATCTCTAAGCCCATTCCCGCATCCCTTGCTTTGATGAGTGCAAATTTAAGGGCACTCTAGTGTCCAATCTCCTTTTACCCTTGAGTCACGAAAGGCAAACTTGCCAATCTAACTCTTCAGGTTCAAGAAGATTGAACAGGGGCAACTGTTGTACCCCAAAATTTGCCCTCCCATTTCTCATTGATTTCTCATCACCAAGTCCCTGAAGATCAAGATCCAGTTAGGGTTTCATCTGCTCAAGACTTCTCCTTGCACTGTTGACCCAAATTAGGGTTTGTGTTTGCACAAAGATGTTTTGACCTAAAATGCCTAAGATGACTTTCATGCTTCATATAGGACTCCCAAGTTTACCCATACCAAGTTTCAAGCCTTGATTCCAAGTTTTGCCCAGTCAATTGGACAGTTGACCTAAAAATTAGCTGTATTGGGGAAAAAGTCAACTGTGGCCAATTCACAGTCAAATCTCATGAAAATTGACCCACATCAACATTATGAACTCACATGGACCATTTGATCAAGTTTGGATCACAATTCCACAAGAAATTTGATCAGATCATCAAAAGGGCAAAATGGTCATTTTTAGGGTTTTGACTGCACAAAGGCAATTTTTGACTGTTTGACCTAGCCAATGGCAAACCAAGCTCACATATGGACTCAAGGACCCCATGGAATTATCTTGACATGCTCAACAAACTCAAAAGATCCCAAATGCACAAGATTGACAGTTGAATTTCTCAATCAATTGATCAATTTTGACTGTATACTGAAAAGTCAAACTTTGACTTTTTGGTCAAAATCAAGAGTCAAGATTCATTTTTCATAAAAACATGCCAAATCATGAAACTTGTTCATCAAGAAATCAAAAATTGCAAATTAGGGTTTGAAATGAGAATTTTTCATAACTTAGAATTTTTCTAAGTTATGAAAAACCCTAATTTTCCCCCAACTTTTCCCCACTTTCTCACCAAGATTCATTTGGATTCAAGCAAAAGTCAGAACATGAAAGTTGTAGCTTGTTGCATAATCTATAACTTTGATTCACAAAGTTTTCCCAAAAGAGGCTTGTATCTCAAGTTACAATTTTTGGAATAAGGGTACTAAACCATTCTTAACTTAGTGAAAATTTGACCTATTTTGACAAGGTTTTCTACCTAACTTCAAGACCATTTTCCATACACTTCCACTTGGAATTTCAGTTTGCATTTCAAAGATGGATTGTAGTACACATTCCAAGCTTTACAAAATGTCCAAGAACTCATCAAACAACCTCATAACTTGAGAGAATCGAATTTTGCAATATGGCAAAAACTCACCTTTTGAATTGGTCATGTACATGTTCATAACTTGTGCAAATTTCTCAAACCACCATGCCACTTGATTACAGGCCCCTAAACCATCCAACACTCATAAATTTAATGCCAAACCTTTATGCCAAAGTGTTGTTCTATGAGTTCAAGCATTACATACAAGTTTAATCCATTTATGGAAAAAGTGAAATAACCATTTTTGAAAAGTTAAGCTTTATGTCCAATTGAAAATCCAAGAAGTACAGATGAAATCTAATTGGCACAAGATTATGAGCAAAACACACTAATCAAGGAGAGGTTTTGCAGCATGATTAGGGGGCCTCTACTTGCCTAGAACATCAACTTGGCTTTGCTTGCTTAAGTGTGAAGAAAAGTGGCATATCATAACACAACTTTCATCTCAGCATGAGAACACTGAAGCAAATATTTTGTACACCTTCTAATCATCCTAACTAAGCTAGCACACGACTCCAATACCTCCAATACCTCCACAAACTCAGAACCACCCTCAAACTGCTCAAATAGAGTTCTCACTGCAGTTTGAGTGCCAACTCTCATCCCTTGCATGATTTCTTGCCCAAAGCTCATCAAACACATTTCCTAGCATCAATGCAAGCTAACCAAAACCTAAAACACGACCTGTAATTCCTCTAACCAGTTCCACCATTTTCACTTTCTTGTTTTGCAGTTGGAGGTCCATAGCTCGATTCAAGGAGTTTCAAAGCAAAGTAAGCATTGGAATAGCATCACCACACTTCAGGCAAGCTATACAGATCATCATCTTGCTCTGAAAGCTCCCCCATTGCCAGATAGAACTTCA
Organism: Vicia faba; assembly: GCA_948472305.1. Taxonomy (NCBI): domain Eukaryota; kingdom Viridiplantae; phylum Streptophyta; class Magnoliopsida; order Fabales; family Fabaceae; genus Vicia; species Vicia faba. The sequence continues at coordinate 46,459 of CATIWC010001648.1, forward strand.
ACTGAACAGGTATTTTCTTGAACTTCTAACTCTTAGTCTAGGCATCATTAGCTCTAAGTTTGTGAATAAGAAGTGTTCTACTCATGCCCCTGAATCTGTACATGCTTTTACTTTTAATTTATTTTGCTTGAGCTGTGAGAATTTAAGGTTTAAATATGGCAGAAAAATTAGGTCATGATTTGGGATTGTCAAAATTCTCTCTCATTTCTGATAGTTAGGATGAGTTCTTTATATATTTAAAATCGTGATTCAATGCTTAACATTTCTTATGTTGGAAGTTTGTGCAAAAGATCAAGGAATCAGGATGTTTGAATGGAGGTTCAGGCGCGCGTTTTTTGAACATTTTTTGTTCAGAGGTTGAAGAAGAAGCTTCATGGGCTGGGCTTGCTTCTGAATTTCTTTTCACACCATATTTCTGATTTCACACCCCCTGAGCCCAATTTGTGTGTTTCATTGATTTTTTTGATTTTTCTTTTTTCATTTTGGTTTATTTATTTTTCCTAATGATATTAAAAACATAAAAAACATTTTTTATACCATTTTTCTATTTTTAAGCATTTATTTGTTTATAGGAATCATTTGTGCATAAATAATATATATATACTATTATTTAGAGAACTAGAAAAAATAGTGCAAATATACTTTATTTCTGATTTTTGTTTCATTTTTCTTTTGAAAATATTTTATACAAAATATACTTTTTTTTTATAAATATTAAATATTGTTATTTTTGTATATATAATATTTATTTAGTAAATAATAAAGATATTTATATATATTAATATACTTAGGGCAAAAATACCAAAATACATACATTTTTTATTTTATTAATATTTGATATGGAAAATACTTTTTTATGAATATACTCCATTTTATTTCATTTTTTGTATATAATTATTAAATATTATACATATTAAATAGTTAATATTTTTATTTGATGAAATTAGGGTTTACCCTTAAAATACAAGAAATTCCAAAAATATACTTTTTTAATTTTGTTTATTGGACATAAAAATATCCTTTTTCATACATATAAAAACCCTTTTTGCATTTTGCATCTTTATTTTTATTTTCCATTTAATTTGTACAATTAATTATCTTGTAAATATTCCAAAATTGATGTAATAGCTAGGTTTTAATTTCTTGTCTAAATATCCCCCCATTTGAACATTTGTACCCTCTTCCCATATTGTGTTGTAATAGTGTAGGGATTTTACTTTTCGCACTTTAAACGCTTTCTAAATATACCATGCTAGAATTAGGGTTTGTATGCAAATAAAAAGAACAAAATAGTCTGACCTAATTTCAAAGATAAACAAGCATGAAATTGGACAACACATATCACACTTGCACCCCTAGGGTATTCCACTTGTTGCCTTCAAATAAATGGGCCATATTGCATGTTAGGTTTCTTTGGGCAAAACAAACACAATTCAAATGATCATAGTCCCTCGATGACGCTTTCGAAAAGTTGCCTAAAATGATCAAGTCCCTTTCAAGGAAAAATTGCCCAAAGATACTTAACACTATTGCAATTATGGTCTAAACGATGACCCACGCCCGTCCCTTTCACCTCCTAACACAAGATTGTCCACCAAATGCAATGGTGGAACAAAATTGTTAAAAGGATTAAAAACATAACAAAAATCTTTGAGAACTTTAGGGTAGATAGCTCCTAAGTACTTGTCAATTTGCAAAAGAAAACACTTGCCTATTTTTCAAACCACATTTCACAAACACTTTCAAAACAAACTTCCAAAAAAACCTTGAAACATCTTTTTAAAAAGACAAACACCTTTTGTAAAACATTCGAGTAAAGAATTGTTACAAGGGTAGCCTAGACAAGGCATCTTTTTGAAAACATTTTCAAAAGCCACACACAAAGCACCATTTCAAACAATTGAAAACCAAGGCAAGTTGATCTAAGCAAGTACCTAAGAGCCCATGGATAACCATGGATAGAAAGGGTGCTAATACCTTCCCTTTCTATAATCTACTCCCCGAACCCAAGAAAAATCTCAAAGGTTTTTGCTGTGCTTTTTAAACCTTTCCTTAGGATAAAATAAAAAGTCGGTGGCGACTCTTGCTCAACCGAAACATTTGCGAAAACAAACGCAAAACCATAGTCAGTTCTCCCACCGTATCACAGTAGGGATATGAGAAGGAACCTGGGTCGTAGGGTTACCTCGAAATGAAAACCTGGATAGTAGGGCTATGATAAGGAACCTGGATAGTAGGGTTACTTCGAAATGAAAGCTTGGACAGTAGGGCTATGAGAAGGAACCTGGATCGTAGGGTAACTTTGAAATGAAAGCTTGGATAATAGGGCTATGAGAAGGAACTTGGATAGTATGGTTACTTCGAAATGAAACCTGGATAGTAGGGCTATGAGAAGGAACCTGTATAGTAGGGTACTTTGAAATGAAATCCTGGATAGTAGGGCTATGAGAAGGAACCTGGATAGTAGGGTTACTTTGAAATGAAATCCTGGATAATAGGGCTAGGAGAAGGAACCTGGATCGTAGGGTTACTTCGAAATGAAAGCCTGGATGGTAGGGCTATGAGAAGGAACTTGGATAGTAGGGTTACTTCGAAATGAAACCTGGATAGTAGGGCTATGAGAAGGAACCTGGATAGTAGGGTACTTTGTAATGAATTCCTAGATAGTAGGGCTATGAGAAGGAACCTGGATAGTAGGGTTACTTCGAAATGAAAGCCTGAATAGTTGGGCTATAAGAAGGAACCTGGATCATAGGGTTACTTAGAAATGAAAGCCTGGATAGTAGGGCTATGAGAAGGAACATGGATAGTAGGGTTACTTCGAAATGAAAGCCTGGATAGTAGGGCTATGAGAAAGAACTTAGATCGTAGGGTTACTTCGAAATGAAAGACTGGATAATAGGGCTATGAGAAGGAACCTGGATAGTAGGGTTACTTCGAAATGAAAGCCTGAATAGTAGGGCTATGAGAAGGAACCTGGATAGTAGGGTTACTTTGAAATGAAAGCCTGGATAGTAGGGATATGAGAAGGAACCTGGGTCGTAGGGTTACCTCGAAATGAAAACCTGGATAGTAGGGCTATAAGAAGGAACTTGGATGGTAGGGTTACTATGAAATGAAAGCCTGGATAATAGGGCTATGAGAAGGAACCTAGATCGTAGGGTTACTTCTAAATGAAAGCCTAGATAGTAGGGCTATGAGAAGGAACTTGGATAGTAGGGTTACTTAGAAATGAAAGCCTGGATAGTAGGGCTATGAGAAGGAACCTGGATCATAGGGTTACTTCGAAATGAAAGCCTGGATAATAGGGCTATGAGAAGGAACCTGGATCGTAGGGTTACTTCGAAATGAAGCCTAGATAGTAGGGCTATGAGAAGGAACTTGGATAGTAGGGTTACTTCGAAATGAAAGCCTGGATAGTAGGGCTATGAGAAGGAACCTGGATCATAGGGTTACTTCGAAAAGAAAGCCTGGATAGTAGGGCTATGAGAAGGAACCTGGATAGTAGGGTTACTTCAAAATGAATTCCTGAATAGTAGGGCTATGAGAAGGAACCTGGATAGTAGGGTTACTTCGAAATGAAACCTGGATAGTAGGGCTATGAGAAGGAACCTGGATAGTAGGGTACTTTGAAATGAAAACCTGGATAGTAGGGCTATGAGAAGGAACCTGGATAGTAGGGTTACTTCGAAATAAAAGCCTGGATAGTAGGGCTATAAGAAGGAACCTGGATCATAGGGTTACTTCGAAATGAAAGCCTGGATAGTAGGTCTTTGAGAAGGAACCTGGATAGTAGGGTTACTTCGAAATGAAAGTCCGGATAGTAGGGCTATGAGAAGGAATATGGATTGTATGGTTACTTCGAAATGAAAGCCTGGATAGTAGGGCTATGAGAAGTACCCTGGATAGTAGGGTTAGTTCGAAATGAAAGTCCGGATAGTAGGGCTATGAGAAGGAACCTGGATCATAGGGTTACTTCAAAATGAAATCCTGGATAGTAGGGCTATGAGAAGGAACCTGGATAATAGGGTACTTTGAAATGAAATCCTGGATAGTAGGGCTATGAGAAGGAACCTGGATAGTAGGGTTACTTCAAAATGAAAGCCTGGATAGTAGGGCTATGAGAAGGAACCTGGATCATAGGGTTACTTCGAAATGAAAGCCTGGATATTAGGGCTATGAGAAGGAACCTGGATAGTAGAGTTACTTCGAAATGAAAGCCTGAATAGTAGGGCTATGAGAAGGAACCTGGATAGTAGAGTTACTTTAAAATGAAATCCTGTATAGTAGGGATATGAGAAGGAACCTGGGTCGTAGGGTTACCTCGAAATGAAAACCTGGATAGTAGGGATATGAGAAGGAACCTGGATAGTAGGGTTACTTCGAAATGAAAGCTTGGATATTAGGGCTACGAGAAGGAACCTGGATCGTAGGGTAACTTTGAAATGAAAGCTTGGATAATAGGGCTATGAGAAGGAACTTGGATAGTATGGTTACTTCGAAATGAAACCTGGATAGTAGGGCTATGAGAAGGAACCTGTATAGTAGGGTACTTTGAAATGAAATCCTGGATAGTAGGGCTATGAGAAGGAACCTGGATAGTAGGGTTACTTTGAAATGAAGGCCTGGATAGTAGGGATATGAGAAGGAACCTGGGTCATAGGGTTACCTTGAAATGAAAACCTGGATAGTAGGGCTATGAAAAGGAACCTGGATAGTAGGGTTACTTTGAAAGAAATCCTGGATAATAGGGCTATGAGAAGGAACCTGGATCGTAGGGTTACTTCGAAATGAAAGCCTGGATGGTAGGGCTATGAGAAGGAACCTGGATAGTAGGGTTACTTCGAAATGAAACCTGGATAGTAGGCCTAGGAGAAGGAACTGGATATTAGGGTACTTTGAAATGAAATCCTAGATAGTAGGGCTATGAGAAGGAACCTGGATAGTAGGGTTACTTCGAAATGAAAGCCTGGATAGTTGGGCTATAAGAAGGAACCTGGATCATAGGGTTACTTCGAAATGAAAGCCTGGATAGTAGGGCTATGAGAAGGAACCTGGATAGTAGGGTTACTTCGAAATGAAAGCCTGGATAGTAGGGCTATGAGAAAGTACCTGGATCGTAGGGTTTCTTCGAAATGAAAGCCTGGATAGTAGGGCTATGAGAAGGAACCTGGATAGTAGGGTTACTTCAAAATGAAAGCCTGAATAATAGGGCTATGAGAAAGAACCTGGATAGTAGGGTTACTTTGAAATGAAAGCTCGGATAGTAGGGATATGAGAAGGAACCTGGGTCGTAGGGTTACCTCGAAATGAAAACCTGGATAGTAGGGCTATGAGAAGGAACCTGGATAGTAGGGTTACTTTGAAATGAAATCCTGGATAATAGGGCTAGGATAAGGAACCTGGATCGTAGGGTTACTTCGAAATGAAAGCCTGGATGGTAGGGCTATGAGAAGGAACTTGGATAGTAGGGTTACTTCGAAATGAAACCTGGATAGTAGGGCTATGAGAAGGAACCTGGATAGTAGGGTACTTTGTAATGAATTCCTAGATAGTAGGGCTATGAGAAGGAACCTGGATAGTAGGGTTACTTCGAAATGAAAGCCTGAATAGTTGGGCTATAAGAAGGAACCTGGATCATAGGGTTACTTAGAAATGAAAGCCTGGATAGTAGGGCTATGAGAAGGAACATGGATAGTAGGGTTACTTCGAAATGAAAGCCTGGATAGTAGGGCTATGAGAAAGAACTTAGATCGTAGGGTTACTTCGAAATGAAATACTGGATAATAGGGCTATGAGAAGGAACCTGGATAGTAGGGTTACTTCGAAATGAAAGCCTGAATAGTAGGGCTATGAGAAGGAACCTGGATAGTAGGGTTACTTTGAAATGAAAGCCTGGATAGTAGGGATATGAGAAGGAACCTGGGTCGTAGGGTTACCTCGAAATGAAAACCTGGATAGTAGGGCTATAAGAAGGAACTTGGATGGTAGGGTTACTTTGAAATGAAAGCCTGGATAATAGGGCTATGAGAAGGAACCTAGATCGTAGGGTTACTTCTAAATGAAAGCCTAGATAGTAGGGCTATGAGAAGGAACTTGGATAGTAGGGTTACTTAGAAATGAAAGCCTGGATAGTAGGGCTATGAGAAGGAACCTGGATCATAGGGTTACTTCGAAATGAAAGCCTGGATAATAGGGCTATGAGAAGGAACCTGGATCGTAGGGTTACTTCGAAATGAAGCCTAGATAGTAGGGCTATGAGAAGGAACTTGGATAGTAGGGTTACTTCGAAATGAAAGCCAGGATAGTATGGCTATGAGAAGGAACCTGGATCATAGGGTTACTTCGAAAAGAAAGCCTGGATAGTAGGGCTATGAGAAGGAACCTGGATAGTAGGGTTACTTCAAAATGAATTCCTGAATAGTAGGGCTATGAGAAGGAACCTGGATAGTAGGGTTACTTCGAAATGAAACCTGGATAGTAGGGCTATGAGAAGGAACCTGGATAGTAGGGTACTTTGAAATGAAAACCTGGATAGTAGGGCTATGAGAAGGAACCTGGATAGTAGGGTTACTTCGAATTGAAAGCCTGGATAGTAGGGCTATAAGAAGGAACCTGGATCATAGGGTTACTTCGAAATGAAAGCCTGGATAGTAGGTCTTTGAGAAGGAACCTGGATAGTAGGGTTACTTCGAAATGAAAGTCCGGATAGTAGGGCTATGAGAAGGAATCTGGATTGTATGGTTACTTCGAAATGAAAGCCTGGATAGTAGGGCTATGAGAAGTACCCTGGATAGTAGGGTTAGTTCGAAATGAAAGTCCGGATAGTAGGGCTATGAGAAGGAACCTGGATCATAGGGTTACTTCAAAATGAAATCCTGGATAGTAGGGCTATGAGAAGGAACCTGGATAATAGGGTACTTTGAAATGAAATCCTGGATAATAGGGCTATGAGAAGGAACCTTGATAGTAGGGTTACTTCAAAATGAAAGCCTGGATAGTAGGGCTATGAGAAGGAACCTGGATCATAGGGTTACTTCGAAATGAAAGCCTGGATATTAGGGCTATGAGAAGGAACCTGGATAGTAGAGTTACTTCGAAATGAAAGCCTGAATAGTAGGGCTATGAGAAGGAACCTGGATAGTAGAGTTACTTTAAAATGAAATCCTGTATAGTAGGGATATGAGAAGGAACCTGGGTCGTAGGGTTACCTCGAAATGAAAACAAGGATAGTAGGGATATGAGAAGGAACCTGGATAGTAGGGTTACTTCGAAATGAAAGCTTGGATATTAGGGCTATGAGAAGGAACCTGGATCGTAGGGTAACTTTGAAATGAAAGCTTGGATAATAGGGCTATGAGAAGGAACTTGGATAGTATGGTTACTTCGAAATGAAACCTGGATAGTAGGGCTATGAGAAGGAACCTGTATAGTAGGGTACTTTGAAATGAAATCCTGGATAGTAGGGCTATGAGAAGGAACCTGGATAGTAGGGTTACTTTGAAATGAAGGCCTGGATAGTAGGGATATGAGAAGGAACCTGGGTCATAGGGTTACCTGGAAATGAAAACCTGGATAGTAGGGCTATGAAAAGGAACCTGGATAGTAGGGTTACTTCGAAATGAAACCTGGATAGTAGGCCTAGGAGAAGGAACCTGGATATTAGGGTACTTTGAAATGAAATCCTAGATAGTAGGGCTATGAGAAGGAACCTGGATAGTAGGGTTACTTCGAAATGAAAGCCTGGATAGTTGGGCTATAAGAAGGAACCTGGATCATAGGGTTACTTCGAAATGAAAGCCTGGATAGTAGGGCTATGAGAAGGAACCTGGATAGTAGGGTTACTTCGAAATGAAAGCCTGGATAGTAGGGCTATGAGAAAGTACCTGGATCGTAGGGTTTCTTCGAAATGAAAGCCTGGATAGTAGGGCTATGAGAAGGAACCTGGATAGTAGGGTTACTTCAAAATGAAAGCCTGAATAATAGGGCTATGAGAAAGAACCTGGATAGTAGGGTTACTTTGAAATGAAAGCTCGGATAGTAGGGATATGAGAAGGAACCTGGGTCGTAGGGTTACCTCGAAATGAAAACCTGGATAGTAGGGCTATAAGAAGGAACCTGGATAGTAGGGTTACTTTGAAATGAAAGCCTGGATAATAGGGCTATAAGAAGGAACCTGGATCGTAGGTTTACTTCGAAATGAAAGCCTAGATAGTAGGGCTATGAGAAGGAATTTGGATCGTAGGGTTATTTCGAAATGAAAGCCTGGATAGTAGGGCTATGAGAAGGAAGCTGGATCATAGGGTTACTTCGAAATGAAATCCTAGATAGTAGGGCTATGAGAAGGAACCTGGATAGTAGGGTTACTTCAAAATGAAAGCCTGAATAGTAGGGCTATGAGAAGGAACCTGGATAGTAGGGTTACTTCGAAATGAAAGCCTGAATAGTAGGGCTATAAGAAGGAACCTGGATCATAAGGTTACTTCGAAATGAAATCCTGGATAGTAGGGCTATGAGAAGGAACCTGGATAATAGGGTACTTTGAAATGAAATCTTGGATAGTAGGGCTATGAGAAGGAACCTGGATAGTAGGGTTACTTCGAAATGAAAGCCTGGATAGTAGGGCTATGAGAAGGAACCTGGATCATAGGGTTACTTCGAAATGAAAGCCTTGATATTAGGGCTATGAGAAGGAACCTGGATAGTAGGGTTACTTCGAAATGAAAGCCTGAATAGTAGGGCTATGAGAAGGAACCTGGATAGTAGAGTTACTTTAAAATGAAATCCTGTATAGTAGGGATATGAGAAGGAACCTGGGTCGTAGGGTTACCTCGAAATGAAAACCTGGATAGTAGGGCTATGAGAAGGAACCTGGATAGTAGGGTTACTTCGAAATGAAAGCTTGGATAGTAGGGCTATGAGAAGGAACCTGGATCGTAGGGTAACTTTGAAATGAAAGCTTGGATAATAGGGCTATGAGAAGGAACTTGGATAGTAGGGTTACTTCGAAATGAAACCTGGATAGTAGGGCTATGAGAAGGAACCTGTATAGTAGGGTACTTTGAAATGAAATCCTGGATAGTAGGGCTATGAGAAGGGACCTGGATAGTAGGGTTACTTCGAAATGAAAGCCTGGATAGCAGGGCTATGAGAAAGAACCTGGATCGTAGGGTTACTTCAAAATGAAAGCCTGGATAGTAGGGCTATGAGAAAGAACCTGAATAGTAGGGTTACTTCGAAATGAAAGCCTGAATAGTAGGGCTTTGAGAAGGAACTTGGATAGTAGGTTTACTTTGAAATGCAATCCTGGATAGTAGGGATATGAGAAGGAACCTGGGTCATAGGGTTACCTCGAAATGAAAACATGGATAGTAGGGCTATGAAAAGGAACCTGGATAGTAGGGTTACTTTGAAATGAAATCCTGGATAATAGGGCTATGAGAAGGAACCTGGATCGTAGGGTACTTTGAAATGAAATCCTAGATAGTAGGGCTATGAGAAGGAACCTGGATAGTAGGGTTACTTCGAAATGAAAGCCTGGATAGTTGGGCTATAAGAAGGAACCTGGATCATAGGGTTACTTTGAAAGGAAAGCCTGGATAGTAGGGCTATGAGAAGGAACCTGGATAGTAGGGTTACTTCGAAATGAAAGCCTGGATAGCAGGGCTATGAGAAAGAACCTAGATCGTAGGGTTACTTCGAAATGAAAGCTTGGATAGTAGGGCTATGAGAAGGAACCTGGATAGTAGGGTTACCTCGAAATGAAAGCCTGAATAGTAGGGCTATGAGAAGGAACCTGGATAGTAGGGTTACTTTGAAATGAAACCTCGGATAGTAGGGATATGAGAAGGAACTTGGGTCGTAGGGTTACCTCGAAATGAAAACATGGATAATAGGGCTATAAGAAGGAACCTGGATAGTAGGGTTACTTTGAAATGAAAGCCTGGATAATAGGGCTATGAGAAGGAACCTGGATCGTAGGGTTATTTCGAAATGAAAGCCTAGATTGTAGGGCTATGAGAAGGAATTTGGATCGTAGGGTTATTTCGAAATGAAAGCCTGGATAGTAGGGCTATGAGAAGGAACCTGGATCATAGGGTTACTTCGAAATGAAATCCTAGATAGTAGGGCTATGAGAAGGAACCTGGATAGTAGGGTTACTTCAAAATGAAAGCCTGAATAGTAGGGCTATGAGAAGGAACCTAGATAGTAGGGTTACTTCGAAAAGAAAGCCTGAATAGTAGGGCTATAAGAAGGAACCTGGATCATAAGGTTACTTCGAAATGAAATCCTGGATAGTAGGGCTATGAGAAGGTACCTGGATAGTAGGGTTACTTCGAAATGAAAGTTCAGATAGTAGGGCTATGAGAAGGAACCTGGATCGTAGGGTTACTTCGAAATGAAAGCCTGGATAGTAGGGCTATGAGAAGTAACCTGGATAGTAGGGTTAGTTCGAAATGAAAGTCTGGATAGTAGGGCTATGAGAAGGAACCTGGATCATAGGGTTACTTTGAAATCCTGGATAGTAGGGCTATGAGAAGGAACCTGGATAATAGGGTACTTTGAAATGAAATCTTGGATAGTAGGGCTATGAGAAGGAACCTGGATAGTAGGGTTACTTCGAAATGAAAGCCTGGATAGTAGGGCTATAAGAAGGAACCTGGATCATAGGATTACTTCGAAATAAAAGCCTGAATATTAGGGCTATGAGAAGGAACCTGGATAGTAGGGTTACTTCGAAATTAAAGCCTGAACAGTAGGGCTATGAGAAGGAACCTGGATAGTAGAGTTACTTTAAAATGAAATCCTGTATAGTAGGGATATGAGAAGGAACCTGGGTCGTAGGGTTACCTTGAAATGAAAACCTGGATAGTAGTGCTATGAGAAGGAATCTGGATATTAGGGTTACTTCGAAATGACAGCTTGGATAGTAGGGCTATGAGAATGAACCTGGATCGTAGGGTTACTTTGAAATGAAAGCTTGGATAGTAGGGCTATGAGAAGGAACCTGGATAGTAGGGTTACTTCGAAATGAAACCTGGATAGTAGGGCTATGAGAAGGAACCTGGATAGTAGGGTACTTTGAAATAAAATCCTGGATAGTAGGGCTATGAGAAGGAACCTGGATAGTAGGGTTACTTCGAAATGAGAGTCTGGATAGTAGGGCTATGAGAAGGAACCTGGATCGTAGGGTTACTTCGAAATGAAAGCCTGGATAGTAGGGCTATGAGAAAGAACCTGGATAGTAGGGTTACTTCGAAATGAAAGCCTGAATAGTAGGGCTATGAGAAGGAACCTGGATAGTAGGGTTACTTTGAAATGAAAGCCTGGATATTAGGGATATGAGAAGGAACCTGGGTCATAGGGTTACCTCGAAATGAAAACCTGGATAATAGGGCTATAAGAAGGAACCTGGATAGTAGGGTTACTTTGAAATGAAAGCCTGGATAATAGGGCTATGAGAAGGAACCTGGATCGTAGGGTTACTTCGAAATGAAAGCCTAGATAGTAGGGCTATGAGAAGGAACTTGGATAGTAGGGTTATTTCGAAATGAAAGCCTGGATAGTAGGGCTATGAGAAGGAACCTGGATCATAGGGTTACTTCGAAATGAAATCCTAGATAGTAGGGCTATGAGAAAGAACCTGGATAGTAGGGTTACTTCAAAATGAAAGCCTGAATAGTAGGGCTATGAGAAGGAACCTGGATAGTAGGGTTACTTCGAAATGAAAGCCTGAATAGTAGGGCTATGAGAAGGAACCTGGATAGTAGAGTTACTTTAAAATGAAATCCTGTATAGTAGGGATATGAGAAGGAACCTGGGTCGTAGGGTTACCTCGAAATGGAAACCTGGATAGTAGGGCTATGAGAAGGAACCTGGATAGTAGGGTTACTTCGAAATGAAAGCTTGGATAGTAGGGCTATGAGAAGGAACTTGGATCGTAGGGTAACTTTAAAATGAAAGCTTGGATAATAGGGCTATGAGAAGGAACCTGGATAGTAGGGTTACTTCGAAATGAAAGCTTGGATAGTAGGGCTATGAGAAGCAACCTGGATCATAGGGTAACTTTGAAATGAAAGCTTGCATAATAGGGCTATGAGAAGGAACCTGGATAGTAGGGTTACTTCAAAATGAAACCTGGATAGTAGGGCTATGAGAAGGAACCTGTATAGTAGGGTACTTTGAAATGAAATCCTGGATAGTAGGGCTATGAGAAGGAACCTGGATAGTAGGGTTACTTCGAAATGAAAGCCTGGATAGTAGGGCTATGAGAAGGAACCTGGATCGTAGGGTTACTTCAAAATGAAAGCCTGGATAGTAGGACTACGAGAAAGAACCTGGATAGTAGGGTTACTTCAAAATGAAAGCCTGAATAGTAGGGCTATGAGAAGGAACCTGGATAGTAGGGTTACTTTGAAATGAAAGCCTGGATAGTAGGGATATGAGAAGGAACCTGAGTCATAGGGTTACCGCGAAATGAAAACCTGGATAGTAGGGCTATGAGAAGGAACCTGGATAGTAGGGTTACTTTGAAATGAAATCCTGGATAATAGGGCTATGAGAAGGAACCTGAGTCGTAGGGTTACTTCGAAATGAAAGCCTGGATGGTAGGGCTATGAGAAGGAACCTGGATAGTAGGGTTACTTCGAAATGAAAGCCTGAACAGTAGGGCTATGAGAAGGAACCTGGATAGTAGGGTACTTTGAAATGAAATCCTAGATAGTAAGGCTATGAGAAGGAACCTGGATAGTAGGGTTACTTCGAAATGAAAGCCTGAATAGTTGGGCTATAAGAAGGAACCTGGATCATAGGGTTACTTCGAAATGAAAGCCTGGATAGTAGGGCTATGAGAAGGAACATGGATAGTAGGGTTACTTCGAAATGAAAGCCTGGATAGTAGGGCTATGAGAAAGAACCTAGATCGTAGGGTTACTTCGAAATGAAAGCCTGGATAGTAGGGCTATGAGAAGGAACCTGGATAGTAGGGTTACTTCGAAATGAAAGCCTGAATAGTAGGGCTATGAGAAGGAACCTGGATAGTAGGGTTACTTTGAAATGAAAGCCTGGATAGTAGGGATATGAGAAGGAACCTGGGTCGTAGGGTTACCTCGAAATGAAAACCTGGATAGTAGGGCTATTAGAAGGAACCTGGATGGTAGGGTTACTTTAAAATGAAAGCCTGGATAATAGGGCTATGAGAAGGAACCTGGATTGTAGGGTTACTTCGAAATGAAAGCCTAGATAGTAGGGCTATGAGAAGGAACTTGGATAGTAGGGTTACTTAGAAATGAAAGCCTGGATAGTAGGGCTATGAGAAGGAACCTGGATCATAGGGTTACTTCGAAATGAAAGCCTGGATAATAGGGCTATGAGAAGGAACCTGGATCGTAGGGTTACTTCGAAATGAAAGCCTAGATAGTAGGTGTGATACGGTGGGAGAACTGACTTGAGTTTTTTGCATTTGTATTCGCACTTGTTCGGTTTAGCAAGAGTCGCCACCGACTTTTTATTTTATCCTAAAGGAAAGGTTAAAAAGCACAGAAAAAACCTTTTGAGATGTTTCGTGGGTTCGGGGGGTAGATTATGAAAAGGGAAGGTATTAGCACCCTTTTCATCCATGGTTATCCATGGGCTCTTAGTTACTTGGGTTTAGATCACTTGCCTTGATTTTTGATTGCTTGAAATGGTGTGTGTGTGTGTGTGTGCTTTGAAAATGTTTTTGAAGAAGATGCCTTGTCTTAGGCAACCGTTGTAATGACTCGTGTTTGAGTATATACGAAGGTGTGTATCTTTTTGAAAAGGTGTTTCAAATGTTTTTGAAAGTTTGTTTTGAAAGTGTTTGTGAAGTGGGTTTTGAAAAGTAGGCAAGTGTTTTTGCAAGTTTGATCAAGTAACTAAGAGTTGTCTACCTCTATTGTACTCAAAGGATTTTCTCATGTTTTAACCCTTTTTAACAATTTTGTTCCACCATTGTATTTGGTGGACAATCTTGCGTTTAGGATGTTTAACGGGACAGGCGCGGGTCATCGTATGGACCATGAATGCAATGGTGCCAAGTGTCTTTGGCAATTTTCTTGAAGGGACTATGATCATTTGAATTATTTTGTTTTGCCAAAGATACTCAACGTGCAAGCATGGCCCATTTTGGAAGGCAACAAGCGGGATTACCCTAGGGGTGCAAGTGTGATTGTGTATTGATTTCATGTATTTGTCTTGTATTAGGTTATCTAGCGTTTGATTTTATGTACATACAAACCCTAGGTCTAACCACGGTATATTTGGAAAGCGATAAATTGCGGGAATATAAAGTCTACGCTATTACAAATAAGTATCCGGGAGTGGGGGTACAAATTTACAAATGAGGATGAGACTTTAGGAGAGTAGTGTCCAAATAATTTACAACCAAATCGAATTGCACAAATGTAAAATAAAATGTATAGCAATGTATAAGAATAGAGCAAATGCGAATGTGTCAATGCAAAGTAAATGTATCGACGTATTTGTGTATTGTAACTGTGTAAGTGTATGATTTATTTACAAGTGTGGAATGTGAACTTAATGAAAAATTAAGTGTTTTGTTTATTTAATTTTGTATTCTCGTATTTTTGTCTTTATGTACAAAACAAAATATCTTAAGAAAAGAAAAGTATTATGTATCGATGTACAAGAATAAAATATTTTAAGAAAAGAAAATATTCAAATTCTATATATTAATGTCTTATATTAAAGAAAAGTATTTCTTATGTATTTACAAATTAATGTATTTTAATACAAGAGTTTTAATTTAAAAGAAAGAAGTTTTAAGTTTGAGAAAAAAAGAAAAATAATGTTTGTATATTCATGTTAAAAAATGTATATATATATATATATATATATATATATATATATATAAAAAAGTGTTATTTATTTATTTGAAACATTAATTATGTTAAGAAAATAGCATTGTTAATCAAAATTTAATGTAAAAAAAGGTTAGTTTGAAAAATGATAAAAAAATGAACTAAAGGGTTAATTGGGCCTTTCAACCCAAATAAAACGTATCAGGCTAAGTCAAAAAGGGGGGTGCATACCCAAAAAACAAATGGGCTTAGGCGCTGAAACGGGGCAAGGCCCAAGCGTTGACACAAGTTTTTGTCTTAGGGTTTCTTTGTTTTGTGTCATTAGGGTTCGTGAGTTTGTGAAACACAGAGGCGCCGTTTGTGGTTTCCTCTTCATCTTCTCCGGCCAAGCTACTGAACAATGTCCTTTTCCCAAGGCCACCAACGCCACCATCTATCTTCTTTCTCCATGGGTGAGCGTAGTAGCGCCAAGAAATGGTAAAAACAAATCTGTTTTATGCCTTAGGGTTTCCGTTAGCTCTTTTTGATTTCATGTTTTGATTAAGTGTACTGATTTTATGTTGTTATTGTTGTTTTTGAATGAGATTTTGAAAAGAGAAAGAAATAATATTACCTTTGTTGGAGGAGGATGAATCGGAGGCGTCGAGGATGGCCAAGGGCGAGGACGACAATGATGCTAGTCTTGCCGGAAAAATTGGTACCTGTGTCTTTGCCTTTTCTTCTTGTTAGCCTCGCCTGCCTTCAATGATGATTTGTATGAGATGTTTTGTATGTATATCTCTGAGATACTGAGTTGCTTCTGAATATTTGTTTATTGCTGATATGCTTGATGTTGAGATGCTTCTTTATCTTCTTCTTCTTGTTGGCTTCTGAGTTGCCTGTGTACCCTGAGATGCTTCTTTATCTTCTTCTCTTTGCTTCGTATGCTAGCTTGATGCCTTTGATATGCTTGCCCTGTGATGAGGCTTCCTCTGAGGGCCTTTGGGATTGCTTGTGTGTTGCCTCTTCTGTGTTTGGCTGACTTGAAATGCTTGGATATTTGGTATGTTGATATGCTGAGATATTTGTTGATGTTGGTTATGGCCTTGTATGCTTGCCCTATGATGAGGCTTCCTCTGAGGGCCCTGGTTGCTTCAGTTTGGGGCTTGACAGTTTGTATTGTTTAAGGGCTTTTGGCTTTTAGGCTAGGAGCTTTGAATGGTTATAGGTCTTTGAAGCTTTAGGCTTTAGCAGGTTTTGAAAAGGTTAAGGGTTTGAATCAGGTAAGGCTCTTGCTTTGCTGTTTGTGTATTTGTTTGGGTGTTTGAAACAATTTGGCAGATGAAGGCTTTGACAGGTTAAACTGGCTTCAGTAGGTTTTAGACTTGAATGGTTATTGAAAGGTTTTGTTGTGAGGTTTCTATGCTTCTGAGTTATGCAAGTGAAGGCCTTTTGAGGGTTGGTTGAAAGCCTTACAGGTTGAAAGGCTTCAGGCAGGTTTTTTTTGCTTGAGGCTTGGAGGCTTGATGGTTCTAATGTTACAGTTTTGTTATCCTCCTTTTCTTGTGTTATCTTTTTGCCCCCTTTTACTGTGTTGATAACAGTTTTTGTTTTATATATTTCTTCTTCAAGCCTAAGCCTGTAAGCCTCCTTTCTTCTTTCTCTCTTCTCTCTCCAGTACAAATTAAAGCATTTAATATTTCTTAGGTGTACTATGTTCTGAAAAAGCAACTGCTGGAAAATGATGAAATTTAACATTGCTTGCACTTGTTGCTTTCCTCTGCATAACTCTTATCTCTTTTTCCATATTTTCTGCTTCTTAGTGACAACATTTTTGATAGCCTTGACATCCTTTTGTACTTGGACAACTTTATTCAGTTTGCCCTTTTGATTTGGTTTAGGCAATTCAGTTTGGTTGGAAACTATGCAGTTGGTTGATAATTTGAACTTTGTGCAAAATCATAACTTTGTGCATTCATGTCTTTTTCTTTTGCAAGCATTTTTCATCCCTCTTTGTGAACCGGGAGAAATCTCGTGATTTGCAGAGAGGGCAAACTGATTCCGGCCAGTTGCCTTTAATGATGAATCTATTTTTTATCTGTCTGTCTTTAATTTTATCTGCTTTGACTTTTCTTTCTTTTCTTTGTTTTGCAGATAAAACTCAATGGAGCATTGGAGAGCAACAAATGGAGGATGAAGAATTGAAGACTTAGGAATATCTTTATTTTACTTTGAATTATTGTAAAATTATTAATGTAAACCTCTGTAAATAAATTTACAGTGTACAAATAACAACTGTAACAAATAATTTAAAGATGAATAAAAATCCAAATTTGTCAGATATATCTTTCCTCTCAGCTGTCTGTTTAATCATTTGAATTTCTTAAATTAAAACAATTGAATGTAAATCCAATTATTCTGACTTTAGAAAAATAAATAATTAATAAACGTCCAGCGTTCCGAATAAAACATAGCAATGCACAGTCAAATCAACACATGCCCAAATGTCTTTTCCTTTTTACTGATTTAATCAAACACTGCAAACTCAATCCAAATGACTCAGTCCAAATTTCAGAGTAAACTGAGAAGAACTATAGAATTAATTCTTTCTGAGAAATATGCGCACAGAACCCTAATTCTTGATTAAATGTCAGAGAAGCGCCTGCCTGATCAAAATCCGAGCCAACTCAACCAAACCTCAGCAATCTGCCTGAACTGCTTCAATGAAAACCCTAATTTTGTCTGACTGATAAGAAACGTCTGTTTGGCTGATTCTTACGCCAATCTGAAAAATCAGGAAAAGCCCGAAGCTGTGATTTCTTGTGGAAAAATACGAGGGCAAATTTTGGGGTACAACAGTTGCCCCTGTTCAATCTTCTTGAACCTGAAGAGTTAGATTGGCAAGTTTGCCTTTCGCGACTCGAGGGTAAAAGGAGATTGGACACTAGAGTGCCCAGAAAATTTGCATTCGGTGATGTGATGGTGGAGGGAATGGGCTTACAGATTCCATTTGGTGATGGGCTTAGAGATGCCATCTGGAGATGTGACAGAACCTTGTCGGGGGATGGGCTTAGAGATGCCATCTGGAAATGGGCTTAAAGATGCCATTTGGTGACTGCTGGTAGGAGGATGGGCTTATAGATGCCATCTGGAAATGGGCTTAAAGATGCCAGTTGGAAGTGTTTGTTGAGGAGGATGGGCTTACAGATGCCATCTGGAAATGTTGAACTGCATGTCCTTGGTGAGTGGCCGAGTATCAGAAAGGTATCCATGTTTTGGAACGTCTCTGAACTGGGGGTCTGAACAAGCAATAGATTGACATCCATGTTTGGAGAATCCATAAACTGTTTTCAGGAGTTGGAGTTGAATAAGCAATAGAGTAGCATCCGTTGTTGGGAAGCGTCCGTAAACTGTTTTCAAAAGTTGCATCTGAACAAGTGATAGATTAACATCCGTTGTTGGGAAGAATCCGTAAACTGTTTGCAAAAGTCTTGAAGTGGAGAAGGAACCGGTGTAGGGTTTCCTGATGATGAGTCCGTGTAAAACTGCATCTGGATGAATCTGGAATAAGTATCAGAATGTCGCCGTGTTTGGGTCACATCTGAACTATTTCTGGATGAATCTCGGAAGATGATGATTTTTGTCTGTTGATTGATCTTTTCCTGAAAAGGTAAAGAGTTAGTTGTATGCAATGTCATGATGCGTGATGCAATGTATGTTACATCAATGTTGATGATATGAATGTGATGAATGCGCAGGTAAGCTGATGAGCTGTCTTGTTGAGGATAGATGAATCCTGGATGGATGGAGATAAAAGAATCTTGACTGCTGCTGGGGAGGGCAAGAATCTTTTGATTGCTGCAGATGAGAAGTCCTGGGACCACTGTTGGGGAATTCATGAGTTTGGACTGTATGCCAATCTACTGGGGGATTCCTATCTTGAGGAGATCTTCACTGGAGAATATTCGAATATTCTGTGAGAGTCTTCACTCTGCTTGGGGATTGATAGTTGGAAGTCTTAGCTCCGCTGGGGATTGACAGTTTTGGCTCCACTGGGGATATTGAAACTTGACTCTGAGGGGAATTAGATTCTGTGAGGCTCTCTGGCGGAGGATTCCAAGAATCTTGAGAGTTTGAGAAGGAACCGGTGTAGGGTTTCCTGATGATGAGTCCGTGTAAAACTGCATCTGGAGTTGAGAAGGAACCTGTGGAGGGTTGCTTCATGATGAGTCCGTGTAAAACTGCATCTTGGATTGAGAAGGAACCTGTGTAGGGTTGCTTCATGATGAGTCTGTGTAAAACTGCATCTTCCAACAGGTGATGAAGAAATTGTTGAACACTTTTGACATTCGAATGCCCCAAGTGGTAATGTAGATAATTTCCTGGCTTGTTACAGGTGTTAATCCATAATCAGTCGTCCACAGATATTTTCCTGGCTTGTTACAGGTGTTGATCTGGAACTTAAGAAAGGTGACAGAATGGCAACCGTGTCTGGAGCACATCTGGACCGTATCTTCCAACAGGTGATGAAGGAATTGTTGAACACTTTTGACATTCGAATGCCCCAAGTGGTGATGTAGATAATTTCCTGGCTTGTTACAGGTGTTAATCCACAATCAGTCGTCCACAAATATTTTCCTGGCTTGTTACAGGTGTTGATCTGGAACTTAAGAAAGGTGGCAGAATGGCAACCGTGTCTAGAGCACATCTAGACCGTATCTTCCAACAGGTGATGAAGGAATTTTTGAACACTTTTGACATTCGAATGCCTCAAGTGGTGATGTAGATAATTTCCTGGCTTGTTACAGGTGTTAATCCACAATCAGTCGTCCACAGATATTTTCCTGGCTTGTTACAGGTGTTGATCTGGAACTTAAGAAAGGTGGCAGAATGGCAACCGTGTCTGGAGCACATCTGGACCGTATCTTCCAACAGGTGATGAAGGAATTGTTGAACACTTTTGACATTCGAATGCCCCAAGTGGTGATGTAGATAATTTCCTGGCTTGTTACAGGTGTTAATCCACAATCAGTCGTCCACAGATATTTTCCTTGCTTGTTACAGGTGTTGATCTGGAACTTAAGAAAGGTGGCAGAATGGCAACCGTGTTTGGAGCACATCTGGACCGTATCTTCCAATAGGTGATGAAGGAATTGTTGAACACTTTTGACATTCGAATGCCCCAAGTGGTGATGAAGGAGTCTCTTCAGGTTACTCTGCAATTGAGAGATTTCTTGAAATCTTGACTGGACTGCCCCAGTTTAACGGAACTTTGAAAGATCTGTTGAAACCTTGACTGGACTGCCCCAGGTTAACTAGATGGTGACATGTCATGCCCCCTGTTGATAGGAGATTTGTCGTTGGAAGTGTCATCCTTTTTGAAGTGATTTTGTTCACTGAGAGAGTTTTCGTTCCTCCGAACATTCACTGTATGAATTTCTTCGCTGTCAAACAAATAGCCAAATGCAAACAGTGATATTCAAGTAATGCAAAGTTTATGTTTGTCTCGAAGTTTTTGAAAAATGCGTTTTTTAGCAGAAAACTTTTTTATAAGACAAATCAACACAAGATTTTAGAGCAAAGCCTTACAGGAGTCAGGATACCTTTTGTGACAGTATGCTTTCTGTTGTACCCCAAAATTTGCCCTCCCATATTCTCCAAGAAATTGCCAAGTCAAAGCTCCAAAATTCCCCAAGGGTTGCACAGTGCAAAGGTCTCCTATACAGTCAAGATTAGGGTTTGTGTTCTGATCAAGAAAATGAAGTTTCCAAAGGTCCAATCAAGTCTCATATGCCTACAAATATGGTCAAGTATCCTCATATCAAGTTTCAAGGCTTTCAGCACAAAATTGCACAGTCAAAACCCTAAATTGCACCACAGTCAACTGTAGGGGCAAAATGGTCATTTGACAGTCAAAAGTTCAAATTTTTGGTCAACATATCATTTTGAAGCCACAAACATCATTTGATCAATTCTTGATCATGATTCTCAAAATTTGGCTCAAAAAACATCAAGATGCAAAAGTTTCCTTATTTGGACAGCTGAAAAAGTCAACTGAAATTGACCAGGGCATAACTTTCACATGGATTATCAGAAAAATTCTATCCAAAGCTCATTTTGAAGAGAAAGACATTTCCTACAACTCATCTTCATACTTCAAGTCCAAGAAATGCTCTCACAAAAAGTTATCAATTTCAACATTATAGGTCATTTTCAAAAGTCAACAAAAAGGGACTTTAAGTAAAAGGCCATAACTTGAGATTGGTAAATCAAAATGACATGGGACCAAAGTCATTGGTTAGAGGATTCAAAGACCTTTCCAAAATGTCAAAGAACATGAGAACATCTTAAAAATTGAGCAAGTTATGCCTTGTAGAAGTTGGTAAATTTTTGGATATTTTGAAAAGTCAACATTAGTCCAAATGACCTAAAATTGCTAATGGGCCCATTTTTCTTCCACAAATCATCATCCATGGCATGTGCACGACCACTTGGCCCAAAGGGAAGTTTTTATTCATTTTTTATTTATTTATTTGGATTTTTATTAATAATAATTCATTTAAATTAAAATAAATACATGAAAAATGCTAACCTAAGTTTTTTCAATCTTTTTGTGCATGTTTTATCCTCAAGATTTCGTGTACAACTAAATAAGGAAAGATTTGGATTGATTGATCATGATTTGAACAAAAAGCACATGGAAAATATTTGGAAAATAATGATGGAAAATCAAATCTTCAAAACCATGATTGCAAGAGATTTTGATCAATTTTCTTGACCTAATTGGTTCTATACTTAAGCCTGAATACAACCCTAATCAAAGAACACACACAGCTGCTCAAAAACCTAAGGATCAAACTTGGAAAATTGGTCAAGAAACTCAAAACTGAAAATTCACTTGCAGGTTGATTCAAGGCATAATTTTTGTTTCATTAGCTTGCTGAAGGTCCATTGAACGTATCCCAATCAAGAACATTCATCAAAGCTTAAGGAATTGGTATACAGAACCTGAAATATCTCGTGAAAATTTCATAATCGTACATCCTAATCCATGCATTCTTTATGAAATTTAATTATTGATTCATGTTGGTCATTTGATTCTGAAGCTAACCCATGTATTCAATTGTGTTTTTGAGCTATACACGCGATTATGCCATTGTCAATTTCTAGGGTTTACAAGACCTAGAATTAGGGCTTCTCAAATAAGGAAAAATTGAGGCTTGGGACCTTGACCATCAAAACGAACGCATCTGGACGAAGAGAATCCATGTGTCGCGCTCAATTTATGAGTGCCTGAGAGCTAATCGCTATTTTCCCTAAAGATGCCTAAGGGAACGCATGAAAAACCGTTGCCATGTTTTATTATGTTTCAGGAAAATAAACACAACGAAGAAGAAGATGTGGTGGCATAAGCTGGTTGGTCAATTCAAAAATTCGCGCGGAAAAAAGAACACACTAACGCGTTTGTTTTATATTGTTTGTTTATTATATTAATTACAGAAAGCGCGTCTAGAACAACTAGCAAGGCGTAGTGGTGTTAATCCTCATGACCTGGGTTCGAGCCCCAGGTCTTCGTTATTTCCATAATATTTTTCCATAAAAATTCACGTGCAGGTTTAATATTGAAGCGCATCATACACTCTCAAAAATCAACGTCCATCTGTCCAGGCTCATCAGATCAATGGCTATGGATTGGGGAACACCATAAACCCTAGTCCATGCATCACATGTGTCTAGCAAAAGTCCAAGCAGGCCAAGCTAAATGGGCCAGATTCCTCAAATTTCACCTCCATGTTGGGGACTACAAACCCCTTAGGTTTGCCAATTAATTTTTTTCTTTAGTTTTTATTAATTCTATTTTCTTTAATTAGTATTGGTTTAATCAATTAATTATTTTCACAAAAAAATATAAAATATCATAAAAAAAAAAAATCAGAAAAGAGTTAAAACAATAAATAATTTTTATTTTAGTATTTTCTTAAATAAATTTGCATGTAATTGAATTTAGTTTTAAATTAGGTTTGCAATTTTAATTCTTTTAATAAAAAATCTAAAAAATGTAGAAATAGGTTTAATTAATAATTTTTCATCCTTTTTATTTTTCTTTCCCAAATATATCAAATAATTAAATATTTTATTTTCATAATTAAAATTGTAAATTAATTAGGGTTTAATTTAGGTTAAAAAACTTCAATATTTTTTCTTAATAAATTAAAAGCCATTAGAATTAGGGTTAGTATTAATTTTAATTAATTCTTTTTTATATTAAATCCTAAAATACTACAAAATACCAAAAACAAGTCCTTTCTTTTTTTAATTAATTAACTTCATCATTAATTTGATTTTTGCAAAAGGGTCCAACGCCCTCGTTTCGTTATTAATTTCTTATTAATTTGCGTTTTTATTTTATTTCGTTTAAATAATTATGTATCTCTCCCAAGGCCATGTAACCTTTCAATTACTCGCACTTTTAATTCTTTATTTACTTTGTTTATTTATTTTCCGTCAAATCGGGTCCTGGTTAATTTTGGCGATGTGGACCCGCGCCATTTGTAATAGCTTAGAATTTACTTTCCTCGCAACTTTTTAACTGCTAACTCAAAAGCATGAAAGAATGTATGGACAAAATAAAAACAAGCGTAGAACACCAATAACATGACAAGATAAATGCAAACGAAAACGACACACGAATCACACACACCACCCCTAGGGTACGTCTCACTGTTGCCTTGCCTCTCGAAAGGTGATCGTCGAGTAGAGGATGTCTTAGTAAGTCCTCATGATCCGGGAACCTGGCATGAGGGTAGCTTCTAAGGTGTCTTCCTATTGCTCTGGTGATCACCATGTCCCGAACCTCGAATTGACCCGAACACCTCCAACGGTGGTGCTACCTACCTCTCAATGGTGGGATGGCACTACTTTAAGGACATTTACACAGACGAATTCCTTAGGGTAGGTAGATGACTCACAGATACTTGCTCTATTTCAAAAAAACAAATCAAAAAACTCTTTTCACACTGACACTTTTCAAAAAGCTTTCAAAACAATTTTTCAAACACTCTTGAGGACTGATACAAGAGTCGATCTGAAATCTTTAAACGAAACTTTTTCAAAACCCACTCACACTTTGAAAAGCAAACATTTTTGAAAACACAAATGAGCAAGTATCTAAGAGCCCATGGATAACCATGGATAGAAAGGGTGCTAACACCTTCCCTTTCTATAACCTACCTCCCGAACCGAGAGCAATCTCTTTAAGGAATTTTTCTGTGCTTTTGTCCTTTCCATTTGGAGAAAATAAAAGACGGTGGCGACTCTTGCTTCCGCGACATTTCGCGAACCAGCGTTAAACAGTCAGTTCCAGATCCACCAATCACAGAACTGGCGACTCTGCTGGGGATATCTTTATAAAGTGAGGTGTACCTTAGGGCTAGCTCATGACTATGTTTTCAATTGTTTTCCTTGTGTGCTTTAAATTGTGGGTTGCTTGGGAGTTCTATAGATCCTAACCCGGATCTGGGGGATACCTTTCTTAGAAAGTAGCAACAAGGCTGTGAGGGAACTGTGCGGGGTATACCGACATGGTTGAAACAGTCTGCTACGTTGATGTGGCACTTTGGTGTGTACCGGTAACCCTTGAGTTCAGTCAAGGAGAGTACGGGGCCTCCGCGTGGTGTCATGAAGCATCAACAGACCTTAGGAACCTTAATTGAACTATCTTGGCCTCTTTAGGGTAGTGAGATAACTGACTTTGGTGCAGTCCGAGGTTGGTTGATACTCGATACTACGCTCAATTGAGGGTTGCTTTCCTGGAATATTTCGGTCGCCAGTTCAGTGGCTAAATCGAAACGATGAACAATGAAAGCAATCCCGTGATATTGGGAACCTTAGAACCCGGTTACTTTGATTAGGACAGGTTGAACCCACCAACTTCAAGAGGGTACTACCCAGACCCCATGCTGGCCTTAAACCCTAAGGGCTTGTCTTGTGTGCCTTGTGTGCCTTACATGTTTGTCTTTGTAAATATCTGTGGTGTGTTTAATCATAGCATTATGACATCATCCAGCATCACATGCATTGACTAACCATTTCAGGGGTTCGAATTTTCATCTTTGTTCTTGTTTTGTAGGACATGGAAACTGTTCGTAGAAAGACAATTCAAGTGAGTCTTGTAAGGATCCCTCCTCAGCTTAAAGAGCTTATATCCAGGATTCCTAAGAACTCATCATTCAGTGAAAGACATGGAAGCCTCATCAGCTTGGTTAACACCAACATTGAGGAAGATATGATCAAGGTCCTGTTCCAATTCTTTGACCCCCTGCATCATTGTTTCACCTTCTTGGACTATCAGTTGGTACCTACATTGGAGGAGTTCTCCCGGCTCCTGAAGATCCCTATCCTTGATCAGCTACCCTTCAACGGTACAGAAAAGGAACCTAAGCTTGAAGAGATTGCTAAAGCCTTGCACCTGCAGTCATCTGACCTCAAGGGACATTGGGAAGTTAGAAGTGGTATCAAAGGGTTCTTAGCCAGGTTTCTGTTTGAAAAGGCCCATGAATGTTGGAACTCCCTTGATTTGCAAGCTTTTGAAGAGGTTATGGCCCTCCTCGTCTATGGTTTGGTGTTGTTCCCTAACCCAGATCAGCTTATTGATATCAATGCTGTCCAGATCTTTATGTCCAGGAATCCTATACCTACGTTGCTGGGGGACATCCTTCACTCATGTTACACTCGAACCATGAGAAAAAGAGGTGTCCTTATGTGTTGCACTCCTCTCCTGGGAAGGTGGTTTATTTCGCATCTTCCACAATCAGTTCTGAAGAATGAGCGGGGTTTGAGATGGTCACAGCGGTTGATGACTCTTACACATGCAGATATACATTAGTGCCCTAGGTCCAGAGAAGATGTCACTATCATTGATCGTTGCGGGGAGTACCCTAATGTTCCTTTACTTGGAATCAGAGGAGGTATTACTTACAGCCCATGCCTGGCTTGGAGACAGTTTGGTTATGCTCGGAGGGATGGTCCTCATGACATGTTAATTCCTGACATAGTTTTTGACTTCGACAACGATACTCAAGGACTTCGCCAGAGATTTATCAGAGCCTGGAGGATGCCAAGTAGGATAGACAGTAAGACACTGGGGCACAGGAACTCCATCCCGTTGGAACCTTATCTCAAGTGGGTACGCGCCCGCTCCCAGAAGTTAGTGATGCCTTATCCTCACATGCTCCAAGTAATCAAAGAACCAGTATTGGAAGGAGAAGTGTCCTGCACTATTCAGCACCCTGATATGCCCACATCCTGGGAAGAGATGCAGAAGAGCTGGATCCAGCTTAAGGAAGAACGGAATTCTCTTGAGACCAGTCTACATGCCAGTGAAAAGAAGGTCTTGGAGCTCACCCGCCTGTTGCATGAGGAGAGGAATCTCAACACCTACATAGCTCCAAAGAGGATGCGCAGTGTATTTTGGGATTGACTTACTTTTGTATTATTTTGCCCATGAGGCTTTGATGTATTAAACAATGATTTCCTTAACAATAACGTGTGTTCCTTTTTGTCTACAACAAAGTTGAATTTTCGAACCCTTGAATGCATTGCATAAACACATCTCATTCATCATGCGCATAGCAGGTTTTCCTCTTTTCAGGTTGCTTACAGTTCTTCGCTGTTTATTTCAGCATCATGAATCCTGACTCGTCATCAACTGAGACCTCCATCAAGGCTCTTCAGGCGCAGAATGCGCAGTTTCAGGAATTAATCAAGGGTTTGGCTCAAGGCCAAGAAGAACTGAAGGCTATGCTCCTGAAGAAGGAGAAGAAGAAGAAGAGAAGAACTGTTCTGTTCAACTCGGGCCGAAGGTTTGGCAATACTCTGCAGCATGAAGAGGCTGGTTCTTCTGTTGGCAAGAGTAGTCCTCAGGCAGAAGCAAGGGTTCCTAGTCCGGTAGTCTCCGACAACGAGACTGATTTTGATGAAGAGCAGTACCCTCCTGCGGAAGACAGATACAAGCAACTGGAGGATAGGCTGAAAGCTATGGAGGTTCAACAGGTACCTGGGCTGGATTTTGGAGATCTGGGTTTGTCTACTGGTGTGATCATCCCTCACAAGTTCAAAGCACCATCCTTCTCTAAGTATGACGGGGCATCTTGTCCCAAGCTGCATCTAAGGTCCTATGTTCGGAAAATTCAGCCATACTCTGCGGATAAGAATTTGTGGATCCACTTCTTCCAGGAGAGTCTTTCAGGGACTCATCTCGTATGGTTCTATCAGCTGGATGGGACCAAGGTTCGTAACTGGGAGGAGTTGGCTACTGCTTTCTATAAGCAGTATCAATATAATGCCGACCTTGCCCCTACACGTACTCAACTCCAGGGTATGTCGTTAGGTGCAAGTGAAGGTTTTAAAGAGTACGCTCAGAAGTGGAGAGACCTGGCTGGCAGGGTGCAGCCACCATTGACTGATCGGGAGTTGGTAGACATGTTCTTGGGGACCCTATCTGGGCCATTCTTCAACCATCTCATCGGGAATTCGTCCGCAGGGTTCACTGATCTGATTCTGACTGGAGAGAGAATTTAGGCTGGGTTAAAATCTGGGAAGATTCTGAAGGGTGCATCATCTAGTTCTGAAAAGAAACCCTTCAAGAAGGAGGCTAGTGCCGTGTATGGTTCCAAGAGATCAGAGAGACCTGAGCGCCGCCAATCTGTCAGTGCGGTAATGATTGCTAAGCCTGCTGCCGCTCCTCGGCCAAACAATCCTCAAAGGGTTGAAAGACCCCGGAGGGAGTTTACCCGGTTAAGCATGACCCTATCGCAGACCCTGCCACAGTTGCTATCCACCAATTTGGTGACTGTCAGGGAGGCTCCGAAGTTCCCCAATACTGCATCTCCCAAGTACAACCCGAATGCTCGTTGTGCTTACCATTCAGATAGCCCGGGGCACTCTACCGATGATTGTTGGACCTTAAAGAGTAAGGTGCAAGACCTTATCGACGCGAAGGAGATACAGTTCGAAGCGCCTGAGAGGCCGAATGTAGTTATTGCTCCTATGCCTCAACATGGGGTAAATGCTGTTGACGAAGACGTTTATGCTGTTTCTGTGGATGATCTAGCCACTCCTCTGAAGATTGTCAAGAGGAACCTGCTGCTGGCCGGTTTATTTCCGGGTTGCAGTAAGGGTTGCCTGTTATGTGCTGTGTCCCTATCTGGTTGTCCCTTGCTGAAGTTAGGCATCCAAAGCCTAATGGATAGCAAGGAGATTCTGTTTAAGAAGTCTGCTGTTCGGTTGGTTCCGGTGGAAGAAGTTTCTGTGGTGACTATCTTCAATAATCCAATCCCGGCTCTCCCGAAGAAGCCCGTCCAAATTATGACCGTCGCACCTATTGTTATCATTGTTCTGGGACCCTTGCCCTATGTATCTGATAAAGCTGTCCCCTGGCATTATGGGGCAGATGTGTATGTGAATGGGATTAAACAAGAGTTCAACGCTGGCGCCAGCATCTGTGATATCACTGGCCCAGCCAAGGTTACCCGCAGTGGCAGGCTCTTCTCGCCTGACATTGCACCTCCTGCTGCTCGAAGACCGCTTCTCATAACCCCTGCAAGTGTACCTGTTCCTGCTGCTGATCCAATTGTTTCTCCTACTGCCGAGTCATCCAATGCTCGGGGCAAAGGAATTGAAGTTGAGCCTGCCCAGATGGAGGCACCTGTACCTATAACTGCTGAGGCCTCCCAACAAGAGATGGAGGAGATCCTGAAAATTATAAAGAAGAGTGACTTTAATGTTGTGGAACAGCTGGGGCACACGCCCTCCAAAATCTCCATGCTCTCTTTATTGTTGTGCTCCGAGGCCCATGCCAAGGCCTTAATCTCATTCCTCAAGACGGCCCATGTGCCACATGAGACATCTGCAGTCCAGTTCACTGATTGCGTAGCAAATCTGACAGCAGATAATGGCTTGGGTTTCTCAGATGCTGACTTGACCGCGAAGGGAAGAGACCATAACGATGCTCTGCATGTCTCTATCGAATGCAGGGGCACTACCTTGGCACATGTATTGGTGGATACTGGCTCTTCTTTGAATGTGCTACCCAAGAAGGCTTTGGACCGGTTAAATTGTGAAGGCCTGGAATTGAAACCCATCAATATCATCGTCAGGGCCTTTGACGGTTCAAAAAGGATGGTTCATGGAGAGGTCGACATTCCGATTCGTGTGGGCTCTCAGGTGTTTGACTCTACTTTTTATGTGATGGATATTCGTCCATCTTACTCTTGTCTATTGGGTCGACCTTGGATACATAAGGCTGGGGCAATGACCTCTACCTTGCACCAGAAGCTGAAGTACCCCGTCAGAGGGAAGATCGTCACTGTGCAAGGAGAGGAGGAATATATGGTGAGCCACCTAAACTCCTTCAGATACATTGAGATGGACGGGGAGTTTATTGAAACCCCCTTTCAGCATTTCGAGGAGGTGCTTCCAATTACAGCAGCATCAGAAACAGCAGCAGAAGAATTTGTTCCCTTGAAGATGGCTTCCCTAAAGGATGCCCGGGTTGTGGTTCAGAAGGGTGAGTGTGCTAACTGGGGCAGGCTTCCAGACTTTACTCAGAAGACTGATAAATTTGGGCTGGGTTTTACTACAGAAGGTCAGAAAGCCATGCGGAAGGCGAAGACCGGAAGACCTCCTGTATTCATTACAAATCCAGGAGTGAATGCTGTTGGGGAAGACAACGAAGTGGATGAAGCGGAATTCAATAGCTGGATCTATCCGACGACCGAAGGCGGATTGAACAACTGGATTGCTAAAGACCATACTCCTGTTACCTTTGTGACGCAGTAATAAATTTCTTTGTTTTGTTATTTTGTAATAAACAATAGTAAACTCTTTGGCCCGGTGTCTTACCCGAGGCACCGTGGTATCATTTGTGAGGGCATATAAATTGTCATTTCATATATCATGAATGAAAATCTTGGACGTATTTTCGCATTGCAAATTTTATGCTCCTGTTCTGTCTTTATTTCCTTTACATATATTTCAAAACAGCTGTATTTACACACACACTCACTCATACAGGTTTCAATCCACTCTGGATCTTACTGGTAACGACTCTGCTACTGCCAGTTATGACTTCGAAAATCCGATCAACTTAGCCGAAGACGAAGGTGAAGATGATTGCGAAGTGCCTGGTGAGCTTGCAAGACTGTTGCTTCAGGAAGAGAGGGCAATTCAACCCCATGAAGAGCCAGTGGAAACCATAAACTTGGGTACAGAGGCAGACAGGAAAGAGGTAAAGATTGGTGCCAACCTAGAGCTCAGCGTGAAGCAACGGTTGACTCAAATGCTGCATGATTATATGGAGATCTTTGCCTGGTCCTACGAAGACATGCCCGGGTTGGATACCGATATTGTGGTCCATCACTTGCCAACTAAGGAAGACTGCCCTCCAGTTAAGCAAAAGGTCCGTCGGATGCGTCCAGAGATGTCTGAGAAGATTAAAGCCGAGGTCATGAAACAGTTTGATGCCGGGTTTCTTGCAGTGACTTCTTACCCGCAGTGGGTTGCTAATGTGGTGCCGGTACCTAAGAAGGACGGTAAGGTCAGAATGTGTGTCGATTACAGGGATCTGAACAGGGCCAGTCCCAAGGATGACTTCCCTTTACCTCACATTGATGTCCTTGTTGATAACACAGCTCAGCACAAGGTGTTCTCTTTCATGGATGGTTTTTCGGGTTACAATCAGATTAAGATGGCGCCTGAAGACATGGAGAAGACTACATTTGTTACTCAGTGGGGCACCTTCTGTTACAAGGTCATGCCTTTTGGACTAAAGAACGCTGGGGCAACCTACCAATGTGCCATGGTTGCTTTATTTCATGACATGATCCATCATGAGATAGAAGTGTATGTTGACGACATGATCGCAAGGTCCCAGACTGAGGAAGAGCATCTAGATCATCTGCAGAAGTTGTTTGACCGGTTGAAACTGTACAAGCTGAGATTGAATCCGAACAAGTGCACCTTCGGGGTAAGATCTGGAAAGTTGCTAGGCTTCGTGGTAAGTGACAAGGGTATTCAAGTGGACCCTGCTAAGGTCAAAGCTATTCGAGAGATGCCAGTTCCTAAGACAGAGAAGGAAGTCAGAGGCTTTTTAGGACGCCTGAATTACATTGCTCGGTTCATCTCACACCTAACTGCTACCTGTGAGCCAATCTTCAAGCTGCTGAAGAAAGATCAGGTAGTACGTTGGAACGATGAATGTCAGGCTGCTTTTGACAGAATCAAAGAGTATCTTCAAGAACCACCTATCCTCATGCCACCGGTGGAAGGGAGACCTCTGATACTATATCTAACAGTGATTGACAACTCAATGGGGTGTGTGCTGGGGCAGCATGACGAGTCTGGTCGAAAAGAGCATGCCATTTATTACCTTAGCAAAAAGTTTACCGACTGTGAGACCCGATACTCACTGCTCGAGAAAACTTGTTGCGCTTTGGTATGGGCTGCTCGCCGGCTGAGACAGTATATGCTGACTCACACTACCTTATTGATCTCAAAGATGGATCCTATAAAGTACATATTCGAAAAGCCTGCTCTGTCTGGGAGAATTGCAAGATGGCAAATGATCTTGACGGAATACGACATTCAGTACACGACCCAGAAAGCCATCAAGGGAAGTGTATTGGCAGACCACTTGGCACATCAAGCTGTAGATGACTATCAATCAATGAACTTTGAGTTTCCGGATGAAAGCATCATAATTGTGACTGATTGTGAAGTACCTGGACTGGATGAAGGACCTGAACCAGGATCCCGATGGTCTATGCACTTTGACGGAGCCTCCAATGCTTTGGGTAACGGTATCGGCGCCATAATTATATCACCTCAAGGTACTCATACTCCACTCACTGCCCGGCTATGTTTCAACTGTACCAACAACATGGCGGAGTATGAGGCGTGCATCATGGGTCTTCAAGCTGCGATTGACCTAAGAATCAAGTTTCTGAGTGTCTTCGGAGATTCCACTCTTGTGATCAATCAGATCAAAGGAGAGTGGGATACGAAACATCCAAACCTTATTCCTTACAGAGAATGTGTGTTGACCCTGATCCCCCACTTCACAGAGATAACCTTTGAACACTTTCCAAGAGAAGAGAATCAGCTGGCGGACGCGTTAGCTACAATGTCTTCTATGTTCAAAGTTAAATGGGATAATGAGGCTCCCCGGATCATCATCTGGAAACTAGACGAACCGGCCTACTATTGTGATCTCGAGACTGCATTGGTGACTGAGAAGCCTTGGTACCATGAAGTAAAGAGATATCTGGAAGCTCAGGAATACCCTGAAGGTGCATCAATCAATGATAAGAAATTCCTGAGAAGGTTCGCAGCCAAGTTCTTCCTTAGCAACGACATCTTGTACAAGCGAAACCATGATTCAACCCTACTGCGTTGTGTGGATAAGACTGAAGCAGAAAGAATCATGGAAGAGCTACATGAAGGGACCTTTGGTACACACTCCAGTGGACACACTATGGCTAAGAAAATCCTACGGGAAGGATATTACTGGTCCACAATGGAAGCTGACTGCTACCAACATTCCAGGACATGCCATAAGTGCCAGATTTACGCAGACAATGTGCATGTTCCTCCGGTTCCCCTGAATGTTCTGACTGCGCCTTGGCCGTTTGCAATGTGGGGCATAGACATGATCGGCGAGATTAAACCTACGGCATCTAACGGGCATCGCTTCATCCTGGTATCGATTGATTACTTTACGAAGTGGGTCGAAGCAGCATCCTATGCTACGGTAACCAAGACTGTTGTGGCACGATTTATTCGGCATAACCTGATCTGTCGGTACGGCGTCCCAGAGAGAATAATTACAGACAACGGTACCAATCTAAATAACAAGATGATCGCTGAGCTCTGCGAGCAGTTCAAGATACAGCACCACAACTCTTCTCCTTACAGACCGAAGATGAACGGGGCTGTAGAAGCAGCAAATAAAAACATTAAGAAAATCGTGCAGAAAATGACAGTGACTTATAAAGATTGGCACGAGATGTTATCGTTCGCTCCACATGGGTACCGTACCTCAGCTAGGACGTCAACCGGGGCAACTTTTTTCTCTCTGGTTTATGGTATGGAGGCAGTCTTGCCAATCGAAGTACAAATACCCTCTCTCCGGATAATGAAGGATGCAAATCTGAACGAAGATGATTGGATCCAGACACGACTTGATCAGCTCAACCTCATTGATGAAAAGAGACTTGCTGCTATCTGTCATGGTCAGACGTATCAGAAACGGATGATCAGGGCATTTAACAAAAAGGTCAGACCACAGGAATATCAAGTTGGGGATCTGGTAATCAAGAGAATCATCCTTCCTCAGAGTGATCCAAGGGGCAAATGGACCCCTACGTACGAAGGGCCATTTGTGGTTAAGCATGTGTTCTCAGGAGGAGCAATGATATTGACCAACATGGATGGTGACGACCTTCCTCACCCCGCTAATGCAGACATAGTAAAAAGATACTACGCATGAAAAAAAGACCCGCTAGGCTGACATGCCTAGGCAAAAATTAGGGCTTCCCGTCGAACCAAAAGGGTTCGGGCAAAATGAAGGGATGAAAATGAAAAAAATCTGTACACCCGGCAAGTCGAAAACCTGAAAAGGTGGCTTGGGCAAAAATGGGTATCCCGGTGGACTGAAAACCCGAAAGGGCGGTCCAGGAAAAAATTAGGGATAAAAGCGTAATACTATGTCTCATTGGATCACTTTACATCCAGAATCCGGTATCTACATCAAGTTCAGACGACATTGATCAGTCAGCTTCACCTTCAACCAAGGTCATCAAGTGATGAGACGCTCAGAGTTATAAAGGCAATAGCAGAGTTGAAACCCAGTGGGATCATTCATTTCACACAGCTATTTTATTTTCTTTTGTACAAAATTTGTATAAACTCTCTTGTTCGGCGGCGTTCCTCTTACTAGGACGTCAGCCTCTTGTACACAAAACGCCTATTCACAGGCCATTCAAAATCAATACAAATATATTTTCAGTTAAACGTGCCAAGTGTTTTTCTTTTTCTGTTTTGTTTTGCGAAGAACGTCCAAGGTTCAATTTGTGATATATGCATTGACAATAATTTGCTAACTCATAAATATTTGCATACGAAACAAAGGAATTAATTGCAGGTGACACTAGAAACAGGGGCAATAAAAGAGTTGTCTAAACAATCCAATTGTTCTATCCTCCAAGGCACCAAGGTAGGTTCAGCTAAAGAATATGACCAGTACATATTAATTCCCCAGAGAGTAAGTCAGCAGTCAGTGCATTCTTCTCCAAGCAGAGTTATCAAATCTTAAGGAAGTTGGGTATCCTCCAACGGATCTCAATCTTCCCCAGCAGCATATGCATTCTTAAACAAGCATCCCCGGCAGTCTTGGTCTAAAGATTGTTCCCCCGGCAGTATATCAATATTCAAAGGAATCACTTCCCCAGCATATCAAAACTTCCCCAGGAGAGTCCAATCTGGTTCCCCAGGAAAGTTGGAATCATCTCCCAAGCAATAAGCTTATCCCCAGTAGATTTTGGGAGCTTATCCCTCGCAGAGCACGAACGCGTCGTCCGGCTTTATTCAAAGAGTTATTTCCTTAACAGGATATAACTGGGTTATCCTCAGCCAAAAGCCACGAAAAGATCGTCGTCAACGTAGTTCTTTCCTATCCCCAGCGAAGTCTATTCACACCCCCAATACAACAAGGATATCCTCAGCAGGTTACCATCAACAATTCAGCAAAAGCATCCCTCTCCCCACAGAGTATCACTCCCCAGCATGGTCGCTAGAGTATTTTTCTCCGCAAACTCTTCCATTCGCCAAGTTTATTCCTCAACGGAGTCATTTTCTCCTACCGGTATTCTTGCAATTATCCTCCCCAGCGGAAGCAAAATCTATTCTTCAACATCAGCCCAGGATATGACTTCCCAGCACCCGTCAAGGATTTACTTTCCTAGACGAAAACATACATTCATAAAACATCACATACATCATTATAGCATGCATAGACGCATTATATCATACAAATCTTATTTATGTTGAGAACATCATTGCTTGATCCATATCACGCATTGCATATGACTGACCTTTACCTTTCAGGAAAGATGCAGTTGAAATTCTCAATCATATTTCAAGACCTAGACCGGGTCAGTTAATCGACTCCAAAGATTTCTTATCCAGTCCCAGGCCTTCTCTAGTCCAGCTAAATCGACTCCCAACAGATTTTTCTGATAAAGACTCAGTAGAAGTTATCCCAGGTTATAATTTCCTAATGGTTCCCTCTCCGATGGTGCGTGAGGTGGTAATTCCTTTCCTATGGTTCCCTCTCCGATGGTGCGTGAGGTGGTAATTCCTTTCCTAATGGTTCCCTCTCCGATGGTGCGTGAGGTGGTAATTCCTTTCCTAATGGTTCCCTCTCCGATGGTGCGTGAGGTGATAATTCCTTTCCTAATGTTTCCCTCTCCGATGGTGCGTGAGGTGATAATTCCTTTTCTATTGGTTCCCTCTCCGACGGTGAGTGAGGTGATAATTCCTTTTCGGATTATAATTTCCTATGGTTCCCTCTCCGATGGTGCGTGAGGTGGTAATTCCTTTCCTAATGGTTCCCTCTCCGATGGTGCGTGAGGTGGTAATTCCTTTCATGATGGTTCCCTCTCCGATGGTGCGTGAGGTGGTAATTCCTTTCCTAATGGTTCCCTCTCCGATGGTGCGTGAGGTGATAATTCCTTTCCTAATGTTTCCCTCTCCGATGGTGCGTGAGGTGATAATTCCCTTTCTATTGGTTCCCTCTCCGACGGTGAGTGAGGTGATAATTCCTTTTCGGATTATAATTTCCTATGGTTCCCTCTCCGATGGTGCGTGAGGTGGTAATTCCTTTCCTAATGGTTCCCTCTCCGATGGTGCGTGAGGTGGTAATTCCTTTCCTAATGGTTCCCTCTCCGATGGTGCGTGAGGTGATAATTCCTTTCCTAATGTTTCTCTCTCCGATGGTGAGTGAGGTGATAATTCCTTTTCAGATGGTTCCCTCTCCGACGGTGAGTGAGGTGATAATTCCTTTTCAGATGGTTCCCTCTCCGACGGTGAGTGAGGTGATAATTCCTTTTCAGATGGTTCCCTCTCCGACGGTGAGTGAGGTGATAATTCCTTTTCAGATGGTTCCCTCTCCGACGGTGAGTGAGGTGATAATTCCTTTTCAGATGGTTCCCTCTCCGAAGGTGAGTGAGGTGATAATTCCTTTTCAGATGGTTCCCTCTCCGACGGTGAGTGAGGTGATAATTCCTTTTCAGATGGTTCCCTCTCCGAAGGTGAGTGAGGTGATAATTCCTTTTCAGATGGTTCCCTCTCCGACGGTGAGTGAGGTGATAATTCCTTTCAGATTATAATTGCCTATGGTTCTCTTCCCGATACTGCGAAGATGGTAATTCCCACCAAGATTTTCTCAACGAGTGTAGTTGAAGTTAAAGTCACCCAAGGTTCTCTTACCGTTCATGCTAAGGTAGTAACCATCCCTGGTTCATTCATCATCTTGTGAAGCTCCAGATCCAGCTCCCGTAACCAGTCAAGACATATCTATGCCAAGCATCTGAAATCAACTCCTGCAACGTGTCAGGTACTCATGTTTCTTTTGCAGGTATACAGGTTCTCGTTAAGGAATCTCTTACACGATCAACATCCAGATGGCATCTATAAGCCCATCATCCTATCCAGCAACCTCCAAATGGCATCTGTAAGCCCATTCCCATCATCACTGCTACTATGTGAGCGCAAATTTCTGGTCACTCTAGTGTTCAATCATCTTCCACCCTCAGATTACGAAAGGCACGTCAGCCAATCTGCATCCTCAGGTCTAAGAAGATTGAACAGGGGCAACTGTTGTACCCCAAAATTTGCCCTCCCATATTCTCCAAGAAATTGCCAAGTCAAAGCTCCAAAATTCCCCAAGGGTTGCACAGTGCAAAGGTCTCCTATACAGTCAAGATTAGGGTTTGTGTTCTGATCAAGAAAATGAAGTTTCCAAAGGTCCAATCAAGTCTCATATGCCTACAAATATGGTCAAGTATCCTCATATCAAGTTTCAAGGCTTTCAGCACAAAATTGCACAGTCAAAACCCTAAATTGCACCACAGTCAACTGTAGGGGCAAAATGGTCATTTGACAGTCAAAAGTTCAAATTTTTGGTCAACATATCATTTTGAAGCCACAAACATCATTTGATCAATGCTTGATCATGATTCTCAAAATTTGGCTCAAAAAACATCAAGATGCAAAAGTTTCCTTATTTGGACAGCTGAAAAAGTCAACTGAAATTGACCAGGGCATAACTTTCACATGGATTATCAGAAAAATTCCATCCAAAGCATAATTTGAAGAGAAAGACATTTCCTACAACTCATCTTCATACTTCAAGTCCAAGAAATTCTCTCACAAAAAGTTATCAATTTCAACATTATAGGTCATTTTCAAAAGTCAACAAAAAGGGACTTTAAGTCAAAGGCCATAACTTGAGATTGGTAAATCAAAATGACATGGGACCAAAGGCATTGGTTAGAGGATTCAAAGACCTTTCCAAAATGTCCAAGAACATGAGAAAAGCTTAAAAATTGAGCAAGTTATGCCTTGTAGAAGTTGGGAAAGTTTTGGATATTTTGAAAAGTCAACATTAGTCCAAATGACCTAAAATTGCTAATGGGCCCATTTTTCTTCCACAAATCATCATCCATGGCATGTGCACGACCACTTGGCCCAAAGGGAAGTTTTTATTCATTTTTTATTTATTTATTTGGATTTTTATTAATAATAATTCATTTAAATTAAAATAAATACATGAAAAATGCTAACCTAAGTTTTTTCAATCTTTTTGTGCATGTTTTATCCTCAAGATTTCGTGTACAACTAAATAAGGAAAGATTTGGATTGATTGATCATGATTTGAACAAAAAGCACATGGAAAATATTTGGAAAATAATGATGGAAAATCAAATCTTCAAAACCATGATTGCAAGAGATTTTGATCAATTTTCTTGACCTAATTGGTTTTATACTTAAGCCTGAATACAACCCTAATCAAAGAACACACGCAGCTGCTCAAAAACCTAAGGATCAAACTTGGAAAATTGGTCAAGAAACTCAAAACTGAAAATTCACTTGCAGGTTGATTCAAGGCATAATTTTTGTTTCATTAGCTTGCTGAAGGTCCATTGAACGTATCCCAATCAAGAACATTCATCAAAGCTTAAGGAATTGGTATACAGAACCTGAAATATCTCGTGAAAATTTCATAATCGTACATCCTAATCCATGCATTCTTTATGAAATTTAATTATTGATTCATGTTGGTCATTTGATTCTGAAGCTAACCCATGTATTCAATTGTGTTTTTGAGCTATACACGCGATTATGCCATTGTCAATTTCTAGGGTTTACAGGACCTAGAATTAGGGCTTCTCAAATAAGGAAAAATTGAGGCTTGGGACCTTGACCATCAAAACGAACGCATCTGGACGAAGAGAATCCATGTGTCGCGCTCAATTTATGAGTGCCTGAGAGCTAATCGCTATTTTCCCTAAAGATGCCTAAGGGAACGCATGAAAAACCGTTGCCATGTTTTATTATGTTTCAGGAAAATAAACACAACGAAGAAGAAGATGTGGTGGCATAAGCTGGTTGGTCAATTCAAAAATTCGCGCGGAAAAAAGAACACACTAACGCGTTTGTTTTATATTGTTTGTTTATTATATTAATTACAGAAAGCGCGTCTAGAACAACTGGCAAGGCGTAGTGGTGTTAATCCTCATGACCTGGGTTCGAGCCCCAGGTCTTCGTTATTTCCATAATATTTTTCCATAAAAATTCACGTGCAGGTTTAATATTGAAGCGCATCATACACTCTCAAAAATCAACGTCCATCTGTCCAGGCTCATCAGATCAATGGCTATGGATTGGGGAACACCATAAACCCTAGTCCATGCATCACACGTGTCTAGCAAAAGTCCAAGCAGGCCAAGCTAAATGGGCCAGATTCCTCAAATTTCACCTCCATGTTGGGGACTACAAACCCCTTAGGTTTGCCAATTAATTTTTTTCTTTAGTTTTTATTAATTCTATTTTCTTTAATTAGTATTGGTTTAATCAATTAATTATTTTCACAAAAAAATATAAAATATCATAAAAAAAAAAATCAGAAAAGAGTTAAAACAATAAATAATTTTTATTTTAGTATTTTCTTAAATAAATTTGCATGTAATTGAATTTAGTTTTAAATTAGGTTTGCAATTTTAATTCTTTTAATAAAAAATCTAAAAAATGTAGAAATAGGTTTAATTAATAATTTTTCATCCTTTTTATTTTTCTTTCCCAAATATATCAAATAATTAAATATTTTATTTTCATAATTAAAATTGTAAATTAATTAGGGTTTAATTTAGGTTAAAAAACTTCAATATTTTTTCTTAATAAATTAAAAGCCATTAGAATTAGGGTTAGTATTAATTTTAATTAATTCTTTTTTATATTAAATCCTAAAGTACTACAAAATACCAAAAACAAGTCCTTTCTTTTTTTAATTAATTAACTTCATCATTAATTTGATTTTTGCAAAAGGGTCCAACGCCCTCGTTTCGTTCTTAATTTCTTATTAATTTGCGTTTTTATTTTATTTCATTTAAATAATTATGTATCTCTCCCAAGGCCATGTAACCTTTCAATTACTCGCACTTTTAATTCTTTATTTACTTTGTTTATTTATTTTCCGTCAAATCGGGTCCTGGTTAATTTTGGCGATGTGGACCCGCGCCATTTGTAATAGCTTAGAATTTACTTTCCTCGCAACTTTTTAACTGCTAACTCAAAAGCATGAAAGAATGTATGGACAAAATAAAAACAAGCGTAGAACACCAATAACATGACAAGATAAATGCAAACGAAAACGACACACGAATCGCACACACCACCCCTAGGGTACGTCTCACTGTTGCCTTGCCTCTCGAAAGGTGATCGTCGAGTAGAGGATGTCTTAGTAAGTCCTCATGATCCGGGAACCTGGCATGAGGGTAGCTTCTAAGGTGTCTTCCTATTGCTCTGGTGATCACCATGTCCCGAACCTCGAATTGACCCGAACACCTCCAACGGTGGTGCTACCTACCTCTCAATGGTGGGATGGCACTACTTTAAGGACATTTACACAGACGAATTCCTTAGGGTAGGTAGATGACTCACAGATACTTGCTCTATTTCAAAAAAACAAATCAAAAAACTCTTTTCACACTGACACTTTTCAAAAAGCTTTCAAAACAATTTTTCAAACACTCTTGAGGACTGATACAAGAGTCGATCTGAAATCTTTAAACGAAACTTTTTCAAAACCCACTCACACTTTGAAAAGCAAACATTTTTGAAAACACAAATGAGCAAGTATCTAAGAGCCCATGGATAACCATGGATAGAAAGGGTGCTAACACCTTCCCTTTCTATAACCTACCTCCCGAACCGAGAGCAATCTCTTTAAGGAATTTTTCTGTGCTTTTGTCCTTTCCATTTGGAGAAAATAAAAGACGGTGGCGACTCTTGCTTCCGCGACATTTCACGAACCAGCGTTAAACAGTCAGTTCCAGATCCACCGATCACACTTTCGAACTAACCCATGCTTCAATTAGGACTTTTGAAGGGTTGTAACGTGGCTTGGTTCACGGTTTAAGAAACAAAGGATAAAGGCTCAAAGTATATTTGTACTCACCCGCTCTTCGTGATGTTCTTCAACCCTAAGCTCAGTTAATTGTGCGTCGCACTCTGTTTGAGTTTGGAACGACTTTTGGGTGATGGTTCACCAATTGAATTTGGGAGACAATCATCATCTCCTTTTCTCTTTTTCAACATTTTTCATGTTGTTGAGGATTTGTAATGACCTCTCTATTTTGATTTTGATTTGTTATCCCTAACTTTTGCCCGACTGTCCCCGTTTTCGAGATTACAGTCAGCGGGATGCCCCAGGTTTCTTAAGCCTCCTTTGTAGGTTTTGACTCAGTGGGATTTTCTCTTCTGAGAGATTGACTGTCTATGTGATAGGGAACCACCCTTCTCTTTTGATTCCAAGGGAATGCTTTTCTCTGCCGTCGTTCGCTGTATTACGAACTGAGAGTTTTGCGACTTCAATGCGCATCTTCTTTTGAATTAACTGAGATACTACCCTGCCCCAGGTTTATATCAAAGGTTTCGATTGTTTAGAACAGAAAACTCCTACTTCTTTGGCTCGAAGGGGTTGACTAGGGATTATCTTCCTTATAACTCCAGTGTTTGGGAATTGAAAGAAATGCCTGTACATCATCAACAAGGTCTCTTCAAAAGCATACTGTATGAGATTATGGTATTGTTTCGTCATCCTCCCTCTAAAGGCTTGCAGCTTTTTATCAAGAGTTAAATATCATAAAGAAAGCATAAGAGTAGTGAAAACAAATGGATGAATTCAAGACAAACATATGCAATGCATTAATAAAACAGAGTTTAACATCGACAGTTAATTGTTTGAGAACAAAAGAAATTACAACTTTGAAAATTCAAATGAAGCAAAAGTCTCTCAGCTTGAGCTTTGTTAATTCAGGTGGAGAACTCCCTAACGGAAGATTTTCATCTCGCCGTCTGGCATGAACCTCAGCACTCCAATGTCGATCAGATCTTGAATCTTGTTCTTCAAGGCCCAACAGTCGCCGGTGTCGTGTCCCAGGCTATAAGAGTGGTAAACACAAAATGCGTTGGGATGATAGTTAGGAGCGGAGGTATTGGGCTTCCGGATAGGATCCCTCAAAGCAGTCAGATTAACCTCCAACAAGCGCTCCAGAATCAGAGATGACGGTATGTCAGTCTCCGTGAACTGTCTTCCCGACGTATTTTGACTACGCCGATTACCCCATTGACGCTGGCGAGGTTGTTGTTGGGCTTGTGACCCTGAATCAAGCAGAGGAGCCTTCCCCTTATCTTCTTGTCTGGATGGGAGTTGAGTGGTGACTTGCTCTTCAACCTCAGATGTTTGCCCCAGTTGGTTGTTCCGAAGAAGTTGGTTGACAAGAACTCTGAGTTCCTCTTGTCTTTGAGACAAATCCTGGATGAGAGCCATCTGGCCCACTAGCTGCCCCGTCATTTAGATCCTCATTATTGTCAGCTCAAACTGCAGTGCTTCCAACTGATCGCTCCTGACATTGTTTGAATTCCCCTGGACCATGCCCCTTGTGAGGAGAGCTTTCATTTCTTCTTGCCCCAGAGACAGGTTCAAGAACATTTCCTGCAGCTGAGCAGTCTGGTCCTGGATATCCTTGACAGTCCTTTCTAGAGCCATCTCTTACTGAAATAAACAGTAGGAGAGTAAGGAAACCTGAAAAAGGAAAAAATTGTCAAGATGCAATGCATGATATGTGGATTCATACTTTCAAGGATCTCTTGGGGTAAACACAAGAGAATGTTAGAGGTTGAACTTTGATCTTTGACTGGAGAACTTTGCACTGGTGGATGTTTTTCCACGAGAATCAAGCTCACCATGTCAAGTGGGTCATAGCCCCCGATTCAAGTTGTTGCACTCGATCTTTGATTGGAGAACTTTGCATCGGCGGATGTCTTTCCACGAGAATCAAGCTCACCATGTCAAGTGGGTCATAACCCCTGATTCAAGTTGTTGCACTTGATCTTTGATTGGAGAACTTTGCATCGGTGGATGTCTTTCCACGAGAATCAAGCTCACCATGTCAAGTGGGTCATAGCCTCCGATTCAAGTTGTTGCACTCGATCTTTGATTGGAGAACTTTGCATCGGCGGATGTCTTTCCACGAGAATCAAGCTCACCATGTCAAGTGGGTCATAGCCCCTGATTCAAGTTGTTGCACTTGATCTTTGATTGGAGAACTTTGCATCGGTGGATGTCTTTCCACGAGAATCAAGCTCACCATGTCAAGTGGGTCATAGCCCGTGATTCAAGTTGTTGCACTTGATCTTTGATTGGAGAACTTTGCATCGGCGGATGTCTTTCCACGAGAATCAAGCTCACCATGTCAAGTGGGTCATAGCCCCTGATTCAAGTTGTTGCACTTGATCTTTGATTGGAGAACTTTGCATCGGTGGATGTCTTTCCACGAGAATCAAGCTCACCATGTCAAGTGGGTCATAGCCCCCGATTCAAGTTGTTGCACTTGATCTTTGATGGCATTTGCTTAGAGGAGAAACCTCTCGCCCTTTGGTAGACGTCTGGTTCAACGTAACCCTGCATCAAAAGAACCCTCGAGATCCTTGAAATGGTTATTGAAAATGCTATGATATGATGTCATGATGTTATGTACATGTATGCAAAAAGCAAGTGAGTGTATATACAGGCAATCATATTCACACAAAGCAAACAAGTCCTTAGGTTTAGGCTTGCATGGGGTTGGTAGGTAAGTACCCTCTTGAAGTTAGTTGGCTCATCCTGTCCTAAAATAGAAACCGGGTTCTAAGGAGCTCAATATCATTGGATTGTTTTCTGTGTTCATTGTTTTGGTTTAGCCACTTAACTGGCGACCAAAATATTCCAAGAAAACAACCCTTAATGAGTGTAGTATCGAGTATCTACCAACTTCGGACTGCACCAAAGTCGGTCATCTCACTACCCCTAAAAAGGCTAAGATGGTCAATTAAGGTTCTAAGAGTTCGTTAGTGCTTCACGACATCACTCAGCGGCCCCGTACTCTCCTTGATTGAACTCAAGGGTTACCGGTACTCACAAATATGTCACACTAACATAGCTTACTGCTTCAACCATGTCAGTATACCCCGCACAATTCCCTCACAGTTTTATTGCTATTTACCTAAAAAGGTGCCCCAAATCCGGGTGTAGGATTTACAACAAGCCCAAACAAGGAACCAAAAAGTAAAGCAATCAAGGCAATCAAAGCAAGAATGTAAAGGTGATCTAAACCCTAAGGTAACCCCACTTTTGAACAAATCCCCAGCAGAGTCGCCAGTTCTGTGATACGGTGGGAGAACTGACTTGAGTTTTTTGCGTTTGTATTCGCACTTGTTCGGTTTAGCAAGAGTCGCCACCGACTTTTTATTTTATCCTAAAGGAAAGGTTAAAAAGCACAGAAAAAACCTTTTGAGATGTTTCGTGAGTTCGGGGGGTAGATTATGAAAAGGGAAGGTATTAGCACCCTTTTCATCCATGGTTATCCATGGGCTCTTAGTTACTTGGTTTTAGATCACTTGCCTTGATTTTTGATTGCTTGAAATGGTGTGTGTGTGTGTGTGTGTTTTGAAAATGTTTTTGAAGAAGATGCCTTGTCTTAGGCAACCGTTGTAATGACTCGTGTTTGAGTATATACGAAGGTGTGTATCTTTTCGAAAAGATGTTTCAAATGTTTTTGAAAGTTTGTTTTGAAAGTGTTTGTGAAGTGGGTTTTGAAAAGTAGGCAAGTGTTTTTGCAAGTTTGATCAAGTAACTAAGAGTTGTCTACCTCTATTGTACTCAAAGGCTTTTCTCATGTTTTAACCCTTTTTAACAATTTTGTTCCACCGTTGTATTTGGTGGACAATCTTGCGTTTAGGATGTTTAACGGGACAGGCGCGGGTCATCGTATGGACCATGAATGCAATGGTGCCAAGTGTCTTTGGCAATTTGCTTGAAGGGACTATGATCATTTGAATTATTTTGTTTTGCCAAAGATACTCAACGTGCAAGCATGGCCCATTTTGGAAGGCAACAAGCGGGATTACCCTAGGGGTGCAAGTGTGATTGTGTATTGATTTCATGTATTTGTCTTGTATTAGGTTATCTAGCGTTTAATTTTATGTACATACAAACCCTAGGTCTAACCACGGTATATTTGGAAAGCGATAAATTGCGGGAATATAAAGTCTACGCTATTACAAATAAGTATCCGGGAGTGGGGGTACAAATTTACAAATGAGGATGAGACTTTAGGAGAGTAGTGTCCAAATAATTTACAACC
Source organism: Vicia faba (assembly GCA_948472305.1). Classification (NCBI taxonomy): domain Eukaryota; kingdom Viridiplantae; phylum Streptophyta; class Magnoliopsida; order Fabales; family Fabaceae; genus Vicia; species Vicia faba. Next base: position 91,298 of record CATIWC010001648.1, read on the forward strand.
AAATCGAATTGCGCAAATGTAAAATATAATGTATAGCAATGTATAAGAATAGAGCAAATGTGAATGTGTCAATGCAAAGTAAATGTATCGACGTATTTGTGTATTGTAACTGTGTAAGTGTATGATTTATTTACAAGTGTGGAATGTGAACTTAATGAAAACTTAAGTGTTTTGTTTATTTAATTTTGTATTCTCGTATTTTTGTCTTTATGTACAAAACAAAATATCTTAAGAAAAGAAAAGTATTATGTATTGATGTACAAGAATAAAATATTTTAAGAAAAGAAAATATTCAAATTCTATATATTAATGTCTTATATTAAAGAAAAGTATTTCTTATGTATTTACAAATTAATGTATTTTAATACAAGAGTTTTAATTTAAAAGAAAGAAGTTTTAAGTTTGAGAAAAAAAGAAAAATAATGTTTGTATATTCATGTTAAAAAATGTATATATATAAAAAAGTGTTATTTATTTATTTGAAACATTAATTATGTTAAGAAAATAGCATTGTTAATCAAAATTTAATGTAAAAAAAGGTTAGTTTGAAAAATGATAAAAAAATGAACTAAAGGGTTAATTGGGCCTTTCAACCCAAATAAAACGTATCAGGCTAAGTCAAAAAGGGGGGTGCATACCCAAAAAACAAATGGGCTTAGGCGCTGAAACGGGGCAAGGCCCAAGCGTTGACACAAGTTTTTGTCTTAGGGTTTCTTTGTTTTGTGTCATTAGGGTTCGTGAGTTTGTGAAACACAGAGGCGCCGTTTGTGGTTTCGTCTTCATCTTCTCCGGCCAAGCTACTGAACAATGTTCTTTGCCCAAGGCCACCAACGCCACCATCTATCTTCTTTCTCCATGGGTGAGCGTAGTAGCGCCAAGAAACGGTAAAAACAAATCTCTTTTATGCCTTAGGGTTTCTGTTAGCTCTTTTTGATTTCATGTTTTGATTAAGTGTACTGATTTTATGTTGTTATTGTTGTTTCTGAATGAGATTTTGAAAAGAGAAAGAAATAATATTACCTTTGTTGGAGGAGGATGAATCGGAGGCGTCGAGGATGGCCAAGGGCGAGGACGACAATGATGCTAGTCTTGCCGGAAAAATTGGTACCTGTGTCTTTTCCTTTTCTTCTTGTTAGCCTCGCCTACCTTCAATGATGATTTGTCTGAGATGTTTTGTATGTATATCTCTGAGATACTGAGTTGCTTCTGAATATTTGTTTATTGCTGATATGCTTGATGTTGAGATGCTTCTTTATCTTCTTCTTCTTGTTGGCTTCTGAGTTGCCTGTGTACCCTGAGATGCTTCTTTATCTTCTTCTCTTTGCCTCGTATGCTAGCTTGATGCCTTGATGCCTTTGATATGCTTGCCCTGTGATGAGGCTTCCTCCGAGGGCCTTTGGGATTGCTTGTATGTTGCCTCTTCTGTGTTTGGCTGACTTGAAATGCTTGGATATTTGGTATGTTGATATGCTGAGATATTTGTTGATGTTGGTTATGGCCTTGTATGCTTGCCCTGTGACGAGGCTTCCTCTGAGGGCCCTGGTTGCTTCAGTTTGGGGCTTGACAGTTTGTATTGTTTAAGGGCTTTTGGCTTTTAGGCTAGGAGCTTTGAATGGTTACAGGCCTTTGAAGCTTTAGGCTTTAGTAGGTTTTGAAAAGGTTGAGGGTTTGAATCAGGTAAGGCTCTTGCTTTGCTGTTCGTGTATTTGTTTGGGTGTTTGAAACAATTTGGCAGATGAAGGCTTTGACAGGTTAAACTGGCTTCAGCAGGTTTTAGACTTGAATGGTTATTGAAAGGTTTTGTTGTGAGGTTTCTATGCTTCTGAGTTATGCAAGTGAAGGCCTTTTGAGGGTTGGTTGAAAGCCTTACAGGTTGAAAGGCTTCAGGCAGGTTTTTTTTGCTTGAGGCTTGGAGGCTTGATGGTTCTAATGTTACTGTTTTGTTATCCTCCTTTTCTTGTGTTATCTTTTTGCCCCCTTTTACTGTGTTGATAACAGTTTTTGTTTTATATATTTCTTCTTCAAGCCTAAGCCTGTAAGCCTCCTTTCTTCTTTCTCTCTTCTCTCTCCAGTACAAATTAAAGCATTTAATATTGCTTAGGTGTACTATGTTCTGAAAAAGCAACTGTTGGAAAATGATGAAATTTAACATTGCTCTCACTTGTTGCTTTCCTCTGCATAACTCTTATCTCTTTTTCCATATTTTCTGCTTCTTAGTGACAACATTTTTGACAGCCTTGACATCCTTTTGTACTTGGACAACTTTATTCAGTTTGCCCTTTTGATTTGGTTTAGGCAATTCAGTTTGGTTGGAAACTATGCAGTTGGTTGATAATTTGAACTTTGTGCAAAATCATAACTTTGTGCATTCATGTCTTTTTATTTTGCAAGCATTTTTCATCCCTCTTTGTGAACCGGGAGAAATCTCGTGATTTGCAGAGAGGGCAAACTGATTCCGGCCAGTTGCCTTTAATGATGAATCTATTTTTTATCTGTCTGTCTTTAATTTTATCTGCTTTACTTTTCTTTCTTTTCTTTGTTTTGCAGATAAAACTCAATGGAACATTGGAGAGCAACAAATGGAGGATGAAGAATTGAAGACTTAGGAATATCTTTATTTTACTTTGAATTATTGTAAAATTATTAATGTAAACCTCTGTAAATAAATTTACAGCGTACAAATAATAACTGTAACAAATAATTTAAAGATGAATAAAAATCCAAATTTGTCAGATATATCTTTCCTCTCAGCTGTCGGTTTAATCATTTGAATTTCTTAAATTAAAACAATTGAATGTAAATCCAATTATTCTGACTTTAGAAAAATAAATAATTAATAAACGTCCATCGTTCCGATTAAAACATAGCAATGCACAGTCAAATCAACACATGCCCAAATGTCTTTTCCTTTTTACTGATTTAATCAAACACTGCAAACTCAATCCAAATGACTCAGTCCAAATTTCAGAGTAAACTGAGAAGAACTATAGAATTAATTCTTTCTGAGAAATATGCGCACAGAACCCTAGTTCTTGATTAAATGTCAGAGAAGCGCCTGCCTGATCAAAACCCGAGCTAACTCAACCAAACCTCAGCAATCTGCCTGAACTGCTTCAATGAAAACCCTAATTTTGTCTGACTGATAAGAATCGTCTGTTTGACTCATTCTTACGCCAATCTGAAAAATCAGGAAAAGCCCGGAGCTGTGATTTCTTGTGGAAAAATACGAGGGCAAATTTTGGGGTACAACAGTAGGGCTATGAGAAGGAACTTGGATAGTAGGGTTACTTCGAAATGAAAGCCTGGATAGTAGGGCTATGAGAAGGAACCTGCATCATAGGGTTACTTCGAAATGAAAGCCTGGATAGTAGGGCTATGAGAAGGAACCTGGATAGTAGGGTTACTTCAAAATGAAAGCATGAATAGTAGGGCTATGAGAAGGAACCTAGATAGTAGGGTTACTTCGAAATGAAACCTGGATAGTAGGGCTATGAGAAGGAACCTGGATAGTAGGGTACTTTGAAATGAAAACTTGGATAGTAGGGCTATGAGAAGGAACCTGGATAGTAGGGTTACTTCGAAATGAAAGCCTGGATAGTTGGGCTATAAGAAGGAACCTGTATCACAGGGTTACTTCAAAATGAAAGCCTGGATAGTAGGGCTATGAGAAGGAACCTGGATAGTAGGGTTACTTCGAAATGAAACTTAGGTAGTAGGGCTATGAGAAGGAACCTGGATAGTAGGGTTACTTCGAAATGAAAGCCTGTATAGTAGGGCTATAAGAAGGAACCTGGATCATAGGGTTACTTCGAAATGAAAGCTTGGATAGTAGGTCTATGAGAAGGAACCTGGATAGTAGGGTTACTTCGAAATGAAAGTCCGGATAGTAGGGCTATGAGAAGGAACCTGGATTGTAGGGTTGCTTCGAAATGAAAGCCTGGATAATAGGGCTATGAGAAGTAACCTGGATAGTAGGGTTAGTTCGAAATGAAAGTCTGGATAGTAGGGCTATGAAAAACCTGGATCATAGGGTTACTTCAAAATGAAATCCTGAATAGTAGGGCTATGAGAAGGAACCTGGATAATAGGGTACTTTGAAATGAAATCCTGGATAGTAGGGCTATGAGAAGGAACCTGGATAGTAGGGTTACTTTGAAATGAAAGACTGGATAGTAGGGCTATGAGAAGGAACCTGGATCATAGGGTTACTTCGAAATGAAAGCCTTGATATTAGGGCTATGAGAAGGAACCTGGATAGTAGGGTTACTTCGAAATGAAAGCCTGGATAGTAGGGCTATGAGAAGGAACGTGGATAGTAGAGTTACTTTAAAATGAAATCCTGTATAGTAGGGATATGAGAAGGAACCTGGGTCGTATGGTTACCTCGAAATGTAAACCTGGATAGTAGGGCTATGAGAAGGAACCCGGATAGTACGGTTACTTCGAAATGAAAGCTTGGATAGTAGGGCTATGAGAAGGAACCTGGATCGTAGGGTAACTTTGAAATGAAAACTTGGATAATAGGGCTATGAGAAGGAACCTGGATAGTAGGGTTACTTCGAAATGAAACCTGGATAGTAGGGCTATGAGAAGGAACCTGGATCGTAGTGTTACTAAAAAAATGAAAGCCTGGATAGTAGGGTTATGAGAAAGAACCTGGATAGTAGGGTTACTTCGAAATGAAAGCCTGAATAGTAGGGCTATGAGAAGGAACCTGGATAGTAGGGTTACTTTGAAATGAAAGCCTGGATAGTAGGGACTTGAGAAGGAACCTGGGTCATAGGGTTACCTCGAAATGAAAACCTGGATAGTAGGGCTATGAAAAGGAACCTGGATAGTAGGGTTACTTTGAAATGAAATCCTGGATAATAGGGCTATGAGAAGGAACCTGGATCGTAGGGTTACTTCGAAATGAAAGCCTGGATGGTAGGGCTATAAGAAGGAACCTGGATAGTAGGGTTACTTCGAAATGAAACCTGGATAGTAGGGCTATGAGAAGGAACCTGGATAGTAGGGTACTTTGAAATGAAAACCTGGATAGTAGGGCTATGAGAAGGAACCTGGATAGTAGGGTTACTTCGAAATGAAAGCCTGGATAGTTGGGCTATAAGAAGGAACTTGTATCATAGGGTTACTTCGAAATGAAAACCTGGATAGTAGGGCTATGAGAAGGAACCTGGATAGTAGGGTTACTTCGAAATGAAACATAGATAGTAGGGCTATGAGAAGGAACCTGGATAGTAGGGTTACTTCGAAATGAAAGCCTGGATAGTAGGGCTATAAGAAGGAACCTGGATCATAGGGTTACTTCGAAATGAAAGCCTGGATAGTAGGTCTATGAGAAGGAACCTGGATAGTAGGGTTACTTCAAAATGAAAGTTCGGATAGTAGGGCTATAAGAAGGAACCTGGATTGTAGGGTTACTTCGAAATGAAAGCCTGGATAGTAGGGCTATGAGAAGTAACCTAGATAGTAGGGTTAGTTCGAAATGAAAGTCCGGATAGTAGGCCTATGAGAAGGAACCTGGATCGTAGGGTTACTTCAAAATGAAATCCTGGATAGTAGGGCTATGAGAAGGAACCTGGATAATAGGGTACTTTGAAATGAAATCCTGGATAGTAGGGCTATGAGAAGGAACCTGGATAGTAGGGTTACTTCGAAATGAAAGCCTGGATATTAGGGCTATGAGAAGAAACCTGGATATTAGGGTTACTTCGAAATGAAAGCCTGAATAGTAGGGCTATGAGAAGGAACCTGGATAGTAGAGTTACTTTAAAATGAAATCCTATATAGTAGGGATATGAGAAGGAACCTGGGTCGTAGGGTTACTTCGAAATGAAAACCTGGATAGTAGGGCTATGAGTAGGAACCTGAATAGTAGGGTTACTTCGAAATGAAATCTTGGATAGTAGGGCTATGAGAAGGAACCTGGATCGTAGGGTAACTTCGAAATGAAAGCTTGGATAATAGGGCTATGAGAAGGAACCTGGATAGTAGGGTTACTTCGAAATGAAACCTGGATAGTAGGGCTATGAGAAGGAACCTGTATAGTAGGGTACTTTGAAATGAAATCCTGGATAGTAGGGCTATGAGAAGGAACCTGTATAGTAGGGTTACTTTGAAATGAAAGCCTGGATAGTAGGGCTATGAGAATGAACCTGGATCGTAGGGTTACTTCAAAATGAAAGCCTGGATAGTAGGGCTATGAGAAAGAACCTGGATAGTAGGGTTACTTCAAAATGAAAGCCTGAATAGTAGGGCTATGAGAAGGAACCTGGATAGTAGGGTTACTTTGAAATGAAAGCCTGGATAGTAGGGATATGAGAAGGAACCTGGGTCATAGGGTTACCTCGAAATGAAAACCTGGATAGTAGGGCTATGAAAAGAAACCTGGATAGTAGGGTTACTTTGAAATGAAATCCTGGATAATAGGGCTATGAGAACGAACCTGGATCGTAGGGTTACTTCGAAATGAAAGCCTGGATGGTAGGGCTATAAGAAGGAACCTGGATAGTAGGGTTACTTCGAAATGAAACCTGGATAGTAGGGCTATGAGAAGGAACCTGGATAGTAGGGTACTTTGAAATGAAAACCTGGATAGTAGGGCTATGAGAAGGAACCTGGATAGTAGGGTTACTTCGAAATGAAAGCCTGGATAGTTGGGCTATAAGAAGGAACTTGTATCATAGGGTTACTTCGAAATGAAAACCTGAATAGTAGGGCTATGAGAAGGAACCTGGATAGTAGGGTTACTTCGAAATGAAACATAGATAGTAGGGCTATGAGAAGGAACCTGGATAGTAGGGTTACTTCGAAATGAAAGCCTGGATAGTAGGGCTATAAGAAGGAACCTGGATCATAGGGTTACTTCGAAATGAAAGCCTGGATAGTAAGTCTATGAGAAGGAACCTGGATAGTAGGGTTACTTCGAAATGAAAGTTCGGATAGTAGGGCTATAAGAAGGAACCTGGATTGTAGGGTTACTTCGAAATGAAAGCCTGGATAGTAGGGCTATGAGAAGTAACCTAGATAGTAGGGTTAGTTCGAAATGAAAGTCCGAATAGTAGGGCTATGAGAAGGAACCTGGATCGTAGGGTTACTTCAAAATGAAATCCTGGATAGTAGGGCTATGAGAAGGAACCTGGATAATAGGGTACTTTGAAATGAAATCCTGGATAGTAGGGCTATGAGAAGGAACCTGGATAGTAGGGTTACTTCGAAATGAAAGCCTGGATATTAGGGCTATGAGAAGGAACCTGGATATTAGGGTTACTTCGAAATGAAAGCCTGAATAGTAGGGCTATGAGAAGGAACCTGGATAGTAGAGTTACTTTAAAATGAAATCCTATATAGTAGGGATATGAGAAGGAACCTGGGTCGTAGGGATACTTCGAAATGAAAACCTAGATAGTAGGGCTATGAGAAGGAACCTGAATAGTAGGGTTACTTCGAAATGAAATCTTGGATAGTAGGGCTATGAGAAGGAACCTGGATCGTAGGGTAACTTTGAAATGAAAGATTGGATAATAGGGCTATAAGAAGGAACCTGGATAGTAGGGTTACTTCGAAATGAAACCTGGATAGTAGGGCTATGAGAAGGAACCTGTATAGTAGGGTACTTTGAAATGAAATCCTGGATAGTAGGGCTATGAGAAGGAACCTGTATAGTAGTGTTACTTCGAAATGAAAGCCTGGATAGTAGGGCTATGAGAAGGAACCTGGATCGTAGGGTTACTTCAAAATGAAAGCCTGGATAGTAGGGCTATGAGAAAGAACCTGGATAGTAGGGTTACTTCGAAATGAAAGCCTGAATAGTAGGGCTATGAGAAGGAACTTGGATAGTAGGGTTACTTTGAAATGAAAGCCTGGATAGTAGGGATATGAGAAGGAACCTGGGTCATAGGGTTACCTCGAAATGAAAACCTGGATAGTAGAGCTATGAAAAGGAACCTGGATAGTAGGGTTACTTTGAAATGAAATCCTGGATAATAGGGCTATGAGAAGGAACCTAGATCGTAGGGTTACTTCGAAATGAAAGCCTGGATGGTAGGGCTATAAGAAGGAACCTGGATAGTAGGGTTACTTCGAAATGAAACCTGGATAGTAGGGCTATGAGAAGGAACCTGGATAGTAGGGTACTTTGAAATGAAAACCTGGATAGTAGGGCTATGAGAAGGAACCTGGATAGTAGGGTTACTTCGAAATGAAAGCCTGGATAGTTGGGCTATAAGAAGGAACCTGTATCATAGGGTTACTTCAAAATGAAAGCCTGGATAGTAGGGCTATGAGAAGGAACCTGGATAGTAGGGTTACTTCGAAATGAAACTTAGATAGTAGGGCTATGAGAAGGAACCTGGATAGTAGGGTTACTTCAAAATGAAAGCCTGGATAGTAGGGCTATAAGAAGGAACCTGTATCATAGGGTTACTTCGAAATGAAAGCCTGGATAGTAGGGCTATGAGAAGGAACCTGGATAGTAGGGTTACTTCGAAATGAAACTTAGATAGTAGGGCTATGAGAAGTATCCTGGATAGTAGGGTTAGTTCGAAATGAAAGCCTGGATAGTAGGGCTATAAGAAGGAACCTGTATCATAGGGTTACTTCGAAATGAAAGCCTGGATAGTAGGGCTATGAGAAGGAACCTGGATAGTAGGGTTACTTCTAAATGAAACTTAGATAGTAGGGCTATGAGAAGGAACCTGGATAGTAGGGTTACTTCGAAATGAAAGCCTGGATAGTAGGGCTATAAGAAGGAACCTGGATCATAGGGTTACTTCGAAATGAAAGCCTGGATAGTAGGTCTATGAGAAGGAACCTGGATAGTAGGGTTACTTCGAAATGAAAGTCCGGATAGTAGGGCTATGAGAAGGAACCTGGATTGTAGGGTTACTTCGAAATGAAAGCCTGGATAGTAGGGCTATGAGAAGTATCCTGGATAGTAGGGTTAGTTCGAAATGAAAGTCCGGATAGTAGGGCTATGAGAAGAAACCTGGATCGTAGGGTTACTTCAAAATGAAATCTTGGATAGTAGGGCTATGAGAAGGAACCTGGATAATAGGGTACTTTGAAATGAAATCCTGGATAGTAGGGCTATGAGAAGGAACCTGGATAGTAGGGTTACTTCGAAATGAAAGCCTGGATAGTAGGGCTATGAGAAGGAACCTGGATCATAGGGTTACTTCGAAATGAAAGCCTGGATATTAGGGCTATGAGAAGGAACCTGGATAGTAGGGTTACTTCGAAATGAAAGCCTGAATAGTAGGGCTATGAGAAGGAACTTGGATAGTAGAGTTGCTTTAAAATGAAATCCTGTATAGTAGGGATATGAGAAGGAACCCGGGTCGTAGGGTTACCTCGAAATGAAAACCTGGATAGTAGGGCTATGAGAAGGAACCTGGATTGTAGGGTTACTTCGAAATGAAAGCTTGGATAGTAGGGCTATGAGAAGGAACCTGGATCGTAGGGTAACTTTGAAATGAAAGCTTGGATAATAGGGCTATGAGAAGGAACCTGGATAGTAGGGTTACTTCGAAATGAAACCTGAATAGTAGGGCTATGGGAAGGAACCTGTATAGTAGGGTACTTGGAAATGAAATCCTGGATAGTAGGGCTATGAGAAGGAACCTGGATAGTAGGGTTACTTCGAAATAAAAGCCTGGATAGTAGGGCTATGAGAAGGAACCTGGATCGTAGGGTTACTTCAAAATGAAAGCCTGGATAGTAGGGCTATGAGAAAGAACCTGGATAGTAGGGTTACTTCGAAATGAAATCCTGAATAGTAGGGATATGAGAAGGAACCTGGATAGTAGGGTTACTTTGAAATGAAAGCCTGGATAGTAGGGATATGAGAAAGAACCTGGGTCATAGGGTTACCTCGAAATGAAAACTTGGATAGTAGGGCTATGAAAAGGAACCTGGATAGTAGGGTTACTTTGAAATGAAATCCTTGATAATAGGGCTATGAGAAGGAACCTGGATCATAGGGTTACTTCGAAATGAAAGCCTGGATGGTAGGGCTATGAGAACGAACCTGGATAGTAGGGTTACTTCGAAATGAAACCTGGATAGTAGGGTTATGAGAAGGAACCTGGATATTAGGGTACTTTGAAATGAAATCCTAGATAGTAGGGATATGAGAAGGAACCTGGATAGTAGGGTTACTTCGAAATGAAAGCCTGGATAGTTGGGCTATAAGAAGGAACCTGGATCATAGGGTTACTTCGAAATGAAAGCCTGGATAGTAGGGCTATGAGAAGGAACCTGGATAGTAGGGTTACTTCAAAATGAAAGACTGGATAATAGGGCTATGAGAAAGAACCTGGATCGTAGGGTTACTTCGAAATGAAAGCCTGGATAGTAGGGCTATGAGAAGGAACCTGGATAGTAGGGTTACTTCGAAATGAAAGCCTGAATAATAGGGCTATGAGAAGGAACCTGGATAGTAGGGTTACTTTGAAATGAAAGCTCGGATAGTAGGGATATGAGAAGGAACCTGGGTCGTAGGGTTACCTCGAAATGAAGACCTGGATAGTAGGGCTATAAGAAGGAACCTGGATAGTAGGGTTACTTTGAAATGAAAGCCTGGATAATAGGGCTATGAGAAGGAACCTGGATCGTAGGGTTACTTCAAAATGAAAGCCTAGATAGTAGGGCTATGAGAAGGAATTTGGATAGTAGGGTTATTTCGAAATGAAATCCTGGATAGTAGGGCTATGAGAAGGAACCTGGATCATAGGGTTTCTTCGAAATGAAATCCTAGATAGTAGGGCTATGAGAAGGAACCTGGATAGTAGGGTTACTTCAAAATGAAAGCCTGAATAGTAGGGCTATGAGAAGGAACCTGGATAGTAGGGTTACTTCGAAATGAAAGCCTGAATAGTAGGGCTATAAGAAGGAACCTGGATCATAAGGTTACTTCGAAATGAAATCCTGGATAGTAGGGCTATAAGAAGGTACCTGGATAGTAGGGTTACTTCGAAATGAAAGTCCGGATAGTAGGGCTATGAGAAGGAACCTGGATCGTAGGATTACTTCGAAATGAAAGCCTGGATAGTAGGGCTATGAGAAGTAACCTGGATAGTAAGGTTAGTTTGAAATGAAAGTCTGGATAGTAGGGCTATGGGAAGGAACCTGGATCGTAGGGTTACTTCAAAATGAAATCCTGGATAGTAGGGCTATGAGAAGGAACCTGGATAATAGGGTACTTTGAAATGAAATCCTGGATAGTAGGGCTATGAGAAGGAACCTGGATAGTAGGGTTACTTCGAAATGAAAGCCTGGATAGTAGGGCTATGAGAAGGAACCTGGATCATAGGGTTACTTCGAAATGAAAGCCTGGATATTAGGGCTATGAGAAGGAACCTGGATAGTAGGGTTTCTTCGAAATGAAAGCCTGAATAGTAGGGCTATGAGAAGGAACCTGGATAGTAGAGTTACTTTAAAATGAAATCCTGTATAGTAGGGATATGAGAAGGAACCTGGGTCGTAGGGTTACCTCGAAATGAAAACCTGGATAGTAGTGCTATGAGAAGGAACCTGGATAGTAGGGTTACTTCGAAATGACAGCTTGGATAGTAGGGCTATGAGAAGGAACCTGGATCGTAGGGTAACTTTTAAATGAAAGCTTGGATAGTAGTGCTATGAGAAGGAACCTGGATAGTAGGGTTACTTCGAAATGAAACCTGGATAGTAGGGCTATGAGAAGGAACCTGGATAGTAGGGTACTTTGAAATAAAATCCTGGATAGTAGGGCTATGAGAAGGAACCTGGATAGTAGGGTTACTTCGAAATGAAAGTCTGGATAGTAGGGCTATGAGAAGGAACCTGGATCGTAGTGTTACTTCGAAATGAAAGCCTGGATAGTAGGGCTATGAGAAAGAACCTGGATAGTAGGGTTACTTCGAAATGAAAGCCTGAATAGTAGGGCTATGAGAAGGAACCTGGATAGTAGGGTTACTTTGAAATGAAAGCCTGGATAGTAGGGATATGAGAAGGAACCTGGGTCATGGGGTTACCTCGAAATGAAAACCTGGATAATAGGGCTATAAGAAGGAACCTGGATAGTAGGGTTACTTTGAAATGAAAGCCTGGATAATAGGGCTATGAGAAGGAACCTGGATCGTAGGGTTACTTCGAAATGAAAGCCTAGATAGTAGGGCTATGAGAAGGAACTTGGATAGTAGGGTTATTTCGAAATGAAAGCCTGGATAGTAGGGCTATGAGAAGGAACCTGGATCATAGGGTTACTTCGAAATGAAATCCTAGATAGTAGGGCTATGAGAAAGAACCTGGATAGTAGGGTTACTTCAAAATGAAAGCCTGAATAGTAGGGCTATGAGAAGGAACCTGGATAGTAGGGTTACTTCGAAATGAAAGCCTGAATAGTAGGGCTATGAGAAGGAACCTGGATAGTAGAGTTACTTTAAAATGACATCCTGTATGGTAGGGATATGAGAAGGAACCTGGGTCGTAGGGTTACCTCGAAATGAAAACCTGGATAGTAGGGCTATGAGAAGGAACCTGGATAGTAGGGTTACTTCGAAATGAAAGCTTGGATAGTAGGGCTATGAGAAGGAACCTGGATCGTAGGGTAACTTTAAAATGAAAGCTTGGATAATACGGCTATAAGAAGGAACCTGGATAGTATGGTTTCTTCGAAATGAAACCTGGATAGTAGGGATATGAGAAGGAACCTGGGTCATAGGGTTACCTCGAAATGAAAACCTGGATAGTAGGGCTATGAGAAGGAACCTGGATAGTAGGGTTACTTTGAAATGAAATCCTGGATAATAGGGCTATGAGAAGGAACCTGGATCGTAGGGTTACTTCAAAATGAAAGCCTGGATGGTAGGGCTATGAGAAGGAACCTGGATAGTAGGGTTACTTCGAAATGAAACCTGGATAGTAGGGTTATTAGAAGGAACCTGGATAGTAGGGTACTTTGAAATGAAATCCTAGATAGTAGGGCTATGAGAAGGAACCTGGATAGTAGGGTTACTTCGAAATGAAAGCCTGGATAGTTGGGCTATAAGAAGGAACCTGTATCATAGGGTTACTTCGAAATGAAATCCTGGATAGTAGGGCTATGAGAAGGAACCTGGATAGTAGGGTTACTTCGAAATGAAACTTAGATAGTAGGGCTATGAGAAGGAACGTGGATAGTAGGGTTACTTCGAAATGAAAGCCTGGATAGTAGGGCTATAAGAAGTGTGATACGGTGGGAGAACTGACTAGTGTTTTGCGTTCGTATTCGCACTTGTGCGGTTGAGCAAGAGTCGCCACCGACTTTTTATTTTATCCTAAAGGAAAGGTTAAAAAAGCACAGCAAAAACCTTTTGAGATATTTCGTGGGTTCGGGGGGTAGATTATGAAAAGGGAAGGTATTAGCACCCTTTTCATCCATGGTTATCCATGGGCTCTTAGTTACTTGGTTTTTTAGATCACTTGCCTTGTTTTTTGATTGCTTTGAAAATGGTGTGTGTGTGGGTGTTTTTTTGAAAATATTTTGGAAAAAGATGCCTTGTCTTAGGCAACTAATGTATTTGACTCGTGTTTGAGTGTTTTACAAAAGTGTGAATCTTTTCGAAAAGATGTTTTCAAATGTTTTTGAGAGTTTGTTTGAAAGTGTTGTGGATTGTGGTTTTTGAAAAGAAGGCAAGTGTTTTTGCAAGTTTGATCTCAAGTAACTAAGAGTTTTGTCTACCCTATTGTACTCAAAGGTTTTTGTCATGTTTTAACCCTTTTTTAACAATTTTGTTCCACCATTGAAATTGATGGACAATCTTGCGTTTAGGAAGTTTATTCGGGACGGGCGCGGGTCATCGTATGGACCATGAATGCAATGATGCCAAGTGTCTTTGGCAATTTATTTCGAAGGGACTATGATCATTCCATTTAGGCAACACTTTGAGGGACTTGTGATCATTTGCTTTTATTTTGCCAAAGATACTCGACGTGCAAGCATGGCCCATTTTGGAAGGCAGCATGTGGGATTACCCTAGGGGGTGCAAGTGTGATTGTGTATTGATTACATGTATTTGTCTTGTATTAGGTTATCTAGCGTTTGATTTTATGTACATACAAACCCTAGGTCTAAACATGGTATAATTAAAAAACTGTAAATTGCGAAATGTAAATCTACGCTATTACAAAATAGTATCAGGGAGTGGGGATATAAATGTACAAGGGGATGAGACTTATAGTATTTACAACCAAATCGAATGTCACAATCAAAATGTAAATATCGAATGTGCAAATATAAGATAAAATGTGTATAGGGCAATATATTGTGTAAGTGTAAATGTGAGATGTATATGTATATGAATTGTGTAATTATGTACAAGTGCGAAATGTGAAATCGAGTCGTATTAGGGTTTGACCTAGAGAAATGTTTTTAAATGTATTTTTGATTTTTGTATGTTAATTATGTACAAAAGAAAAATGAAGATGTTTTGATTAAAATGTTAAGTTTTAATTGGAAAGTATTTTAGTCCAAATGTTTATGAGTTTAATATTAGAGAGAAAAAAAAATGTATTGAATTGTTATGTATATAAAAAAAAGAATGTTAATTAAAAAAGTTTCAATTTTAATTATGTATGAAAATGTATAATATACAAAAGGAAAAGTTTTAATTAGGAAATGTATTATGTATGAAAAAGAAAAGATACTATGTACGAATATGTATTTTAATTAAAAAAGGTATTTTCAATTTAATTATGTATAAAAGTATTTGGTTATTTTTATGTACAAAAATGTATTAACTAAAAGAAGATGTTTTCAAATTTAATTATATGATAAAAGTGTTTTATTATTTAGGTTAGTATTTTACAAAATAAAGAAGTGAACATTTTTTATAAGATAAAAGAGGGTTAGTGTTTTAAAAAATGGTTAAGTTAATTAAGAATGTTATATTTATTAAAACTATATTTAGTTAGAAAATAAATATTGTTTATAAAATAAAAGGGATTAGTGTTTTAAAAAATGAAGTAAGTATTGTTAGGAAATAAAAGAAAGAAGGGTTAGTGTGTTAATGGGCTTTGGGATAAGCAGAAAACGGGTCAGGCCCATGTCAAACAAAGGCGAAATTAGGGTTAGGCATTTTTGTTCAGTCAATTTGGTAATGAACGTTTTAGGGTTTGAGCGGCGCGTTCGTTGAGTCTTCTCCGATTAGGCTTCCTGAGCTTCCTCCGGCCACCAGCGCGACCCGTACTCTCTTCCCTCCAAGGCAAAAACTCCACATCCTTTGAAACAAGGTTGGTTTTTGTTGTTACGTTTCTTCTTCTACTGAATTCGCGTGTTTTACTTTGAGTTCTTATTCTTTCGTTTTTTATGAGGTGAAGGGGAAGATATAGCAAGTTCGTTACCTGATTTTGGGAGATGGAGGAGAGAAGAGGGGTGACGTTGAGGAGGCCGGAGCGGCGTTTCTGTGACGAAGCTAGATGCTTGCTTTTGATGCCTTCCTGGTAACTTTGTTCTTTGCTGTATTTAGGGCTTTGATGATGATGCTAGATTTGCCTGAAAACCCTTCTTAAAAACTCACTTTTTTTTTATCTTCTTCTTCCACTGTGATGCCTTTATATGGTCGCCTGAGTATTTGCTTCTTGTTGTTGCCTGAGATGATTTGCTCTCTTCTTCTCTTATTGCCCTGTGATGACCTCAGAGGTCTGAGGGTCTCAGTTGCCTTGAATCTTTGCTTCTGAATGATTTTGGAACATTGCTGCCTTGAGTGTTTAGAACATTGCTACCTTGATGTTGCCTTCTGAGATGCCTAAAGCTTTTGCCCAATGATGTTATACTGAGGGCCTGGAACTTTTGTATGCTTTGATTTGCTTTTTGGTGAGATAGGCTTATTGCAGGATGAGGCCTTGAATGGTTTGGCTACCTTAGGTTTCAGTTTATGTGTTTGTCATGGCTTTGGCAGTTATGGTGAAGTTTTGACAGCAAGTTTTGGACCTTGAAGATTGTTGTTGTTTGAGGTTTTAACTTTGACAGGTTCAGTATGTTTATGTTATGGGTTTGAGATTTTTGATGTAGGTAGGTGGTTATGGCATTTGTGGTTGATGAAATTTTGATGAAGTTTGATAACTCAGTTTTTTGGTTATGTGAGGTTTTTGGGACAGGGTGTACTGGTTTTGTGTCTTTTTTCCTCTTGAACTGAGTTGTATGTTGTGTTATCTATCCTAACCTCTCTTCTGAACTGTTTTATTGGCTTGGCCTCTTTGTATTATGCAGAGTTGTGAAGTTTGTGGACAGTAGTGGCTTTAGACTTTTAGAGTTTGTATCTTTTTTCTCTATTCTCACCTTCTTCTGTCTATGCTTGCTGCTGAACTCAGTCTTGGCTAGTGTGTTATGCAGAATTGGCTTCTGTATGTGTTGTACTGAGTTGCTTGGATTTGTATAATCTTTTCTCTTCCTTTTGCCTGCTGTCTATTCTGAACTGTCTTAACTGAGCTTTGCTTGGATTTGTATAATCTTTTTCTGTCTTTTGCCTGCTGTCTATTCTGAACTGTCTTAACTGAGCTTTGCTTGGATTTGTATAATCTTTTTCTGTCTTTTGCCTGCTGAACTGTGCCTAAACCCCTGCCTGCTTTATCTCTCTTTACTCTCTCTTAAAGTACAGTTTGAATTTTATAATGTTTATTGTTCTGTACTTATGGTTCTGAAGGGGCTATGATGGGAAGTGATGACTTAAGATTACTTGCATAACACATTTTGCATCTTTATCTCCAGCTTTTGACAGTTTGGTCTGACTTTGCATTTTGATATCTTGGCAAAAATCTTTTTATGACAGCTTGTATGCTTTTATTGATTTTCTTTGAGTGGACTTTGGGCATTTTGACAGTAGTGCCTTTTGCTTTGGATAGAAAGTTTGGATTTGAACTTTTCAGTTTGGATTGGATTTTGAATCTTGAATTTCTATGCAGCTTGAAATTTGTAACTTATGCATTTTTAACATTTGCCTTCATGAAATAAAATAATCTTCCCTCTCTGTGAACCGGGAGACATCCCGTGATTTGAAGAGAGGGTCAACTGATCCCAGTCAGTGGCCCCTAATGATGAGCAAGTTTTAACTGTCTTTTCCAATTTTAATGCTTTCTGACTTTTCTTCTTTTTTGCAGATAAAACAATGGAGCACCGGAGCGGAGTGAAGAATGAAGAACATTAGAAAATAGGATAGTTTTAATTTTATGTAATATTTAAATTAATGTATATCATTGTTTATAATTTTAAATTATAAACAACAATTTGTACAAATAATTCAATTATTCAATAAAATCTAAATTATCCAATTAATTCCAATTTCTTTATTGTTTATTTATTTATTTAAAATTCTTCGAATTAAAACAATTGAAAAATAAATTCAATCATTCAATTTCAGAATAATAAATAACTAAAACAAAACAACATTGATCGATTAATCCTGTCTTATCCAACATCCAAAGCAAAGCAGCAATTAACCCAAATAGACTGATCAAACACATAAACACTGTGAATCCAACACTGCATATATCTTTTGACTGATGAATTCAAACCAATCGCCTCCTCTTACTGATTTGTCATAAACACTGATTCTTTGCAAGTACTGTAAATCCAACTGCAACCCTTCTTTGACTGGCCCAAACAAAATGAATTTACGCCACTGTCTCTTTTGCTGATTAAACCAAGATAACGCGAATTTTAATCCGAATCTTGAAATAAACCGCAAAGTGCTGTGGAATTCAAATTCTTCTGAGAATATGCCCATAAAACCTTAATTCCCGATTAAATGCCAAATCACGCTCGCTTGATC
Organism: Vicia faba; assembly: GCA_948472305.1. NCBI lineage: Eukaryota > Viridiplantae > Streptophyta > Magnoliopsida > Fabales > Fabaceae > Vicia > Vicia faba. Next base: position 109,087 of record CATIWC010001648.1, read on the forward strand.
AAAATTGAACCAAAAATCAACCAAACCCTAAGCCCACTGTATGAAACAATTCAGAGCTCTGAAAATCAGTAAAAAAACCCTAGTTTTGCTTGACTGTCAAGAAAAGTCCGTTTGTCCGATTCTTGAGCCAGTTTGAGAAGTCAGGAAATGTTTGAAGCTGAGATTTCTTGTGGAAAGGCGCGAGGGCAAATTTTGGGGTACAACAAGAAGGAACCTGGATCATAGGGTTACTTCGAAATGAAAGCCTGGATAGTAGGTCTATGAGAAGGAACCTGGATAGTAGGGTTACTTCGAAATGAAAGTCCGGATAGTAGGGATATGAGAAGGAACCTGGATTGTAGGGTTACTTCGAAATGAAAGCCTGGATAGTAGGGCTATGAGAAGTAACCTGGATAGTAGGGTTAGTTCGAAATGAAAGTACGGATAATAGGGCTATGAGAAGGAACCTGGATCGTAGGGTTACTTCAAAATGAAATCCTGGATAGTAGGGCTATGAGAAGGAACCTGGATAATAGGGTACTTTGAAATGAAATCCTGGATAGTAGGGCTATGAGAAGGAACCTGGATAATAGGGTTACTTCGAAATGAAAGCCTGGATAGTAGGGCTATGAGAAAGAACCTGGATCATAGGGTTACTTCGAAATGAAAGCTTGGATATTAGGGCTATGAGAAGGAACCTGGATAGTAGGGTTACTTCGAAATGAAAGCCTGAATAGTAGGGCTATTAGAAGGAACCTGGATAGTAGAGTTACTTTAAAATGAAATCCTGTATAGTAGGGATATGAGAAGGAACCTGGGCCGTAGGGTTACCTCGAAATGAAAACCTGGATAGTAGGGCTATGAGAAGGAACCTGGATAGTAGGGTTACTTTGAAATGAAATCCTGGATAATAGGGCTATGAGAAGGAACCTGGATCGTAGGGTTACTTCAAAATGAAAGCCTGGATGGTAGGGCTATGAGAAGGAACCTGGATAGTAGGGTTACTTCGAAATGAAACCTGGTCAGTAGGGTTATTAGAAGGAACCTGGATAGTAGGGTACTTTGAAATGAAATCCTAGATAGTAGGGCTATGAGAAGGAACCTGGATAGTAGGGTTACTTCGAAATGTAAGCCTGGATAGTTGGGCTATAAGAAGGAACCTGAATCATAGGGTTACTTCAAAATGAAATCCTGGATAGTAGGGCTATGAGAAGGAACCTGGATAGTAGGGTTACTTCGAAATGAAACTTAGATAGTAGGGCTATGAGAAGGAACGTGGATAGTAGGGTTACTTCGAAATGAAAGCCTGGATAGTAGGGCTATAAGAAGGAACCTGGATCATAGGGTTACTTCGAAATGAAAGCCTGGATAGTAGGTCTATGAGAAGGAACCTGGATAGTAGGGTTACTTCGAAATGAAAGTCCGGATAGTAGGGATATGAGAAGGAACCTGGATTGTAGGGTTACTTCGAAATGAAAGCCTCGATAGTAGGGCTATGAGAAGTAACCTGGATAGTAGGGTTAGTTCAAAATGAAAGTCCGGATAGTAGGGCTATGAGAAGGAACCTGGATCGTAGGGTTACTTCAAAATGAAATCCTGGATAGTAGGGCTATGAGAAGGAACCTGGATAATAGGGTACTTTGAAATGAAATCCTGGATAGTAGGGCTATGAGAAGGAACCTGGATAATAGGGTTACTTCGAAATGAAAGCCTGGATAGTAGGGCTATGAGAAAGAACCTAGATCATAGGGTTACTTCGAAATGAAAGCTTGGATATTAGGGCTATGAGAAGGAACCTGGATATTAGGGTTACTTCGAAATGAAAGCCTGAATAGTAGGGCTATTAGAAGGAACCTGGATAGTAGAGTTACTTTAAAATGAAATCCTGTATAGTAGGGATATGAGAAGGAACCTGGGCCGTAGGGTTACCTCGAAATGAAAACCTGGATAGTAGGGCTATGAGAAGGAACCTAGATAGTAGGGTTACTTCAAAATGAAATCCTGGATAGTAGGGCTATGAGAAGGAACCTGGATAATAGGGTACTTTGAAATGAAATCCTGGATAGTAGGGCTATGAGAAGGAACCTGGATAATAGGGTTACTTCGAAATGAAATCCTAGATAGTAGGGCTATGAGAAAGAACCTGGATAGTAGGGTTACTTCAAAATGAAAGCCTGAATAGTAGGGCTATGAGAAGGAACCTGGATAGTAGGGTTACTTCGAAATGAAAGCCTGAATAGTAGGGCTATGAGAAGGAACCTGGATAGTAGAGTTACTTTAAAATGACATCCTGTATGGTAGGGATATGAGAAGGAACCTGGGTCGTAGGGTTACCTCGAAATGAAAACCTGGATAGTAGGGCTATGAGAAGGAACCTGGATAGTAGGGTTACTTCGAAATGAAAGCTTGGATAGTAGGGCTATGAGAAGGAACCTGGATCGTAGGGTAACTTTAAAATGAAAGCTTGGATAATACGGCTATGAGAAGGAACCTGGATAGTATGGTTTCTTCGAAATGAAACCTGGATAGTAGGGATATGAGAAGGAACCTGGGTCATAGGGTTACCTCGAAATGAAAACCTGGATAGTAGGGCTATGAGAAGGAACCTGGATAGTAGGGTTACTTTGAAATGAAATCCTGGATAATAGGGCTATGAGAAGGAACCTGGATCGTAGGGTTACTTCAAAATGAAAGCCTGGATGGTAGGGCTATGAGAAGGAACCTGGATAGTAGGGTTACTTCGAAATGAAACCTGGATAGTAGGGTTATTAGAAGGAACCTGGATAGTAGGGTACTTTGAAATGAAATCCTAGATAGTAGGGCTATGAGAAGGAACCTGGATAGTAGGGTTACTTCGAAATGAAAGCCTGGATAGTTGGGCTATAAGAAGGAACCTGTATCATAGGGTTACTTCGAAATGAAATCCTGGATAGTAGGGCTATGAGAAGGAACCTGGATAGTAGGGTTACTTCGAAATGAAACTTAGATAGTAGGGCTATGAGAAGGAACGTGGATAGTAGGGTTACTTCGAAATGAAAGCCTGGATAGTAGGGCTATAAGAAGGAACCTGGATCATAGGGTTACTTCGAAATGAAAGCCTGGATAGTAGGTCTATGAGAAGGAACCTGGATAGTAGGGTTACTTCGAAATGAAAGTCCGGATAGTAGGGATATGAGAAGGAACCTGGATTGTAGGGTTACTTCGAAATGAAAGCCTTGATAGTAGGGCTATGAGAAGTAACCTGGATAGTAGGGTTAGTTCGAAATGAAAGTCCGGATAGTAGGGCTATGAGAAGGAACCTGGATCGTAGGGTTACTTCAAAATGAAATCCTGGATAGTAGGGCTATGAGAAGGAACCTGGATAATAGGGTACTTTGAAATGAAATCCTGGATAGTAGGGCTATGAGAAGGAACCTGGATAATAGGGTTACTTCGAAATGAAAGCCTGGATAGTAGGGCTATGAGAAAGAACCTTGATAATAGGGTTACTTCGAAATGAAAGCTCGGATATTAGGGCTATGAGAAGGAACCTGGATAGTAGGGTTACTTCGAAATGAAAGCCTGAATAGTAGGTCTATTAGAAGGAACCTGGATAGTAGAGTTACTTTAAAATGAAATCCTGTATAGTAGGGATATGAGAAGGAACCTGGGCCGTAGGGTTACCTCGAAATGAAAACCTGGATAGTAGGGCTATGAGAAGGAACCTAGATAGTAGGGTTACTTTGAAATGAAAGCTTGGATAGTAGGGCTATGAGAAGGAACCTGGATTGTAGGGTAACTTTGAAATGAAAGCTTGGATAATAGGGCTATGAGAAGGAACCTGGATAGTAGGGTTACTTCGAAATGAAACCTGGATAGTAGGGCTATGAGAAGGAACTTGTATAGTAGGGTACTTTGAAATGAAATCCTGGATAGTAGGGCTATGAGAAAGAACTTGGATAGTAGGGTTACTTCGAAATGAAAGCCTGGATAGTAGGGCTATGAGAAGGAACCTGGATCGTAGGGTTACTTAAAATGAAAGCCTGGATAGTAGGGCTATGAGAAAGAACCTGGATAGTAGGGTTACTTCGAAATGAAAGCCTGAATAGTAGGGTTATGAGAAGGAACCTGGATAGTAGGGTTACTTTGAAATGAAAGCCTGGATAGTAGGGATATGAGAAGGAACCTGGGTCATAGGGTTACCTCGAAATGAAAACCTGGATAGTAGGGCTATGAAAAGGAACCTGGATAGTAGGGTTACTTTGAAATGAAATCCTGGATAATAGGGCTATGAGAAGGAACCTGGATCGTAGGGTTACTTCGAAATGAAAGCCTGGATGGCAGGGCTATGAGAAGGAATCTGGATAGTCGGGTTACTTCGAAATGAAACATGGATAGTAGGGCTTTGAGAAGGAACCTGGATATTAGGGTACTTTGAAATGAAATCCTAGATAGTAGGGCTATGAGAAGGAACCTGGATAGTAGGGTTACTTCGAAATGAAAGCCTGGATAGTTGGGCTATAAGAAGGAACCTGGATCATAGGGTTACTTCGAAATGAAAGCCTGGATAGTAGGGCTATGAGAAGGAACCTGGATAGTAGGGTTACTTCGAAATGAAAGCCTGGATAGTAGGGCTATGAGAAAGAACCTGGATCGTAGGGTTACTTCGAAATGAAAGCCTGGAAAGTAGGGCTATGAGAAGGAACCTGGAAAGTAGGGTTACTTTGAAATGAATGCCTGGATAATAGGGCTATGAGAAGGAACCTGGATCGTAGGGTTACTTCGAAATGAAAGCCTTGATAGTAGGGCTATGAGAGGAATTTGGATAGTAGGGTTATTTCGAAATGAAAGCCTGGATAGTAGGGCTATGAGAAGGAACCTGGATCATAAGGTTACTTCGAAATGAAATCCTAGATAGTAGGGCTATGAGAAGGAACCTGGATAGTAGGGTTACTTCAAAATGAAAGCCTGAATAGTAGGGCTATGAGAAGGAACCTGGATAGTAGGGTTACTTCGAAATGAAAGCCTGAATAGTAGGGCTATAAGAAGGAACCTGGATCATAAGGTTACTTCGAAATGAAATCCTGGATAGTAGGGCTATGAGAAGGTACCTGGATAGTAGGGTTACTTCGAAATGAAAGTCCGGATAGTAGGGCTATGAGAAGGAACCTGGATCGTAGGGTTACTTCGAAATGAAAGCCTGAATAGTAGGGCTATGAGAAGTAACCTGGATAGTAGGGTTAGTTCGAAATGAAAGTCTGGATAGTAGGGCTATGAGAAGAAACCTGGATCGTAGGGTTACTTCAAAATGAAATCCTGGATAGTAGGGCTATGAGAAGGAACTTGGATAATAGGGTACTTTGAAATGAAATCCTGGATAGTAGGGCTATGAGAAGGAACCTGGATAGTAGGGTTACTTCGAAATGAATGCCTGGATAGTAGGGCTATGAGAAGGAAGTTGGATCATAGGGTTACTTCGAAATGAAAGCATGGATATTAGGGCTATGAGAAGGAACCTGGATAGTAGGGTTACTTCGAAATGAAAGCCTGAATAGTAGGGCTATGAGAAGGAACCTGGATAGTAGAGTTACTTTAAAATGAAATCGTGTATAGTAGGGATATGAGAAGGAACCTGGGTCGTAGGGTTACCTCGAAATGAAAACCTGGATAGTAGTGCTATGAGAAGGAACCTGGATAGTAGGGTTACTTCGAAATGACAGCTTTGATAGTAGGGCTATGAGAAGGAACCCGGATCGTAGGGTAACTTTGAAATGAAAGCTTGGATAGTAGGGCTATAAGAAGGAACCTGGATAGTAGGGTTACTTCGAAATGAAACCTGGATAGTAGGGCTATGAGAAGGAACCTGGATAGTAGGGTACTTTGAAATAAAATCCTGGATAGTAGGGCTATGAGAAGGAACCTGGATAATAGGGTTACTTCGAAATGAAAGTCTGGATAGTAGGGCTATGAGAAGGAACCTGGATCGTAGGGTTACTTCGAAATGAAAGCTTGGATAGTAGGGCTATGAGAAAGAACCTGGATAGTAGGGTTACTTCGAAATGAAAGCTTGGATAGTAGGGCTATGAGAAGGAAACTGGATCGTGGGGTAACTTTAAAATGAAAGCTTGGATAATAGGGCTATGAGAAGGAACCTGGATAGTAGGTTACTTCGAAATGAAACCTGGATAGTAGGGCTATGAGAAGGAACCTGGATAGTAGGGTACTTTGAAATGAAATCCAGGATAGTAGGGCTATGAGAAGGAACCTGGATAGTAGGGTTACTTCGAAATGAAAGCCTGGATAGTAGGGCTATGAGAAGGAACCTGGATCGTAGGGCTACTTCAAAATGAAAGCCTGGATAGTAGGGCTATGAGAAAGAACCTGGATAGTAGGGTTACTTCGAAATGAAAGCCTGAATATTAGGGCTATGAGAAGGAACCTGGATAGTAGGGTTACTTTGAAATGAAAGCCTGGATAGTAGAGATATGAGAAGGAACCTGGGTCATAGGGTTACCTCGAAATGAAAACCTGGATAGTAGGGCTATGAAAAGGAACCTAGATAGTAGGGTTACTTTGAAATGAAATCCTGGATAATAGGGCTATGAGAAGGAACCTGGATCGTAGGGTTACTTCGAAATGAAAGCCTGGATGGTAGGGCTATAAGAAGGAACCTGGATAGTAGGGTTACTTTGAAATGAAACCTGGATAGTAGGGCTATGAGAAGGAACCTGGATATTAGGGTACTTTGAAATGAAATCCTAGATAGTAGGGCTATGAGAAGGAACCTGGATAGTAGGGTTACTTCGAAATGAAAGCCTGGATAGTTGGGCTATAAGAAGGAACCTGGATAGTAGGGTTACTTCGAAATGAAAGCCTGGATAGTAGAGCTATGAGAAGGAACCTGGATCGTTGGGTTACTTCGAAATGAAAGCCTGGATAGTAGTGCTATGAGAAGGAACCTGGATAGTAGGGTTACTTTGAAATGAATGCGTGGATAGTTGGGCTATGAGAAGGAACCTGGATAGTAGGGTTACCTCAAAATGAAAGCCTGGATAGTAGGGCTATGAGAAGGAACTTGGGTTGTAGGGTTACCTCGAAATGAAAACTTGGATAATAGGGCTATGAGAAGGAACCTGGATAGTAGGGTTACTTCGAAATGGAAGTCCGGATAGTAGGGCTATGAGAAGGAACCTGGATCGTAGTGTTACTTCGAAATGAAAGCCTGGATAGTAGGGCTATGAGAAGGAACCTAGATGGTAGGGTTACTTCGAATTGAAAGCCTAGATAGTAGGGCTATGAGAAGGAACCTGGATAGTAGGGTTACTTCGAAATGAGATCCTGGATAGTAGGGCTATGAGAAGGAGCCTGGATAGTAGGGTTACTTCGAAATGAAAGCCTGGATAGTAGGGCTATGAGAAGGAACCTGGGTCATAGGGTTACCTAGAAATGAAAGCCTGGATAGTAGGGTTGTGAGAAGGAACCTGGATACTAGGGTTACTTCGAAATGAAAGCCTGGATAGTAGGGCTATGAGAAGGTACCTAGATAGTAGGGTTACTTCGAGATAAGAGCTTGGATAGTAGGGCTATTGGAAAGAACCTAGATAGTAGGGTTACTTCGAAATGAAATCCTGGATAGTAGGGCTATGAGAAGGAACCTGGATAGTAGGGTTACTTAGAAATGAAAGCCTTGATAGTAGGGCTATGAGAAGGAACCTTGGTCGTAGGGTTAATTCGTGGGGAGTTTGGGTAAAACTGCATCTGAACCGAGAAGGAACCTAGGTAAGGTTGCTTCGTGAAGAGTTTGGGTAAAACTACATCTAAACCGAGAAGGAACCTAGGTAAGGTTGTTTCATGGGGAGTTTGGTTAAAACTGCATCTGAACCGAGAAGGAACCTTGGTCGTAGGGTTAATTCGTGGGGAGTTTGGGTAAAACTGCATCTGAACCGAGAAGGAACCTAGGTAAGGTTGCTTCGTGGGGAGTTTGGGTAAAACTGCATCTGAACCGAGAAGGAACCTAGGTAAGGTTGCTTCGTGGGGAGTTTGGGTAAAATTGCATCTGAACCGAGAAGGAACCTAGGTAAGGTTGCTTCGTGGGGTGTTTGGGTAAAACTGCATCTGAATCGAGAAGGAACCTAGGTAAGGTTGCTTCATGACGAACCCGTGTAAAGCTGCATTTGGTCGCGCAGATAATTACTCGGTTTAGTTTCAGGAGCTAATCTTGGACCTGCTCGAAATTGTTGATGATAACCACCTTTCTCGAAAAGGTACATGATTAATTGTATGTGATGCATGAAATGCATTGTATGACGATGTTCTCGAAATAAATGAGATTATGTTGTATGCAATATGTATGCGCATGTCATGATGTATGAACATGAAATGCCATTGTGACATATCCGAGTGGGAAAATAAATCCCCGACCAATGCTGGAGAGTAATGGAAATTGAGTTCCTGACCATCATAGAAAAAGTGGTTCTTCTACTTCCGCTGGAGATGGTGAACCGGAGATGACTATGCTTGGGATTTGCCCCTTGTTTATGAATATTCTACCGAGGAGATACTCTGATTGAGAATAACTCTGCGGGGGAATAATTTTGTTGGAGAGAGAAGCTTCTATAGCTGAAGGGATAAACTCTGTTGGGGATTGAGCTTCTGTATTCAGAGAAATAAACTCTATTCAGGAGAAAAATTTATGACCCGCTTGCGATTATGAAATTCGGCCGGGGAATATAGATGTCGATTCTCTGAAGGAACTTTCCTGGGGAACGTAGCTCCTGTTTGGGGAAGCTGATGTCAAAGTTTTAGTTGCCTCTACTCTGTGGGGAGTGTAGATGTCACAGGGTCGTATGCTGAGGATACAACAATGACTTTGCATCAGGACTTTTCTGCCCCTGTACCTGCTGGAGAAAGTATCCGCGGAGGCTTTGTGGATGGCTTGAGTGTTATCCCAACTCTTGGAGTCCTTGGTGAATGAAGATCAGGGTAATAAACCTTCTACTGATTAGACAAGTGACGAGATGATGGGATGTAGTCGTACTCTTTAAATCCCTAACTTTTGCCTGGACCGCCCTTTCGGGTTTTCAGTCCACCGGGATACCCTTTTTTGCTCAAGCCGCCTTTTCAGGTTTTCGGCTTGCTGGGTGTACATATTTTTTTTTGTTTTTATCCCTAATTTTTGCCCGAAGCTTTTTGGTTCGCCGGGATGCCCTTATTTTTGCCTAGGGAAGTCAACCTAGTGGGTCTTTGTTCATGTATAGTATTTTCCCGCTATGTCCATGTTCACCGGGTACAGAGAATTGTCACCTTCCATAGTAGTAAGTGTTGCCACACTGCCAGAAGATGCTCGTTTGACCGTGTGATCGGTGGATCTGGAACTGACTGTTTAACGCTGGTTCGCGAAATGTCGCGGAAGCAAGAGTCGCCACCGTCTTTTATTTTCTCCAATTGGAAAGGACAAAAGCACAGAAAAATTCCTTATAGAGATTGCTCTCGGTTCGGGAGGTAGGTTATAGAAAGGGAAGGTGTTAGCACCCTTTCTATCCATGGTTATCCATGGGCTCTTAGATACTTGCTCATTTGTGTTTTCAAAATGGTTTGTTTGCTTTTCAACTGTGGGTTTTTAAAAAAGTTTCTTTGAAAATTTCAGTTCGACTCTTGTATCGGTCCTCAAGAGTGTTTGAAAAATTGCTTTCGAAAGCTTTTTGAAAATGTGTTAGTGTGAAAAGTATTTTTGATTTGTTTTTGAAATTAGAGCAAGTATCTACGAGAACCTACCTACCCTAAGGAATTCGTCTGTGTAAATGTCCTTTAAAGTAGTGCCATCCCACCATTGAGAGGTAGGTAGCACCACCGTTGGAGGTGTTCGGGTCAATTCGAGGTTCGGGACATGGTGATCACCAGAGCAATGGGAGGACACCTTAGAAGCTACCCTCATGCCAGGTTCCCGGATCATGAGGACTTACTAAGACATCCTCTACTCGACGATCACCTTTCGAGGCAAGGCAACAGTGAGGCGTACCCTAGGGGTGGTGTGTGATTTTGTGTGTCAGATTCATTTATTTTTGTCTTGTCATGTTATGGGTGATCTACACGTTTGTTTTTATTTTTGTCCATTCATTCTTGCATCCATTTATTTACAGTTAAAAAGTGCGAGAAAGGTAAAGTTCTAAACTATTACAAAAGGCGCGGGTCCACATCGCCAAAATTTCCAGGACCCGATTTGACATAAAATAAGGAAAGTAAAGAAAAGTAAAGTGCGAGAAATTAATTACACGGCCTTGGGAGAGATACATAAATATTAAAAGAAAAAACGAAATAAATATGCGAATTGGAATTTAAATTAGAAACGAGGGCATTGGACCCTTTTTAATTAAATTAAATTAAACAATTATTAAATTAATTAAATTAAAGAAAAGAAATTGTTTTTGGTATTTTTGTATTTTATGATTTTTATGAAAAAAAAAGAATTAATTAAAATAAAATGCTAACCCTACTTCTAATTGTTTTTTAGTTTATTAAGAAAAGATTAACTTTTAACCTAATATTTAACCTAATTATTTACATGCAATTTAATTATAAAAATAAATAATAGGAAATATTTAATTATTATGAAAGAAAAGAAAAAAAGGATAAAAATGATTATAAACCCTAATTCTACCAATTTTAGATTTTTTATTAAGGAAAATATTACAATTAAACCTAATTTAATAACTAAAATTAATTAATGCAATTTATTTACAAAAATACTAAAATAAAATATTTATTATTTTTTATCTTTTCTGATTTTTTTGGTGTTTTTTATATATATTATGAAAATATTAAATTAATTAAAAAAACAATAATTAAAAGAAAGTAAAAAATAATGAAAAAAATAAAGAATGTAAAAGAGTTTGCAAACCTAAGGGGGTCTGCCCCAAATTGGGAGGTAAATCTTTGGCAATTTGAGCCCAATAAGCTTCAGGCCTGGCTGACTTTTCCACTAGTGTACCCAAGCGTTGACTCACGTGTACCATGCTCTTCAGATCTGGGCCCTTGAATTGATGAGATTGAACGCGTGGCAGGTTTGATTTGGGAGATGCATGGTGTGCTTTAGTATTGAAGCTGCATGGGAACGTTAATTGAAAAATAGTATTGAAAGGGGTGAGGACCTGGGGCTCGAACCCAGGTCATGAACGTTACCAACGCCTATGCTTACCACTGAACCATCCAACGCATTTTGATTATAATATAACTAAGAAACAATATAAAACAAAACGCGTATTAGTGAACTTTTTAGCGCGAGAATTCAAATTAGCCAATCAGCTTATGCCACAGGGGTCGTCTTCCTCGTTGTCTTGTTTTTCCCTGAAATAGAAAAAGAGTTAGCGGGGGTTTTAAACCCCCTCAAAACAAGCTTGTTCTGATAATAGCGATTAGGCCATGTGGACTCAGAAATTAGGCGCGATGGTCTCTTCCAATTCGTCCCAACCTGCTGGTTTTATTCATGGTATTGATGTGTCTTAATTTTACAGGGATGAGAAACGCCTAAATTGAAAACCTGGAAACCCTAGATGTCTCTAATGGTGAATCCTCATATGGGGCACGAAAACAAAATCAAATCACACAGTTAGCTTCAGAATTGAATAATGAACACAAATCACATATTAAACATTGCTAAATATGCATGAGTTGAGATGCACGAATATCAAATATTTTCTGTACAGGGTGAGATCGTTCTCACGTTTCTGGGGGTGGAAGCTTATGGTTTTGATCCAAATTTCTTCTTTGAAGCCTCAGCAAGCTATTGGAACCACTCTTTGGCCTTGAATCGTCCTAGAACTTGGTTTTCAGATTTGGAGTTTTCTTGAAAAATTCCAAGTTTGCATATGCTTTTTATGTGCAGCTTAGGGTCTTTTAGGATTAGGTTTATCATCTATATGTACCTGTGAATGATTAGGGTTAAAAGAAATCACCCAAAACCTTTGCATTCATGATTTGCAAGATTTGATTTTCCAAAATCTTTTCAAATATTTTTCATGCCTATTTGGTACAAATCATGGCCAATTAGCTTCAATTCCTTCTATATCTGATCATGCACGAATTATTGAGTATATATCATGCATAAAAAGATTGAAAAGCTTAGGTTTAGTATTTTTCATGTATTTTAATTAATTTAAATGAATTATTAATAATAAAAATCCAAATAAATAAATAAAAAATGAAGAAAAACTTCCCTTTGGGCCAAGTGGTCGTGCACATGCCTTGGATAATGAATTGTGGAAGAAAAAGAGGCCCATTAGCAATTTTAGGTCATTTGAATCAATGTTGACTTTTCAAAATATCCAAATATTTCCCAACTTCTACAAGGCATAACTTGCTCAATTTTTAAGCTTTGCTCATGTTCTTGGACATTTTGGAAAGGTCTTTGAGTCCTTTAACCAATTTCTTTGGTCCCATGTCATTTTGATATACCAATCTCAAGTTATGGCCTTTGACTTAAAGTCCCTTTTTGTTGACTTTTGAAAGTGACCTATAATGTTGAAATTGATAACTTTTTGTGAGAGAATTTCTTGGACTTGAAGTATGAAGAGGAGTTGTAGGAAATGTCTTTCTCTTCAAAATGAGCTTTGGATGGAATTTTTCTGATAATCCATGTGAAAGTTATGCCCTGGTCAATTTACAGTTGACTTTTTCAACTGTCCAAATAAGGAAACTTTTGCATCTTGATGATTTTTGAGCCAAGCTTTGAGAATCATGATCAAGAATTGATCAAATGATGTTTGTGGCTTCAAAATTAGATGTTGACCAAAAATTTGAACTTTTGACTGCCAAATGACCATTTTGCCCCTATAGTTGACTGAAGTGCAATTAGGGTTTTTGACTGTGCAATTTTGTGCTGAAAGTCTTGAAACTTGGTATGAGGATGCTTGACCATATTTATAGGCATGTGGGACTTGATTAGACCTTTGGAAACTTCATTTTCTTGATCAGAACCAAAACCCTAATTTTGACTGTTCAAGAGGCTCTTACACTGTGCAACCCTTGGGGAATTTTGAAGCTTTGACTTGGCAAACTTTGAAGAATATGGGAGGGCAAATTTTGGGGTACAACAGTTGCCCCTGTTCAATCTTCTTAGACCTGAGGATGCAGATTGACTGACATGCCTTTCGTAATCCGAGGGTGGAAGATGATTGAACACTAGAGTGCCCAGAAATTTGCGCTCACATAGTAGTGTGATGATGGGAATGGGCTTATAGATGCCATTTGGAGATTGATGAATAGGATGATGGGCTTATAGATGCCATGCTGAGAGATGATGGAAGGTGGATGGGCTTATAGATGCCATCTGGGTGTCTATTGCATAAGAGATTCCTTAGCGAGAACTTGCGTACCTGCATAAGAAAAACGAGTACCTGACATGTTGCAGGAGCTGGTCTTCAGATGCTTTGTATAGATATATCCTGACTGGTTACAGGAGCTAAATCTGGAGCTTCAAATGGTGATGAATGAACCAGGGATGGTTACTACCTCAACAGGAACGATGAGAGAACCTTGGATGACTTTAACCTCAACAGCAAACGTTGAGAGAATCTTGGTGAGAATTACCATCTCCGCAGTATCGGGGAGAGAACCATAGGCAATTACAATCTCAATAGCAATCATTGAGAAAAACCTGGGATAACTTCTACTGAGTCTTCATTAGAAAAATCTGTTTGGGGTCGATTTAACTGGACTAGAGAAGGCCTATGACTGGATAAGAGACAGAAAATCTTAGGGTCGATTAACTGAACCGGTCTAGGTCTTGAAATGTCTTCAACAGATACACCCTGGCAAGATTCAGGTATCGGATCCTCGAACTCTTCAGACACACCCTGGCAAGATACAGGAATCGGATCTGGTAATGTTAGTCTTCAACGGATACACCCTGGCAAGATTCAGGTATCGGATCCTCGAACTCTTCAGACACACCCTGGAAAGATACAGGAATCGGATCTGGTAATGTTAGTCTTCAACGGATACACCCTGGCAAGATTCAGGTATCGGATCCTCGAACTCTTCAGACATACCCTGGCAAGATACAAGAATCGGATCTGGTAATGTTAGTCTTCAACGGATACACCCTGAAAAGATTCAGGTATCAGATCCTCGAACTCTTTAGACACACCCTGGCAAGATACAGGAATCGGATCTGGTAATGTTAGTCTTCAACGGATACACCCTGGCAAGATTCAGGTATCGGATCCTCGAACTCTTCAGACACACCCTGGCAAGATACAGGAATCGGATCTGGTAATGTTAGTCTTCAACGGATACACCCTGGCAAGATTCAGGTATCGGATCCTCGAACTCTTCAAACACACCCTGGCAAGATATAGGAATCGGATCTGGTAATGTTAGTCTTCAACGGATACACCCTGGCAAGATTCAGATATCGGATCCACGAACTCTTCAGACACACCCTGGCAAGATACAGGAATCGGATCTGGTAATTGGTCATCAACAGATACACCCTGGCAAGATTCAGGAATCGGATCTTTAGTTGCGACCATTGATGGTAATCATTTTTGTACTTTTGTCCTGAAAAGACAAGCGTTAGTTGTATGCGATGTCATGTGGTATGACGTGCGAGATGCTCTCTGAATACGTGAGGTTGTATGTTCATGATGCGTATATGCATGCTATAATGTATGAAGATGTTTATGAATGTATTTTTCGTCTAGGAAAGTAAATCCTTGACGGGTGCCGGGAAGTCACTCCTGGGTTGATGTTGGAGAATAGATTTTGCTTCCGCCGGGGATGATAGTTGCAAGAATACCGGTAGGAGAAGATGACTCCGTTGGGGAATAAACTTGGCAAATAGATTACTCTGTGGGGAGACAAGATACTCTAATGATCTTGCTGGGAAGAAATACTCTATGGGGAGAGAGATACTTTGCTGGAATGTTGATAATAACTTGCTGGGGAGGCCCTTGTTATGTTGGAAGCGTTGATAGACTTCGCTGGGGATAAGGGAACCGTGTCGACGACGATCTTTCTGTGGCTTTTGGCTGAGGATAACCCAGTTATATCCTAGTAAGGAAATAATCTTTGAATAAAGCCGGGGAGACGCGTTCGTGCTCTGCAGGGGATAAGCTTCCAGAATCTACTGGGGATAAGCTTACTGCTTGGGGAGATGAATTCCAACTTTCCTGGGGGAACTGGATTGGACTCTCTTGGGGAAGTTTTGAGCTGCGGGGGAAGTGATTCCTTTGAATATTTGATATACCGCCGGGGAACAATCTTTAGACCAAGACTGCCGGGGATGCTTGTTAAGAATACATATACTGCTGGGGAGATGTTGAGATCCACTGGAGGATACCCAATTTCCTTAAGACTTGATAACTTTTATTGGAGAAGAGTGGACTGACTTGCTGGCTCACTCTCTGGGGAATTAAGATGTACTGGTTATGTTTTTTAGCTGAACCTACCTTGGTACCTTGGAGGACAGAACAATTAGATTGCTCAGACAACTCTTTATTGCCCCTGTTTCTAATGTTACCTGTAATTAATCCTTTGTTTCGTATGCAAATATTTATGAGTTAGCAAATTATTGTCAATGCATATATCACAAATTGAACCTTGGACGTTCTTCGCAAAACAAAACAGAAAAAGAAAAACAATTGGCACTTTTAACTTGAAAAGTATATTTGTATTGATTTTTGAATGGCCTGAAAATAGGCGTTTTGTGTACAAGAGGCTGACGTCCTAGTAAGAGAACGCCGCCGTACAAAAGAGTTTATACAAGTTTTATACAAAAGAAAATAAAACAGCTGTGTGAAATGAATGATCCCACTGGGTTTCAACTCTGCTATCGCCTTTATATCCCCGAGCGTCTCATCACTTGATGACCTAAACGAAGATGAAGCTGACTGATCGATGCCGTCTGAACTTGATGTAGATACCGGATTCTGGATGCAAGGTGATCCAATGAGACATAGTATTACGCTTTATCCCTAACTTTTGCCTGGACCGCCCTTTCGGGTTTTCAGTCCACCGGGATACCCATTTTTGCCCAAGCCGCCTTTTCAGGTTTTCGACTTGCCGGGTGTACAGATTTTTCATTTCATCCCTTCATTTTGCCCGAACCCTTTTGATTCGCCGGGAAGCCCTAATTTTTGCCTAGGCATGTCAGCCTAGTGGGTCTTTTTATGCGTAGTATCTTTTTACTATGTCTGCATTGGCGGGGTGAGGAAGGTCGTCACCATCCATATTGGTTAGAATCATGGCTCCTCCTGAGAACACATGCTTAACCACAAATGGCCCTTCGTACGTAGGGGTCCACTTGCCCCTTGGATCACTCTGAGGAAGGATGATTCGCTTGATTACCAGATCCCCAACTTGATATTCCTGTGGTCTGACCTTCTTGTTAAATGCCCTGATCATCCGTTTTTGATACGTTTGACCATGACAGATAGCAGCGAGTCTCTTTTCATCAATAAGGTTGAGCTGATCAAGTCGTGTCTGGATCCAATCATCTTCATTCAGATTTGCATCCTTCATTATCCGGAGAGAGGGTATTTGCACTTCGATCGGTAAGACTGCCTCCATACCATAAACCAAGGAGAAAGGAGTTGCCCCGGTTGACATTCTAGCTGAGGTACGGTACCCATGTAGAGCGAACGGTAACATCTCGTGCCAATCCTTATAAGTCACTGTCATCTTCTGCACGATTTTCTTGATGTTCTTATTTGCTGCTTCTACAGCCCCATTCATCTTCGGTCTGTAAGGAGAAGAATTGTGGTGCTGTATCTTGAACTGCTCGCAGAGCTCAGTGATCATCTTGTTATTGAGATTGGTACCGTTGTCCGTAATGATCCTCTCTGGGACGCCGTACCGACAGATCAGATTATGCCGAATGAACCGTGCCACAACAGTCTTGGTTACCGTAGCGTAGGAAGCTGCTTCAACCCACTTTGTAAAATAATCAATCGCCACTAGGATGAAGCGATGCCCATTAGATGCCGTAGGTTTAATCTCACCGATCATGTCTATGCCCCACATTGCAAACGGCCAAGGCGCAGTCAGAACATTCAACGGAACCGGAGGAACATGCACCTTGTCTGCATAAATCTGGCACTTATGGCATGTCCTGGAATGTTGGTAGCAGTCAGCTTCCATTGTGGACCAGTAATATCCTGCCCGAAGGATCTTCTTCGCCATAGTATGTCCACTGGAATATGTACCAAAGGTCCCTTCATGTAGCTCTTCCATGATCCTTTCTGCTTCAGTCTTATCCACACAACGCAGTAAGGTTGAATCATGGTTTCGCTTGTACAAGATGCCGTTGCTAAGGAAGAACTTTGCCGCGAACCTTCTCAGGAATTTCTTATCGTTGACAGAAGCACCTTCAGGGTATTCCTGAGCTTCCAGATATCTCTTCACCTCATGGTACCAAGGCTTCTCAGTCACCAATTCAGTCTCGAGATCACAACAGTATGCCGGTTCGTCCAGTTTCCAAATGATGATCCGGGGAGCCTCATTATCCCATTTGACCTTGAACATAGAGGACATTGTAGCTAACGCGTCCGCCAGCTGATTCTCCTCTCTTGGGAAATGTTCAAAGGTTATTTCTGTGAAGTGAGGGATCAAAGTCAACACACATTCTCTGTAAGGAATCAGGTTTGGATGTTTCGTATCCCACTCTCCTTTGATCTGATTGATCACAAGAGCGGAATCTCCGAAGACACTCAGAAACTTGATCCTCAGGTCGATCGCAGCTTGAAGACCCATGATGCACGCCTCGTACTCCGCCATGTTGTTGGTACAGTTGAAACATAGTCGTGCAGTGAGCGGAGTGTGAGTGCCTTGAGGGGATATGATTACAGCGCCGATACCGTTTCCCAAAGCGTTGGAGGCTCCGTCAAAGTGCATAGACCATCGGGATCCTTCCTCAGGTCCTTCATCCGGTCCAGGCACTTCACAATCAGTCACTATCATGATGCTTTCGTCCGGAAACTCGAAGTTCATTGACTGATAGTCATCTACGGCCTGATGTGCCAAGTGGTCTGCCAATACACTTCCCTTGATGGCTTTCTGGGTCGTGTACTGAATGTCGTATTCCGTCAAGATCATCTGCCATCTTGCAATTCTCCCAGACAGAGCAGGCTTTTCGAATATGTACTTTATAGGATCCATCTTTGAGATCAACAAAGTAGTGTGAGTCAGCATATACTGTCTCAGCCGGCGAGCAGCCCATACCAAAGCGCAGCAAGTTTTCTCAAGCAGTGAGTATCGGGTCTCACAGTCGGTAAACTTTTTGCTAAGGTAATAAATGGCATGCTCTTTTCGGCCAGACTCGTCATGCTGCCCCAGCACGCACCCCATTGAGTTGTCAAGCACTGTTAGATATAGTATCAGAGGTCTCCCTTCAACCGGTGGCATAAGGATGGGTGGTTCTTGGAGATACTCCTTGATTCTGTCAAAAGCAGCCTGACATTCATCATTCCAACCTACTACCTGATCTTTCTTCAACAGCTTGAAGATTGGCTCACAGGTAGCAGTTAGGTGCGAGATGAATCGAGCAATGTAATTCAGGCGTCCTAAAAAACCTCTGACCTCTTTCTCTGTCTTAGGAACTGGCATCTCTTGAATAGCTTTAACCTTGGCAGGGTCCACTTGAATCCCTTATCACTTACGACGAAGCCTAGCAACTTCCCAGATCTTACCCCGAAGGTGCACTTGTTCGGGTTCAACCTCAGCTTGTACAGTTTCAACCGGTCAAACAACTTTTGCAGATGATCTAGGTGCTCTTCCTCAGTCTGGGACCTTGCGATCATGTCGTCCATATATACTTCTATCTCATGATGGATCATGTCATGAAATAAAGCAACCATGGCACGTTGGTAGGTTGCCCCAGCGTTCTTCAGTCCAAAAGGCATGACCTTGTAGTAGAAGGTGCCCCACTGAGTAACAAATGTAGTCTTTTCCATGTCTTCAGGTGCCATCTTGATCTGATTGTAACCTGAAAAACCATCCATGAAAGAGAACACCTTATGCTGAGCTGTATTATCAACAAGGACATCAATGTGAGGTAAAGGGAAGTCATCCTTGGGGCTGGCCCTGTTCAGATCCCTGTAGTCGACACACATTCTGACCTTACCATCCTTCTTAGGTACCGGCACCACATTAGCAACCCATTGAGGGTAAGACGTCACTGCAAGAAACCCGGCATCAAACTGTTTCATAACCTCGGCTTTGATCTTCTCAGACATCTCTGGACGCATACGGCAGACCTTTTGCTTCACTGGAGGGCAGTCTTCCTTAGTAGGCAAGTGATGGACCACGATATCAGTGTCCAACCCGGGCATGTCTTCGTAGGACCAGGCAAATATCTCCATATAATCATGTAGCATCTTAGTTAACTGTTGCTTCACGCTGAGCTCTAGGTTGGCACTAATCTTTACCTCTTTCCTGTCTTCTTCAGTACCCAAGTTTATTATTTCCACTGGCTCTTCGTGTGGTTGAATTGCCCTCTCTTCCTGAAGTAACAGTCTTGTAAGCTCGCCAGGCACTTCACAATCATCTTCACCTTCGTCTTCGGCTAAGTTGATCGGATTTTCGAAGTCATAACTGGCAGTAGCAGGGTCGTTACCAGTGAGATCCAGGGTGGATTGAAACCTGTATGAGTGAGTGTGTGTGTGTAAATACAGCTGTTTTGAAAAATATGTAAAGGAAAGAAAGACAGAAAAGGAGCATAAGATTTGCAATGCGAGAAACGTCCAAGATTTTCATTTATGATATGAAATGACAATTTATATGCCCTCACAAATGAAACCACGGTGCCTCGGGTAAGACACCGGGCGTAGAGTTTATTTATTGTTTATTACAAATAGCAAAACATAGGAATTCATTACTCAGTAACAAGAGAAACAGGTAGATTGTCCTTTGCACTCCAATTGTTAAGTCCACTGTTAGTTTCAGGGTAAATCCAGCTATTGAACTCAGCTTCATCCACTTCCTCTTCGTCCCCAATAGCATTCACTCCATGAGCAGGCAGGGGAGCTGTCACTACATTAGGCTTCTCAGATGCCTCAAACTGTACCTCCTTGGCGTCAATAAGGTCTTGCAGCTTGTTCCTTAATGCCCAACAGTCATCAGTGGAATGCCCCGGGCTATCAGAATGGTAAGCACAGCGAGCATTTGGGTTGTATTTAGGAGATGTAGTATTTGCGAACTTCGGAGCCTCTCTGACGGTTACTAAGTTGGTTGAGAGCAGCTGTGGTAAGATCTGCGACAAGGTCATACTCAAACGGGTGAATTCCCTTCTGGGTCTCTCAGCCCTTGGTTGGTTAGCTTGCCGAGGAGCGGCTGTAGGCTTTGCAATCACCAACGCGTTGACGGATTGGCGGCGCTCTGGTTTGTCTTGCCTTCTAGGCCTATACACCACACTGGCCTCTTTTTTGAAGGGTTTCTTCTCTGAACCTGTAGATGCACCCTTTGGAATCTTACCAGACTTCAACCCAGCCTCAATTCTCTCTCCAGTCAGGATGAGATCAGTAAACCCTGCAGACGAGTTCCCAATAAGATGGTTGAAAAATGGCCCAGATAGGGTCCCCAAGAACATGTCTACCAACTCCCGATCAGTCAACGGAGGCTGCACCCTGCCAGCCAGATCACTCCACTTCTGAGCGTACTCTTTAAAACCTTCACTTGAACCTAACGACATACCTTGGAGTTGGGTACGTGTAGGGGCAAGGTCGGCATTATATTGATACTGCTTATAGAAAGCAGTAGCCAACTCCTCCCAGTTACGAACCTTGGTCCCATCCAGCTGATAGAACCATTCGAGATGAGTCCCTGAAAGACTCTCCTGGAAGAAGTGGATCCACAAATTCTTATCCGCTGAGTACGGTTGAATCTTCCGAACATAGGACCTGAGATGTAGCTTGGGACAAGACGCCCCGTCGTACTTAGTGAAAGATGGTGCTTTGAACTTCCGAGGAATAATCACACCAGTAGACAAACCCAAATCTCCGAAATCTAGCCCAGGTACCTGTTGTATCTCCATAGCATTCAACCTATCTTCCAACTGCTTGTAACGGTCTTCTGCCGGAGGATATTGCTCTTCATCAAAATCAGTCTCGTTGTCAGAGACTACCGGACTAGGACCTTTTTCCGCTTGAGGAGTACTCTTGCCAATAGAAGAACCAACCTCTTCATTTTGCAGAGTATTGCCAAACCTTCGGCCCAAGCTGAACAGAACAGTTCTTCTCTTCTTCTTCTTTTCCTTTTTCAGAAGTAGAGCCTTCAGCTCCTCTTGGCCCTGAGCCAAACCCATGATTAATTCCTGAAATTGCGCATTCTGCGCCTGAAGAGCTTTGATGGACATCTCAGTTGAGGACGAGTCAGGATTCATGATGCTGAAATAAACAGCGAAGAACTGTAAGCAACCTGAAAAGAAGAAACCTGCTATGCACATGATGAATGGAATGCGTATGATTTATGTTTTCAAAGACAATTGGGAATCAACTTTGTAAACAAAAAGGAACACACTTCATTAGATTCAATTTTGAAACTGAAATTATTCAACAGGTTGCCCTTAGGCGTTACATGAAAGGAAATACTAAAAAGGGAAATAGAATTGTAAACGAACATCCAGAACTCCTTATTGATCCCATGGTCTCCTCTTCTCAGTACGGATGTAGGCATTCAGGGCCCTCTCATTCTCCAACTGCTTTGTCAGCTTCTGGATCTTTAATTCCTGCTCATTGAACTTTTCCCGGTAAGAATCCCGCTCTTCTCGCAGTTGCGACCAAGACCTCTTTAACGTCTCATAATCAGTAGGTATCTGAGGAGGGAGGACAGTTGGAGGAACACCATCCTTGTCAGGACACTCAAGAATGATAGGTATGACAGCTTCATACGGCATACCTAACTTCTGAGCACGGATGTGAACCCATTTGTAGTAGGCTTCCATAGGTAAAGAAGTCTTTGGCCCCAGCTCTTGTGGGTCAGCTTTATGAACTTTGTCCCAAGCCTTGATGAACCTACGACGCAGCTCGTCACTATCCACCTGAAACTCAAAACTGATGTGAGGCACCAACATCTCATGGGGGCCTGCTCTTCTTGCTCTTCCAAACTGACAGAGTGCTAGACATGGATTGTAAGAGATCCCTCCTTGGGTACCAATCAGAGGAACATTAGGGTATTCCCCGCATCAATCAATAATAGCTATCTCATCCAAACCTCTGCAAGTCCAAATGATGTCCTTGTCGGTGAGAGACATTAACCTATGAGCCCAACCTCTTCCTTCTTGGTTCTTCAGTACAAACTTGGGGAGGTGCGAAATAAACCACCTCACCAACAAAGGGATACCACACCATAGGGTTCCTCGTCTTCGGGTAGTACGAGCATGAAGTTGTTGCAAGATGTCACCCAAGAGAGTGGGCACCGGATTCTGAGACATAAAGATCCTTATGGCAGTGACATTGATGAAGTTGTCAGGATTAGGAAACAAGACTAGCCCATAGATTAAGAGAGCTAGGGTGTCTTCATATGCCCTAAAGTCCAGGTCCTTCCAGAAACTGTTAGCTTTACCAATCAGAAACTTGGCCAAGAAACCCTTAACTCCACTTCTAGTCACCCAGTTGTCCATTACCTCTTGATGTGTCAGGGGAAGAGCTGCAGCAACATCCTCAAGCCTGAGGGTCTTTTCCCAACCAGTAAAGGGAGTCTGATCCAAGATAGGGATACCAAGCAAATCAGAGAACTCTTCCAGGGTAGGGACCAGCTGGAAGTCTTGAAAGGTGAAGCACTGGTACAGGGGGTCATAGAACTGGGTCAGAACACTCATCAACTGTTGATCCCTCTTTGCAGTGACTAAACTGAGAAGAGAACCATGCCTCTGGATGAAGGAAGTGGTATTTGGAATTCTGCTAACCAACTCCTCAAGTAACTCAGGTGAACGAACAAAGTTGAACCAGATAGTATTCCTTCGCACAGGCATCATGATGTCCTACAAAACAGAGCAAAGGTGAAACCCTCTTGTCTTTGAAATGGTCAGTCATTATGCAGGATGCATGCAATGCTCATGATGTTATGATGTTATGATAAATCACACCACAAACAGATACAAAGGCAAACATGGTAAGGCACACAAGTCACACAAGGCAAGCCCCTAAAGTTTAGGCCAGCATGAGGTCTAGGTACTACCCTCTTGAAATTGGTGGGTTCATACATGTCCTATCAAAGTAACCGGGTTCTTAGAGGATCCCAATATCATTGACTACCCTCAATCAGTCATAACTCCAGCATCGCAATCTTTTCTTGCGGCCAGAACCATCACGAGAGTTTAGCCTCAATGGGCGTAGCATACTGCTACTGTTCTAATGGCCAAGTTGTGTCATTTAAGGTTCTAAGGTTGTTGGTGCTTAATGACTCCTTGGAAGACCCATATTCTCCCTGTTTCAACACGAGGGATATCGGTACAGACCAAGGCGCCACACCAACATAGCCACTGTTTCACCCGTGTCGGTCTACGCCGGACAGGTCCCTCACAGCTTATGCTACCTAAATAGGGTATCCCCAGATCCGGGTTAGGATCTATGTAACTCCCATGCAACCCACAAATTTAAAGCAGACAAGTCAATACAATTGAAAACACAGTTATGAACTAACCCTAAGGTACACCTCACTTTATAAATATCTCCCCAGCAGAGTCGCCAGTTCTGTGATCGGTGGATCTGGAACTGACTGTTTAACGCTGGTTCGCGAAATGTCGCGGAAGCAAGAGTCGCCACCGTCTTTTATTTTCTCCAATTGGAAAGGACAAAAGCACAGAAAAATTCCTTATAGAGATTGCTCTCGGTTCGGGAGGTAGGTTATAGAAAGGGAAGGTGTTAGCACCCTTTCTATCCATGGTTATCCATGGGCTCTTAGATACTTGCTCATTTGTGTTTTCAAAATGGTTTGTTTGCTTTTCAACTGTGGGTTTTTAAAAAAGTTTCTTTGAAAATTTCAGTTCGACTCTTGTATCGGTCCTCAAGAGTGTTTGAAAAATTGCTTTCGAAAGCTTTTTGAAAATGTGTTAGTGTGAAAAGTATTTTTGATTTGTTTTTGAAATTAGAGCAAGTATCTACGAGAACCTACCTACCCTAAGGAATTCGTCTGTGTAAATGTCCTTTAAAGTAGTGCCATCCCACCATTGAGAGGTAGGTAGCACCACCGTTGGAGGTGTTCGGGTCAATTCGAGGTTCGGGACATGGTGATCACCAGAGCAATGGGAGGACACCTTAGAAGCTACCCTCATGCTAGGTTCCCGGATCATGAGGACTTACTAAGACATCCTCTACTCGACGATCACCTTTCGAGGCAAGGCAACAGTGAGGCGTACCCTAGGGGTGGTGTGTGATTTTGTGTGTCAGATTCATTTATTTTTGTCTTGTCATGTTATGGGTGATCTACACGTTTGTTTTTATTTTTGTCCATTCATTCTTGCATGCATTTATTTACAGTTAAAAAGTGCGAGAAAGGTAAAGTTCTAAACTATTACAAAAGGCGCAGGTCCACATCGCCAAAATTTCCAGGACCCGATTTGACAGAAAATAAGGAAAGTAAAGAAAAGTAAAGTGCGAGAAATTAATTACACGGCCTTGGGAGAGATACATAAATATTAAAAGAAAAAACGAAATAAATATGCGAATTGGAATTTAAATTAGAAACGAGGGCATTGGACCCTTTTTAATTAAATTAAATTAAACAATTATTAAATTAATTAAATTAAAGAAAAGAAATTGTTTTTGGTATTTTTGTATTTTATGATTTTTATGAAAAAAAAAGAATTAATTAAAATAAAATGCTAACCCTACTTCTAATTGTTTTTTAGTTTATTAAGAAAAGATTAACTTTTAACCTAATATTTAACCTAATTATTTACATGCAATTTAATTATAAAAATAAATAATAGAAAATATTTAATTATTATGAAAGAAAAGAAAAAAAGGATAAAAATGATTATAAACCCTAATTCTACCAATTTTAGATTTTTTATTAAGGAAAATATTACAATTAAACCTAATTTAATAACTAAAATTAATTAATGCAATTTATTTACAAAAATACTAAAATAAAAATATTTATTATTTTTTATCTTTTCTGATTTTTTTGGTGTTTTTTATATATATTATGAAAATATTAAATTAATTAAAAAAACAATAATTAAAAGAAAGTAAAAAATAATGAAAAAAATAAAGAATGTAAAAGAGTTTGCAAACCTAAGGGGGTCTGCCCCAAATTGGGAGGTAAATCTTTGGCAATTTGAGCCCAATAAGCTTCAGGCCTGGCTGACTTTTCCACTAGTGTACCCAAGCGTTGACTCACGTGTACCATGCTCTTCAGATCTGGGCCCTTGAATTGATGAGATTGAACGCGTGGCAGGTTTGATTTGGGAGATGCATGGTGTGCTTTAGTATTGAAGCTGCATGGGAACGTTAATTGAAAAATAGTATTGAAAGGGGTGAGGACCTGGGGCTCGAACCCAGGTCATGAACGTTACCAACGCCTATGCTTACCACTGAACCATCCAACGCATTTTGATTATAATATAACTAAGAAACAATATAAAACAAAACGCGTATTAGTGAACTTTTTAGCGCGAGAATTCAAATTAGCCAATCAGCTTATGCCACAGGGGTCGTCTTCCTCGTTGTCTTGTTTTTCCCTGAAATAGAAAAAGAGTTAGCGGGGGTTTTAAACCCCCTCAAAACAAGCTTGTTCTGATAATAGCGATTAGGCCATGTGGCCTCAGAAATTAGGCGCGATGGTCTCTTCCAATTCGTCCCAACCTGCTGGTTTTATTCATGGTATTGATGTGTCTTAATTTTACAGGGATGAGAAACGCCTAAATTGAAAACCTGGAAACCCTAGATGTCTCTAATGGTGAATCCTCATATGGGGCACGAAAACAAAATCAAATCACACAGTTAGCTTCAGAATTGAATAATGAACACAAATCACATATTAAACATTGCTAAATATGCATGAATTGAGATGCACGAATATCAAATATTTTCTGTACAGGGTGAGATCGTTCTCACATTTCTGGGGGTGGAAGCTTATGGTTTTGATCCAAATTTCTTCTTTGAAGCCTCAGCAAGCTATTGGAACCACTCTTTGGCCTTGAATCGTCCTAGAACTTGGTTTTCAGATTTGGAGTTTTCTTGAAAAATTCCAAGTTTGCATATGCTTTTTCTGCGCAGCTTAGGGTCTTTTAGGATTAGGTTTATCATCTATATGTACCTGTGAATGATTAGGGTTAAAAGAAATCACCCAAAACCTTTGCATTCATGATTTGCAAGATTTGATTTTCCAAAATCTTTTCAAATATTTTTCATGCCTATTTGGTACAAATCATGGCCAATTAGCTTCAATTCCTTCTATATCTGATCATGCACGAATTATTGAGTATATATCATGCATAAAAAGATTGAAAAGCTTAGGTTTAGTATTTTTCATGTATTTTAATTAATTTAAATGAATTATTAATAATAAAAATCCAAATAAATAAATAAAAAATGAATAAAAACTTCCCTTTGGGCAAAGTGGTCGTGCACATGCCTTGGATAATGAATTGTGGAAGAAAAAGAGGCCCATTAGCAATTTTAGGTCATTTGAATCAATGTTGACTTTTCAAAATATCCAAAAATTTCCCAACTTCTACAAGGCATAACTTGCTCAATTTTTAAGATTTGCTCATGTTCTTGGACATTTTGGAAAGGTCTTTGAGTCCTTTAACCAATGTCTTTGGTCCCATGTCATTTTGATATACCAATCTCAAGTTATGTCCTTTGACTTAAAGTCCCTTTTTGTTGACTTTTGAAAATGACCTATAATGTTGAAATTGATAACTTTTTGTGAGAGCATTTCTTGGACTTGAAGTATGAAGAGGAGTTGTAGGAAATGTCTGTCTCTTCAAAATGAGCTTTGGATGGAATTTTTCTGATAATCCATGTGAAAGTTATGCCCTGGTCAATTTACAGTTGACTTTTTCAACTGTCCAAATAAGGAAACTTTTGCATCTTGATGATTTTTGAGCCAAGCTTTGAGAATCATGATCAAGCATTGATCAAATGATGTTTGTGGCTTCAAAATGAGATGTTGACAAAAAATTTGAACTTTTGACTACCAAATGACCATTTTGCCCCTACAGTTGACTGTAGTGCAATTAGGGTTTTTGACTGTGCAATTTTGTGCTAAAAGTCTTGAAACTTGGTATGAGGATGCTTGACCATATTTATAGGCATGTGGGACTTGATTGGACCTTTGGAAACCTCATTTTCTTGATCAGAACCAAAACCCTAATTTTGACTGTTCAGGAGGCTCTTACACTGTGCAACCCTTGGGGAATTTTGAAGCTTTGACTTGGCAAACTTTGAAGAATATGGGAGGGCAAATTTTGGGGTACAACAGACCATACATGATTTGTTTATGGAATTCATTTCCAATTCCTCATGTGATTCAGATGGAGATTTGTCCATGGCTACTTAGCATCTTTGAGAGATTCCTTGAATCTTGACTTGACTGCCCCAGAGGACGGACAACGATCCTGCCGTGCCCCTTGGTTGGAAGTGTTTTTCCACTTGAGGTGATCCTTTTCATTAAGAAGGTTTTTGTTCATCGAATATCCGTCGTGGGGATTTCTCTGTTGTTGAACAAATAGTCATATGCAAACAATGGTATTTTAAGAATGCAAAGCTTATTTCTGTCTTGAAAAAAAATTGAAAATGCAATTTTTTAGTAAAACAGATTTTGCAAGAGAGTGATATCAACTCGTGATTTATGGCAAACCTTACAGGAGTCAGGATACCTTTTGTAACAATATGCTTTCGAACTAACTCATGCTTCAGCTAGGGCTTTTAAGGGTTATAACGTCTCCTGGTTCACGGTTCAAGAAACAAAGGATAAAGGCTCAAAATTTATTTGTACCCACCCGCTCTTCGTGATGTTCTTCAGTCATATGCTTAGTTAATTGCACATTTAGAATCCCAGTTGAGTTCTAGAATATTGTCCTTGATGTTTCGGTGATGGTTCAGATACTGACAGTTTATTTTGAATAGGAAGTCAATTTTTTTGTCGAGGATTTGTAGGACCTTTTTCTTTACTATCCCTGTCTTTTTCCTGAATTGTTTCTTTTTATGGTTACAATCAGCGGGATGCCCCAGTTTTCTCCTTAAGTCTCCTTCATAGGTTTTGACTTAGCGGGCTTTTCTTTTGAACAATAATGACCTCTTCTTCTTAATGATTATGCGGAACCATCACCATCTTCTAATTTGGAAGGACGTCTTCGATGCCATTCATTATGTATGAAGTAGAATATTGCGATTGAATGCGCATCTGAATTAACTGAGCAAACTACCCTGCCCCAGGTTATGATTAAGAGTTTTAATTTGTGTGAAAATTAAAACTCCTACTTCTTAGGCTCAAAGGGGTTGACTAGGGATTATCTTCCTTATTACTCCACTGTTTAGGATTTGAAACAACGCCTGTACATCGCCAGCAAGGTCTGTTCAAAAGCACATTGTATGGATTATGGTATCATTTTTGTCATCCTCCCTCTAAAGGCTCTGAGCTTTTGATCAAGAGTTGAATATCACAAAAAGGAAAGCAGTTTAAATATAGTGAATACGAATGAATTGATTCAAAATAGACATATGCAATGCATTGATAAAGTAACAAAGTTTGACATGAATAAATGTTCGAACAATCAAAATAAAATTACAAATTGAAAATTCTGATGAACGAAAATCCCTCTTGTCAGAAATTGTCACTTCAAATGGTGGGCCTTGGAGGAATGACAGAAACATTCCAGTTGACCATCTTGTATGAATTCCAATGCTCCTTCATCAATCATGTCTTGAATTTTGTATTTCAACCTCTAACAGTCGTCAGTATCATGCCCCGGGCTGTTGGAGTGGTATGCACATCTTGCATCAGGATTGTAGTTAGGGGAAGAAGTCTTGGGATTCAGATGAGGTCCTATCAACTTAATCAGATTCATCCTCAACAGGTGTTGCAAAGCTTAAGACAACGACATGTTTAGTTTGGTAAACTGCCTTTTGGGTATATCTGGCTTACTCTGATTAACCCGTTGTTGTTGACGATGTTGTTGTTGGACCCGTGATGTGGTAGCGATTTGGAAAAGTCCACTCTTCACAAAACTAACCTCTTGTCTTATCGGGAGTTGATCAATGACTTGGTCCCCAACCTCAACTGTTTGCTTCATACGGCTGCATCCGTCTTGATGAAGTTTCTTGATAATGGCTCTCAGCTCTTCTTGTCCCCGAGCTAAGCCTTGCATAAGAGCCATCTTCCCCAGCATTTGGGTTCTCATCGCTTCTACCTTAGCTTGCAGTTGTTCCAACCGTTCGTCCTTATTGTCTTTAGGACTTTTCTTGGCCAGGTCTCCAGCGAGGAGTGTGTGATCGGTGGAAATAGAACTGACTGTTTTGGAATGCTGGTTCGCAAAATGTCGCGGTAAGCAAGAGTCGCCACCGTCTTTTATGTTCTCCAACAAGGAAAGGACAAAAGCACAGCAAAATTCCTTTTCGAGATGTTTCTCGGTTCGAGAGGTAGATTATAGAAAGGGAAGGTATTAGCACCCTTTCTATCCGTGGTTATTCACGGGCTCTTAGGTACTTGCTCACTATGTTTTCAAAAATTGTTTGCTTTTCTTGTGTATGTGGGTTTGAAAAAGTTTAGTTTGAAAAACTTCTAGGTAACTCTTGTATCAGTCCTCAAGAGTGTATGAAGTATTTGTTTGAAAACTTTTTGAAAGTGTAAGTGCGAAAAGTTGTTTTTGTTTTTTGAAAGAGCAATTATCCAGGAGAAATCTACCTACTCTAAGGAATTAAGCTGTGTAAGAGTCCTTTAGGCAGTACTATCCCACTATTGAGAAGCAGGTAGCACCGTCGTTGGAGTTATTCGGGTCAATTCGATTATATGGGACATGTGTGGTCACCAAAGCAATAGTAGGACGCCTTAGCGGTAACCCTAATGTCCTAGATCCTTTTTATCCGAGGCAACCGTTTCGAGGCAACTGGATCTTTAGACAAGAGGGTGACCTCTAAAACACCCTATACTTGACGACCACGTCGAGGCAACCAAGTGAGGCGTACCCTAGGAGTGGCATGT
This sequence comes from Vicia faba, assembly GCA_948472305.1. Lineage (NCBI taxonomy): Eukaryota > Viridiplantae > Streptophyta > Magnoliopsida > Fabales > Fabaceae > Vicia > Vicia faba. The sequence continues at coordinate 139,189 of CATIWC010001648.1, forward strand.
GCATGTGTGTCAGGTTTCATGTTAAGATTATCTTTGCACATGTATCATTGTGAGCTACAAGTTGATTTTATTTTTCATACAAGTCTTGTCATGCATAATTAACAGTTAATAATTGTGCGGAAAATAAATTGCGGAAAGTGAATCTACGCTATTACAAGGCGTCGGGTATTTACATCGCCAAAAACATAACCCTTGAAAAGTAAATGCGAGAAAATAAAAGAAAGCGATAGAAGCCCTAATTAACTATTATATTCTCGGAGCAGATACATAAATATAATCAAAATAGGAATTAAAAGTAAATATGCGCGCGAAAGAATTGAATCGGGACGTCTTTAGGGTTTTGACCCTTTTTGAGAAAAGCATGGAATTTTAGTCCTTTTTGGTAATTAATTAAATATTAAACCTAATTTACTAATTAATCAATTAATTAAAAGAAAAAAAGTATTTTTGTGTTTTTTATGTTTTTAATGAAAATAAAATAAAGAAATTGAAAGTTATCAAAAGAAAAACCCTAATTCTAATTTATTTTAAGTTATTGAGAAAAAAAGTCAAATTTAACCTAATTAAACTAAATTAATTTGTGTTAGTGTTTATTTACAAAAAATAATTAATAGTGTAATTAATAATAATAATAATACTAATATTTCATTTTCTGAATTTATTATGAAAATATAATTTGTGAGGTAATTAAATAATAATAATAATAGTTATTAAAAGAAATTAAAAGAAAGGGAAAATAAAAAGAGATAATAAACCAGGGGGGTTTGGGCCAGCTTAGGAGGTGAATTCTGGAATTGTGAAGCCCGTTTATCTCAGGCCTTTTGACTTTCCAGAATTAGCTGCGTGTTCATTGACTAGGTAGTACCATAGTCTTCCATCTTTGGCCCTTGGATTGTTGCTTGTAAACACCTGGCGCCTGGATGGTTGAGATGTATGGTGGAATTCATTTGGACATCTGCATGAAATCACGTTAAGAAAAATATGAACAATTATTTTGGGGGACCTGGGAATCGAACCCAGGTCCCAAAGCTCATTGGGCGTTTGGCCAACCACTCTACCACGCTGCATCAACTGTTAGTGGAATAATAAGCAAATAATATATTCACAAATTAATCCATACGCTGTAGTCATAAAAACGCGCGCCACCTTTTTTGAATGGACCAATAACACATCACCAGCTCATCGTCTTCTTCGTTTTCCTGTAAAAAAGACAAAGAGATAGCGGGGGTTTTTAACCCCCACAATATAGAACGAGGGATAATAGCGATTAGCTCCCTAGGCTATATAAATATGGCGCGATATGTCCAGTGTGTTCGTCTTGTTCAGACGGTTTCAACTATATGCGTTAGGGGTCTCAATTTTACTGGATGTGGAAAGCCCTAAAATCAAAGCTTCGGAACCCTAATATTTGTCAATGGTAACTTTGGATTTAGGGTGTTTCAATGCAATTAAACCACACCATTAGATTTGTATGATTCCTATGAACACAAACCAACCACAAGAATATGTTAAATATGCATGAATCAGTATATACAATTATGGAAAAAAGCTTCAAACCGTGAAACTGTTTGCAACGATTTCTTGAGCTATGAAGCTTGGTTTTGATTGCAAATCGTTCCTGGAAGTCCTAGCAATGTGTTTGAATCCTCAAATTGCTTTGAATCGTGCTGGAACTTGGAAAACAATTTTGAGTTTTCTTTGATTTTTTTCAATGTTCTTATGGCTTTTCTGTAGCAATTTTCACGTTCCATGCTTTAGGGTTGGCTTCTGTATATATAATGGAATGGAGCTAGGTCAAATCCCTGGGCAAAGATCCATGGCATTATGGTTTCAATATTTGATTTGAAATCAAATATTTTTCAATCTTTTTGATTGAAGAAAGTTGCTAAATTTGGAGTTTTTGACATCCTTGATTGGCATACGAAATCTCCAGCATATGTAGGTCATATTTGCTTCATGAAAAGATTGCAAAACCATATCTTGATATTTTCCTACAATTAAATGAATTAAATGAATTAATATTGATTAAAAATTAAATTAATTAATAAAAAATAAGAAAATAATTCAATTTAATCTCAATGGGTCGTGCATAGGCTTTGGATAAAGTTTCAAGAAGAAATTTGAGGCCCATTAGCAAAAACAAAGTGTTTTGAGCAAAGTTGACTTTTGCAAATTCACAAAAATTTCCCAACTTCTCCAATGCATATCTTGCTCAATTTTGATTATATGAACATGTTCTTGGACATTTTGGAAAGGTCTTGAAGTCCTATAACCAATGCCTTTGGTCCCATGTCATTTGTATTTACCAATCTCAAGTTATGCTCTTTGACTTAAAGTGCATTTTTGTTGACTTTTGAATTTGACCTATAATGTAGAAATTGATAACTTTTTATGAGAGAATTTCTTGGACTTGGAATGTGAAGATGAGTTGTAGGAAATGGAATCCCCTTCAAAATGAGCATTGGATTGGATTTTTCTTATGAACCATGAAAAAGTTATGCCTTGGTCAAGATACAGTTGACTTTTCTGCTGTCCAAAAATAATAACTTTTGCATCCTTGATGATTTTTGAGCCATGCTTGTGGAATCATGATCAAGACTTGATCAAATGATGTTTGTGAGCTCAAAATAAGATGTTGACCAAAAATTCTGACTTTTGACGGCAAAATGACCATTTTACCCCTGCAGTTGACTGTGAAGCATATGGGACTTTTGACTGTGCAATTTGATGCTGTGAGTCTTGAAACTTGACATGTAGATGCTTGAGAATATGTATAGACATATGAGACTTGATTGAGCCATTGAGAAACTCAAATTCACTGAAGGAACCAAAACCCTAATTTTGACTGGCTTAGGAGGCATTTGGACTGTGCAACCCTTGAGTACAACAGAGTGCTTTCAACTCTTCCTGCCCCCTTGAATAAGTTTAGGAACATTTGCATGAATTGAGCCTCTTGAGTTTGGAGATCTCTGTTGTCTTGTTGGAGAACCATTTTCCTTGCTGAAATAAACAGGGAGAAAATGAGAGACCTGTACTGGAAGACCTATTATGCAATGACGTGCATGCAATGTTTTCAAGGATCTCACGGGGTAAACAAGAAAATGTCAGAAGTTGAAATTTGCAGCTTTGATTGAAGAACTTCGTATCGCTGAAAGTCCTTCTACGAGAGTCAAGCTCACCATATCAAGTGGGTCATAGCCCCTGACTCAAGTTGCCGTGTTTTGGTCTTTTGACAACATTGGCTAGAGGAAAATAAATCCCCTTGCCCCTTGCTGGACATCTGATTTATCATAACTTGCATCACAAACCCTTGAGATCCTTGAAATGGTTAAGGAAATGTTGTGGCATGATCTTATGATGTGTATGCTATGCGTTAAGCGAAAATGCAGGGTAAGAAACCAATTTATTAGATTTTTACAAACAAGGTCCTGCAAGGAACAAAAACAAAGCCCTGCAATGAGTTCAAATTGTTAGGCAAAGAAAGAAAGCAAGTCACACAAGCAGCCTTAGGTTTAGGCTTGCATGAATTCCATAGGTAAGTACCCTCTTGAAGTTTAGTTGGTTTCAAACATGTCTTAGAAAAGTAATCGGGTTCTAAGGAATCTCAATAGCACTGATCATCCTTTATCAGGCATTGTTTCAGCTCAGGCAATCTTTTCTTGCGGCCGAAATATCCCGAAAGTCTGATCTCAATGAGTGTAGCATCGAGTATCAACCAATCCTCGGCTTTATACCAAGGCCGGCTATCTCACTACTTTCTAATGGCCAAGTTTGTTTAACTAAGGTTCTAAGGTCCGTTAGTGCTTCACGACACCACGCGGCGGTCCCATATTCTCCTCGTTTCCACACAAAGGATACCAATACCAACCAAAGTGTCACACCAACACAACCATCGCTTAAACCATATCGGTCTATGTCGTACAGTCTCCATGATCTATTGCTGTTTACCTAAAAAGTGCCCCAGATCCGGGTGTAGGATCTTTAACAATACCCAAGCAAAAGCCGTTAAAGATAAAGCAAGCAAAGCAAACAGGAAAGCAATTTAAAAATGTCCTAAATACTAAGGTAAACCCCACTTTTTATGTCCCCAATAGAGTATCCAGTTCTGTGATACAGCGGCATAACCGACTTTTATACTGGTTTTGCGTTTGTATTCGCAAATATCGCGGTAAGCAAGAGTCGCCGCCGACTTTTATTTGATCCAACAAAGGAAAGGGAAAAAGAACAGAAAAAAACCTTTTTCGAGATGTTTCTGAGTACGGGGGGTAGATTATAGAAAGGGAAGGTGTTAACACCCTTTCTATCCGTAGTTTATAGATTATGGAAAGGGTGCTAACACCTTCCCTTTCCATAATCTACCCCCCCCCCCCCCCCCCCTTACTCAGAAAATTCTCGAAAAGATCTTTTTTTGTTCTTTTCACCCTTTCCTTGATTTGGATAAAAGAAAAGTCGGTGGCGACTCTTGCTTACCCAACATTTTGCAAACACAAAACCAGTATAACAGTCGGTTTTTCCTCCGTACCACAGAACTGACGACTCTGCTGGGGACATATTAAAAAGTGGGGTTACCTTAAGAGTAACTTAATTTTAAAACTGTTAATTGCTTACTTTGAATGCTTTATCCTTGGAGGGTTGTTTGGGTTGTTACTATAGATCCTACACCCGAGTCTGGGGGCATCTTTTTAGGTAAACATCAATAGATCATGGAGACTGTACGGCATAAACCGATGTGGTTGAAGCAATAGCTGTGTTGGTGTGACACTTTGGTTGGTACCAGTATCCCTTGTGTTGAATCGAGGAGAATACGGGGCCGCCAGTGGTGTCGTGAAGCACTAACGGGCCTTAGAACCTTAGTTGAACAAACTTGGCCATTAGAAAGTAGTGAGACAGTCGGCCTCAGTGTAAAGGTGGGGATTGGTTGATACTCGATGCTACACTCATTGAGATCAGACTTTCGAGATGTTTCATCCGCAAGAAAAGATTACTAAGCTGAAATAATGCCCGGTAAAGAAAGATCAGTGATATTGAGACTCCTTAGAACCCGATTAATTTTCTAAGACAGGTTGAAACAACTAAACTTCAAGAGAGTATTTACCTATAAACTCCATGCAAGCCTAAACCTAAAGTCTTGTGTGTTTTTCTTGTGTGTGATTAATTTGCTTAAACATGACATCATGCATCATAAAATCCATTTTTCATTACACTGACCATTTCAAGGACCAAGGCAATTTATCTTTCTTCTATTTTGCAGATCACGGCTTCCGCTCGTGGAAATACTATCTGAATCAGCTTTGTAAGAATACCTCTCCAACTCAAAGAGCTAGTATCAAGGGTTCCCGAGACTTCTTTGTTCAACAAAAAATATGGTCGACTTCTCAATCTAGTTACCTCAGGCTTTGATGAGAAGATGATGAGTGTACTCTTTCAATTCTTTGACCCTAAACACCATTGTTTCACTTTCCCAGACTATCAGCTGGTACCCACCATGGAAGATATCTCTCAAATATTGGGTATACCCATTCTTGATCAGATGCCTTTCACCAGTTTAGAAGAAGAACCAAATCCAGAAGTCATTACAACAACTTTGCATCTGAAAAGGTCCGACATTGTATCCAACTGGGAAACAAGAAGCAGAGTCAAGGGTTTTCTAGTCAAATTCCTATTAGAGAAGGCTCAGCTGTTTTGGGATGATTTAGATTTCCAAGATTTTGAGGAGGTTCTGGACCTTCTAATATATGGTTTAGTGTTGTTCCCTAATCCAGACTTACTCATATATGTGAATTCTATCAAGGTTTTCCTCTCTCATAACCCTGTGCTTACTCTACTCGGAGACATCTTGTATACCCTCCACACTCGCACCATGAAGAGAAAAGGGATTCTTATGTGTTGTGTGCCATTACTATCAAGGTGGTTTATTTCTCACATCCCTAAATGACTATTGAGGAATGAAGAAGGTTTGGGTTGGTCGCGAAGGATAATGTCACTTTTTCACTTGGATATTCTCTAGTATTCCTGATTTATGGGAGATATTTCAGTCATCGACCGTTGCGGGGAGTTCCCTAATGTCCCACTACTTGGCATTAGGGGAGGCATAACTTATAGTCCTTCTCTGGCTCTATGACAATTTGGTTATTGTTGTACCCCAAAATTTGCCCTCCTATTTTTCCACGAGAAATCACAGCTTCGGGTTTTCCCTGACTTTTCAGATTGGTGTAAGAATCAGTCAAACAGACTTTTTCTTATCAATCTATCCAAATTAGGGTTTTCATGGACTCTGGAACAGTTCAAGCAGATTATTAGGGTTTGTTTGAGTTTGGCTCAGGGTTTGATCAGGCAGGCGCTTCTTTGACATTAAATCAAGAATTAGGGTTTGCGCGCGTATTCTCAGGAAAGAATTAATTCTACAGTTCTTTTCAATTTACTCTGGGATATGGGTTGAGGCTTCTGATTGAGAGTTTGCAGTGTTTGATTTAATCAATGAAATAAAGGACATATGGACGTTTGTTTGATTAACTGTGCAATGCTTTTGATTATTCGGAACGCCGGACGTTTATTGATTATTTATCATTTCTAAGTTAAAATTATTGGATATTTTCCAGTTATTATAATTTAAGAAATATAAATAATTAAATAAACAATTGAAGAAGAATTAAAAGAGATTAATTGACAAAAGAGCTTTTATTTATTTTTAATTATTAGTACAAATGTTATTTGAATACATTTACAGTATTTACAAATAATGTTATTACAAATAATTGGAAATAAAATAAAGCTATCCTAAAGTTTCCTAAGTCTTCATCTTCTACTGATGCTCCCCATTTCTCAATTAATTTTTATCTGCAAAAACAAAGAAAAGAAAAGAAGTCAAATGCAGATGAAATAAAAAGGTAGACAGTTAATCATAAAAAAGCTCATCATTAAAAGTGACTGGCCGGAATCAGTTTATTCACCCTCTCTGCAAATCACAAGAAAATTCTTGGTTCACAAAGAGGGAAAGGAATTATGTTTGCAAATATAAAAATGTACAAAGCTGCATAATTGAACCAAACGCACAAGCTACTTGGAAAGGCAAATTAAACTGTCCAGAATATGCCAAACAAACTACAAAGTTAAAACTGAACTGCACAATGCCTAACCAAGTGCAGAACTGTCCAAAGAAAGTACAAAAAGCTGTCAAGAGATATGCAGGAAATCTGGAAAAGAGATATGCAGAGCAAAACCATAATGCAAGCAACATATTCACATTATCATCATTTCCCAGCCAATCACTTTTTCAGAAGGTACAGTTTAAAGAAATAAACAAAGCTTTTTATCTGTGGAGAGAGAAAGAGAGAGAGAAGTGGAGAGGCTTACAGGCTTAGGCTTAAAGGATATAAAACAAACAGTTCAGAACAAAACAAAAAAGGAGAGGCAGAACCACATAACAGAAATAACACAAAAGCTTGTAACCTCACAACTGTGTCAAAATTCAAGCCCACAAGCCTAAAACAAATTGCCTCCAACCTGTTCTAAGCCAACAAACAACTAGCCTCAAAACTTGCCTTGCATCCTGTCAAACACAAACTAACAACCTCAAACCTCAAACCTGTTTCAAACATACACGTTTTTTTCAAACTGTTACATAACACAAAACAGAACTGCCTCAAAACCTGTTACATAACAGAAGCAAGAAACTCCAAGCCTGAACCTGCCTGTTTCAAAACAAACCCTCAAGCCTTGCTAAGCATAAAACAAAAGCCAAGCATCAAAAGCCTCTAAAAAGCCAAACAAGCTTACAAACTGTTCAAAGCCTAAACTCAGTATCAAAACCAGAAAAAACCTTAAGCTTTCAAACCAGCATATCACAACATAACCTGTCAAACTGTCTTCAAGCCAGAAAAACCCCCCACAAATCAAAACCAGAATAACCAACAAAGCTCTCAAATGCCAAAGAGAGGAAAAGCAATTCCGAAACTATCTCAGAGCTATCATCATTGATAAGAAGGAAGAAGAAAAAAGTCAATAGCAACTAAGCAATCTCAGTTTCAATTTCATCATCATTGAGCAAACCAAACAAACCCTCAGAGCTAGGCTCATCACAGGGTCCAACGAAAACAACACTCAGAATCAACATCAACATTTCAACAAGTAGAAGAAGCAAATGAGTTTCAGAGGAAAAGAAGCGAGCAAGCTAGGGTTTTCAGTGTTCATCATGAAACCATAAGAGCTAAAACAAGATAAAGGTACCAGATTTCCAGCAAAGCTCATCAGCTTCATACTCCCTCCGCCTGGCCGCCTGAGGACACCTCATATCCACCTCTCCTCCTCCGTCTCCAAAGGCCAACAAAGGTATAAATTTCCTTTTCCCTTTTCTTTTTACATCTCACAAGAAACAGATAATAACACAAAGAATCAATACATGAAAAAGTTAAAACATGCAAAGCTTGAAACTCTAAAGCGTAAGACGTACAGAACTAAGAGATCATCACCTTACAACATCGCCCGGATACGAACGTGGAGAGAGGGAAGGTGGATGATGGCATCTGGTAGCTGAGGCGAAGGGAGGAGGTCAGAATCCATGTTTCGAGCGAGGAAGAAGACGAAGAAAGATGGAGAGATGAGGGCGCCACTAAACACTGTAAAACTTGTTCTGAGACAAATTCAATGAAACCCTAAAACAAATGGCCAAACTCGTGTTTGGGCCTCTGCCTTGACAAACTGCTAAGCCCATTTCTAGCGCCAGACCCCTCCTTTCAGCGTGCATACCCCTCTTTTGTTTCTCTTTCAAACTTTGTTTTGGGCCAAGAACCAACTCTAAGGCCCATTCAACTTTTTTTATTTTTATACTCTTAAATCAATCCTTTTTTTATTTTATCACTTTATTTCTTTTTTAAGTAAAATATTACATTAACCCTTTTTATACAAAATCTTCTTAAAATGTTTTTTTTTTAATTTTATTTTAGAACAATTAAAAAAAGCATAAAACTTAGGTTTATTAAGTTTAGCAATTTTTTTTTCTTTGTTAAAACATTTTTGTTTAATTTAAACCTTGTACATAAAAACATTAATACATAAAAATAGAATTTCTTAAAACATTTTTCTTTTCTTGTAATTAAAACTTTTGTTCATATAACATTAACAAAAAAATCCAAAGATAAATAAAATACTTAATAATATATTAGGTTAACATTTTTTATCATGTGTAAATAATCACATACACTTTCACAAATACTTTTGATACATTGCTTTTATTCTTATACTTTTCTATATTTTACATTGAAAATATGACGATTCAATTTGGTTGTAAATATTATTCGGACACTACTATCCTGATAAGACTCATCCCCATTTGTAAATATTTGTACCCCCATTCCCGGATACTTATTTGTAATAGCTTAGACTTTAAATTTCCGCAATTCATCGCTTTCTATATACTGTATAGTAATTAGGGTTTGTATGCGAAGATTCAAAATCAACCGCTAGATAACCTAATACAAGACAAATGCATGACAATCAATACACTATTCACACTTGCACCCCTAGGGTAATCCCGCTTGTTGCCTTCAAAAATGGGCCATGTTGCATGTTGAGTTTCTTTGGCAAAACAAAAATAAATCAAATGATCATAGTCCCTCGATGACGCTTTCGAAGTTGCCTAAACAAAATGATCATAGTCCCTTCAAGCAAAATTGCCAAAGACACTTGGCACTATTGCATTCATGGTCTAAACGATGACCTGCGCCCGTCCCGTTAACATCCTAACACAAGATTGCCCACCAAATACAATGGTGGAACAATACTGTTAAAAGGGTTAAAACATGAGAAAAATCTTTGAGAAAATTTAGGGGTAGAGAACTCTTAGTTACTTGATCAAACTTGCAAAACACACTTGCCTACTTTTCAAAACCACACTCCACAACACAACTTTCAAAACAAACTTTCAAAAAACATTGAAACATCTTTTCAAAAAGACAAACACCTTTGTAAAACATTCGAGTAAAGAATTGTTACAATGGTTGCCAAGACATAGGCATCTTTTTCAAAACATTTTCAAAACCACACACACAAAGCACCATTTCAAACAATTGAAAATCAAGGCAAGTGATCTAAAACGAGTAACTAAGAGCCCATGGATAACCATGGATGAAAAGGGTGCTAATACCTTCCCTTTTCATAATCTACCCCCCGAACCCACGAAATATCTTAAAGGTTTTTCCTATGCTTTTTAACCTTTCCTTTAGGATAAAATAAAAAGTCGGTGGCGACTCTTGCTAAACCGAACAAGTGTGAATACAAACGCAAAACCTCAAGTCAGTTCTCCCACCGTATCACATTTATGCTCGAAGGGATGGTCCCCATGATATGCTTATCCAGGGTATTATGTTTAACTACGAGGATGATGTTCAAGGGTATCGTCATAGATTCAAACGAGATTGGGGAATGGTAAACAGATTTGATACAAAGAGCTTGGGGCCTAATACTTCCATCCCTATGGAACCTTATCTCAAATAGGTACGAGCTCATGCTCAGAACCTTATAATGCCATATATATCCATCTTACCAGTAGTTGTGGAGCCCATCACTAAAGGGGATGTTCCTTATACAGTTATCCATCCTGACATGCCCACTGATCTTGAAGAGCTGCAGAGATCCTGGATTCAGTTGAAGAAAGAACGGGATACCTTTAGAGGTCATTTCTATGTCAATGAGAATAAAGTGTTGGAGCTCATGAAGAAACTTCACGAAGAAAAAGTATTAATGTCTATCTCTGCACAAAGAGGAAGCGCCCATGGGAAATCTGATTTCTTGGATTTTAGAATTTTCTTCAATTGTAAGCCTAAAAGGCAATTGTATTTTGAATTCTACTAATAAAATCTTTGTTTCATTTTGGTTCACAAATTTAAATTTCCCGAAATCCTTGAAAATATCGCATAAGCATAGCATACACTTCATTGCATAAGCAGGTATTTCAAGACAAATTTCTTATTATTTTCGCTATTTATTTCAGCAAAAGAAATGGCTCTCGAACAAATAGTAAAGGATCTTCAAACTCAAAATGCCCAGTTTCAGCAAATGTTCATAGCCCTGGCTAAGGGGAAAGAAGGTCTGAAAGCTATGATCATCAAGGAGAAGACCAAGAAGCCAAAGAAACCGACTAGTGTTTTGAATTTGGGTAGAAGGTTTAGAGGTCCGGCCAAGTGAGCTCTAGATTTCGTAACCACGTCGGATGAAGGGGACAATCAAGAAGAAAAGCCCAAGTAGGGAGACAGAAACCCAGGGTCTTAGGAAGATGAACCTGACTATTTTGAGGAACAGTATTATCCTGCTGATGATAAATACAAACAACTGGAGGATCGACTCAATACTATGGAGATCCAGAGGGTACCCGGGTTGGATTTTGAAGAGCTAGGACTGGTCTATGGGGTGGTCATCCCGTGAAAATTCAAGGTCCCTACATTTTCTAATTACTACGATGTCTCCTGTCCTAAGATACATTTAAGGTCGTATGTCAGGAAGATTCAATCCCACACTATCGATAAGGATCTGTGGATACACTTCTTCCAGGAGAGTTTATCAGGGACTGAGCTGGAATGGTTATATCAACTGGAAAGGACCAATGTTCGTAATTGGGAAGATTTGGTTGCTGCTTTCTACAAGAAGTACCAATATAATAATGACCTCACCCCAACTCGTACGCAATTTCAAAGTATGGTATTGTACCCTAAAATTTGCCGTCCCATATTTCTCAAAACATTTCAAGAAAAATCCTCAAGTTGCTCAAGGTAGTCCAAGGTTGGCCAGACAAGCTCTCTCCTAAGGCAGTCTACCTCAAATTAGGGTTTCATGTTGCATCAAGATACTTGAGTCCAAGTGATCCCAAATGCTCAACATTGTCCTAATATGTTATTAAGATCATCCATGTCAAGTTTCAAGCCTTGCAGAGGAAGTTTGCTCAGTCAATTGCTCAAAGGCCTGAAAATCGACTGTTCTAGGGCAAAAGTCAACTGTGGCCCACATACAGTCAAACTTCAAGATTTTTAGTCAAAATTCTCATTTTGAAGGATATTTCATCATTTTATCAAGGGTTGATCATGATTCATCAAGGATTGCTCATAATTCCTCAAGAACCAAAAGTTGCTAAATTAGGGTTTTGTAGCAAAAGTCAACTCAACTTTGACCAAGCATAACTTTCTCATACTTTATGAGAAATGACCCATCTGAAGCTCATTTTTAATAGGATGCATTTCCCTACAATCCATATTCATCTCCCAAGTTCAAAATATGCACTCACAAGAAGTTATGAATTTGGACATTATAGGTCATTTTGAAAAGTCAACAAAAACACCTTTTTTGTCAAAGCTTCATACATGAGCATGGAATATCAAATTGAGATGACACCAAAATGGTTGATTAGAGGACATCTCAAGCTTTCTAAAAAGTCCAAGAACACCTCCAAAGAGTCAAAATTGAGGAAGTTATGCATTGGTGAAGTTGACCCTTTTTGCAAAATTGCCAAAAGTCAACTATGCCTAAAACTTCAAATTTTGCCAAATGGGCCCAATCTTTTTCACTTGTCTTGAGTTGGAAACATATTCCACGAGCTCTATCCCTTTCCACTTGTCCTTATCATATTTTTATTATTTATTTTGATTTTTATTTGAATTATTTCAATTTAAATCAAAACAAATCATATAAAATCCAAAATATTGAAAACACAAGATTTTGTGCTTGTTTCAGGTCTTAAATTACAGCTAGCAAATATTCAAATTCGTGTAAAGGCTTGGTGTGCATAAAACGATTGGATTTAGGCCATTTTTGGAAAGATTTTAAGGTGAATCAAATCAAGATCAAACTCATTGATGGAGGAAGATTGAGTGCATTCTATCAACCCTAATCCATTCCTTGATACAAATAGAACAAAGGCAGACCAAAAACTAGGTTAAGAAAGAGGCGCAACAAGGAGAACAAAATTTGAAAAAATACAACAAAAGTGATGGATCGAATTCCTATTTCTAGGCATCCTCAAGGCATCCTAGCGATCCCAATCGACTCCTGGGAGTGTAAGCAAGCTAAAGAAATCAAGAACCAAGCCTTTCCAGTACCCAAAGGCGCTGTAAGTCCATCACGATATCCATGAAATTTTGAATTCGGTTAGCACGATTTAGGCATTATTAGCATGAATTAATTATAGATTCTTGATCCATGGAACATTTGCAAGCTTTCTGCATCGTTTAATTTCATTTATATGTCATGTGCAAGATTTCACCATGGCTAGGTTTTGTAGCTTCAAATTAGGGTTTTTGTATGCAGGAAAAATTAGCCTTGATGAAGGGTACCATCATGTTCAGAAGGATGAGAAGAATCTAACCATAGTATTAGGTGTTATTTATATGGCCCATGGAAGATTTGGGAACGAACCCTGTTTATAGCATCGAACAAACGTCCGTAGGTAAAAGTCTGGGACTTTTACCCACAGAGAGAAGAAGAGGATGACCAGTTAGCGCCCCTCCATTGGCTTGTTCGAATTTCCGCGCGAATATTTTATTATTTCTTTGTTTATCATATAATAATTGTTGTTCATGTTACATACAAATAAATACAAGTGGTGCAGTGGTGAGTGTAACGTTGGTAATTGCTTCAGGACCTGGGTTCGAATCCCAGGTCCCCCACTTTTCTCAATATTATTTTCTTTCAGGCAATCACATGCGTATGCAAAGCCAGGATCCACCATACGTCCTCATAATCCAGGTTTCCAAGTGGCTTGAGATCCAGATCCAAGAGCCAGCAATGGAGGAGCACCATGAAGCCTCAGTCAAAGAAACGCACTAGATTCACAAAGTCAAACGAACCTCCTTGTTTTTGGGCCCAGAATTCTGATTCTTGCACCCCCATTTTTGCTCAGCCACAATTTCTTTCTTTATTCTTTTTTTATTTGTTTTATTTAATTAATTTATTTTATTTACTAACACAAATAATTATTTTCTTTTATCAAAAAATCACAAAAATATTATTTTTCACCAATTAGATTTAGGTATATTTTTTATCAATAAATTTATTAATTTAATTAGGTTTGTTAATTTAGATAACTTTAATTTCTTTTTTGTACATAATTAAAATTAATTAGAACAAAATAGGTTTTATTTCAAATTTAATTTTTCTTTCTTTTCTTAAAAATAATCAAAAACATAAAAAATATGTCATGTAATTATTTTTATTAATTAATTTAATCACTAATTAATTTGTACATTTATTTTTAAAAACCTAATCTTTTTTGTCTTAAAAAATATTTAAAAACAACAAAACATTTTTTTCTTTTAATTAGGATAAAAGGGTCAAAACCCTAGTTCACATTCGTTCTAATTTTCATCGTGCGTTTTATTTTATTATTTTTACCCTATTATTGTAACTGCTCACAAGGTTGTAATAGTTTAATTAGGACGTTTATTTACATGTATCGCTTTAATTTCAAAGAGTTTGTTTTTGGCTATGTAAATACTTGAAGCCTTGTAATAGCGTAGTTTAATTTTCGCATTTTAAATTCCACAAATATTTAACTGTTAGATGTATGATATTAGGATGCATGACAAGAACGTATGTGATTAATTTTAAAACAGTTAGATAACCTTAACATGTGCAAAGATAAATAATCTGAAACTGAATCACTCGCACATGCGCACTCCTAGGGAACACTCCCACTTGGTTGCCTTCGGTAAACAGTCATTGAGTATAAGATGCTTTAGTGGTCGTCCTTTTGTCCAAAGATCAAAGTTGCCTCGGAATGGTTGCCTCAGATATTGTTGCCTCGGATTATTGATCTAAGACATTAGGGTTATTACTAAGACGTCTTAACATTGCTTTAGTGACCGTACGTCCCTTTTCAAATTGACGCTCAAACTCCAACGACGGTGCTACCTACTTACTAATAGTGGGATAGTGTTGTCTAAAGGAAACAAACACATAACGATTCTTTTTTCGAGTAGGTAGATTAGTTCTTAAGTACTTGCTCAAACAAAATAAACTTTTTTCACACTTACACTCCTTTACAAACAAATTTTTCAAAAACACTTTATTACACTCTTAAAGACAGAAGCAAGAGTTAAATTGAAGTTAAAACAAAAACTTTTCAAAGCCCACAAACACAAAGAAAACTATTTTGAAAATGATGAGCAAGTACCTAAGAGCCCGTAGATAACTACGGATAGAAAGGGTGCTAATACCTTCCCTTTCTATAATCTACCCCACGTACTCAGAAATATCTCGAAAAAGGAATTTTTCTGTGATTTTTTCCTTTCCTTGTTGGATAAAATAAAAGTCGGTGGCGACTCTTGCTTACCGCGACATTTTTCGAACACAAACGCAAAACGCAAACCAGCAAATTCCTTAAAAATAGGGAAACACGTCCCGGTTCTGGCTACCGTATCACATAACTGGAGACTCTGCTGGGGAATTAATAAGTGGGGTGTACCTTAGGAATAGTTCATTATATTGTTTTCAATTGTTTGATCTGTTTGCTTTATCTTTGTGGGCTTTGTATTAGAGTTAGTATAGATCCTAACCCGAATCTGGGGGCACCTTTTAGGTAAGTAGCAATAGACTGTGAGGGAACTGTACGGCGTAGACCAATACGGTTGAAGCAGTAGCTACGTTGGTGTGGCACATTAGTTGGTACCGATATCTCTTGTGGAGGAACAAGGAGAGTATGAGGCTGCTAATGGGTCATTAAGCATCAAATGACCTTAGAACCTATAATTGACCAACTTGGCCATAGAAAAGTAGCAGAATGCTACACTCATTGAGACCATACTCTCGTGATGGTTTCGACCGCAAGAAAAGGTTGCTAAGCTGAAACTATGACCGATCGAGGATGGTCAGTGATATTGAGAACCTCTAGAACTCGGTTACTATTACTAGGACAGGTTGAACCAACTAAACTGCAAGAGGATAGTACCTAGACTCCATGCCAGCCTGAAATTTAAGGGCTATTGTATGACTTGTTTGCCCTTACCATGTTTTCTATTTGTGATACCTGTGGTGTGTTTTTATCATGACATCATGCATCATGACATCGCATGCATATTGCATTAGACTAACCATTTCAAATACCGAGGGGATTCATCTTTGTTCTATTTTGCAGATCATGGCTTCTATGCACAGAAATACCATTCGAATCAACTTCGTGCAGATCCCTGCTCAGCTTAGAGAGTTGATTTCAAAGGTTCCTGATACTTCTTCCTTTGTTAGAAGACATGGTCATCTCCTTACTCTGGTCACTTCAAAGTTGGATGAGCAAATGATGAGCGTGTTGTTCCAGTTCTTTGACCCGTTGCATCACTGTTTCACCTTCCCGGACTATCAGCTAGTCCCTACTTTGGAGGAGTTTTCTGATTTACTTGGCATTTATTTTCTAGAGCATACACCCTTTACAGGTTTGGAGATAGCTCCTAGGCCAGAGGATATTGCTTCAGCTCTCCATCTAACAATGGCTGATGTAGTATCTAACTGGGAGACTCGGAGTGGGATGAAAGGTTTCTTGGCTAAGTTCTTGATTGATCAAGCTCAACAGTTCTGGGATAGTTTGGACTTTCAAGTATTTGAAGACATCCTGGCTCTCCTCATCTATGGCTTGGTTCTGTTCCCAAATTTAGATTCTTTTATCAATGTGAATGCAGTCAAGATTTTCATGTCTCGTAACCCAGTGTCAACTCTCGGGTGATATTCTGTATGCTCTTTATACCTGTACTATTCAGAGAAGGGGAACTCTCATGTGCTGTACACCGCTACTGGCGAGGTGGTTTATTTATCACCTCCCCAAATCTGTATTGAAGAATAAGGAAGGTATGGGTTGGGCTTACAAAATCATGTCCCTTGCTCATACAGACATCCTTTGGAGTACTAAAGATATGGAAAAGGTAGCCGTCATTGATCGGTGTGGGGAATACCCCATTGTTCCATTGCTTGGAATTAGAGGAGGGATAACCTAAAATCCTTGTTTGGCCTTATGACAGTTTGGACGAGCTCGAAGGGACGGTCCTCATGAGCCGCTGCTTCCAGACATTGTCTTTGACTTCAAGGGGGATGTTGAGGGACATCACCGCAGATTTATACGAGCTTGGGACAGGGTGAACAGGTCTGATCCACATGAGCTAGGAATGAAGACTTCTCTCCCGATGCAACCGTATCTCCAGTGGGTTCGATCCCGCGCTCAAAAGTTGGGGATGCCATATGCAGCTATTTTGCCGGTGATTGTGGAGCATACTGATGAAGAAGGGGTTCCTTATACAATCCTCCATCCCTATATGCCTACTGATCTGGGGGCATTGAAGAGGTCTTGGATCCAGTTAAGGGAGGAAAGGGATACATACAGAGAGAAATATCATGAGCAGGAACGAAAGATCCTGAAGCTTACAAGGCAGCTAGAGACTGAGAGGACAATCAACGATTATGTCAGCACGAAAGGAAAACGACTATGGGAATTCTGATGTCTTTTATTGTTTCTAGTTTAGATTTGCTTTTCAGTATTTCGTTTGTAACGCCTTAAAGGCATTTGTTAAACATTTATTACAAGTTTTAATCTAATAAAGTGTGTTTTATTTTGGTTTACAAATTTGAATCTCCCTAAAGTCTTTGAAATCATTTCATACGCATTCTATTACCATGCACCTCATTACATGTACCCTTACAGGTTTCTTATCTTCTTCGCCGTTTATTTCAGCAATCATGTCTTCTGAAACACCTACTGATCAAGCCATCAAGGCTTTGCAAGCTCAGAACGCTCAGTTCCAGGAGATGTTCTTGAACTTAGCCAAAGGTCAACAAGATCTGAAGACTCTTATCTTGAAGGACAAGAAGAAGAAGAAGAAGAAGAAGAAGACGGTCCTCCTGAATATGGGTCACAGATTTAGGAACAGGTTGAGACAGGAAGTTGATTTATCTCATTCATCTGGAGGAGGAGAGAATCAAGAGGAAAGGAAGGGTCCTAGCCCTGTAGTTTCTGACAATGACACAGGTTTTGATGAAGACCAGTATCCTCCTGCCGAGGATAGGTATAAGCAACTTGAAGACCGGTTAAGCGCAATGGAGATCCAAAAAGTCCTTGGTCTGGACTTCAGAGATTTGGGATTGGCATATGGGGTGGTGATCCCCCACAAGTTTAAAGCTCCTGTCTTTTCTAAGTACGATGGGGTATCCTGTCCGAAGTTACACCTCCGCTTGTATGTCAGAAAGATTCAACCATATACTGCTGATAGGAACCTCTGGGTTCATTTCTTTCAAGATAGTCTGTCAGGGACTCATCTTGAATGGTTTTATCAACTGGAAGGAGCTAATGTCCGCAACTGGGAGGACCTTGCTGCTGCTTTTTACAAGCAATACCAGTATAATGTCGACCTTTCTCCCACGCGTACCCAACTTCAGGGTATGTCTATGGGTGCAAGCGAAGGTTTTAAGGACTACGCTCAGAAGTGGAGAGATCTGGCAGGAAGAGTACAACCCCCTATGGCTGACAGGGAGTTGGTGGATATGTTTCTTGGGACTTTGTCTGGTCCGTATTTCAATCACTTAATCGGTAGTTCATCGTCTTGGTTCACTAAATTGATTTTGACTGGGGAGAGAGTTGAGGCCGGTATCAAGAGCGGCAAGATACAGAAAGGTGCTTCGTCAAGTACAGAGAAGAAGCCTTTCAAGAAGGAGTCTAATGCAGTTTACAGCTTGAGGATCCAAAATCGACCCGAGCGCCGCCAAGCAGTGAATGCGGTAGTTATATCAAGACCTGCTGTTGCCCCACAACACAACACTTAGCAAAGAGTGGAGAGACCGCAAGGGCAGTATACTCGGCTCAGTATGACTCTATCTCAAATTCTTCCGCAACTATTGAAAACCAACTCGGTGACTCTGAAGGAGGCTCCAAAGAATCCCAGTACTACATCACCGCTGTATAATCCGAACGTCCGTTGTGCTTATCACTCCGATAGCCCAGGGCATGATACCAATAACTGTTGGGCTTTGAAGAATAAAGTGCAGGATCTGATTGATGCAAAGGAGATTTAGTTTGAAGCGCCGGAAAAGCCTAATGTCATGACTGCTCCTATGCCCAAGCATGGGGTGAATGCTGTGGATGATGACTCATTTGTAACTTCTGTGGAAGACGTTTCTACTCCATTATTGACCGTTAAGAAGAACTTATTGTTGGCCGGTTTATTTCCGAGCTATGGCAAAGGTTGCCACCTGTGTTCCATCCTGCCTACTGGTTGCCATCTATTGAAGTCATGTGTCCAACGCCTGATGGATAACAAAGAAATCTTGTTCGAGAAAACTTTGGTTCCGTTGATTCCTGTTGGAGATGTTTCTATAATCACCATTTCCGCCAATCCTTCCAAGGCTTCCTCGAGAAAGCCTGTTAGGATTACATCTGTTCCGAGAGTTGCTCCATTGATCATTACTACTCCTGGACCTATCCCTTACACTTCGGATAAGGCTGTCCCGTGGCACTATGGGGCCGATATGTATTATCATGGGATCAAACAAGACTTGAAGGTTGAAGAGGCTGATACTGATGTCAGCAATATTGTTGGGTCTAGCAAAGTCACCCGAAGCGGAAGACTTTTCTCTCCTGAGATCTCCCCACCAACTTTTCGGAAACCTGTTGCTATTACACCTGCCTTTATATCTGCTACTGTCCATGTTCATGTTCCAATCATTACCCCTGTCGCCGAGTCATCTGACACTCGGGGCAAAGAGATCACCGGTGAGCCTACCCAAATGGAGGCACCGAAGAAGATTATTGTTGAAACCTCTAGGTAGGAGATAGAGGAAATTTTGAAGATCATCAAGAAAAGCGACTACAACATAGTCGAACAGCTGGGGAAAACCCCGTCGAAGATCTCTATGTTGTCTTTATTGTTGTTCTCAAAAGCCCATGCTAAGGATCTGATTGCTTTCCTTAAAACTGCGCATGTGCCGCAGGAGACATCTGCTGATCAATTCAAAGACTGTGTGGCTAAATTGACAGCTGACAACGGGTTGAGTTTCTCCGACGCAGATTTGACTGCCAAAGGAAAGAATCAGAATGACGCTCTGCATGTTTCAATCGAGTGCAGGGGCACTACCTTGGCCCATGTGCTGGTGGATATTGGGTCCTCGTTAAATGTTTTACCCAAGAAAGCGTTAGACCGGTTGGACTGTGAAGGGTTGGTGCTGAAGCCAAGTAATATTGTGGTTAGGGCCTTTGATGGGTCCAAAAGGATAGTACATGGAGAGTTGAATGTTCCTGTTAAGGTTGGTTCCCAGACTTTCACATCTACGTTCTATGTAATGGACATCCGACCATCTTATTCCTGTTTGCTGGGTCGCCCGTGGATTCATAAAGCTGGGGCAGTAACTTCTACGCTCCATCAGATGTTAAAATATCAAGTGAAGGGAAAATTGTTACAGTACAAGGAGAAGAGGAGTACATGGTGAGCCACCTTAACTCTTTTCGGTATGTGGAGATGGATGGGGAGTTCATTGAAACCCCGTGCCAGAACTTTGAAGAAGTCCCCAAGAATTTGGCGTCGACTGAAACTGTTGTTGAAGATCATCTAATGAAGACGGCTTCCCTCAAGGATTCCCGAGATGTTATTGAAAAAGGTGGGTGTGCGAATTGGGGCCAACTCCCTGACTTTGCACACAAGACTGTCAAGTTTGGTTTAGGTTTTACTGCAGAAGCTCAAAGGGCAATTCGGCGTGCGCGGATTGGAAGACCTCCCCTGTGTATCACTAATCCGGGAGTGAATGCAATTGGAGATGATGATGAAGAGTCAGATTACAACAGCTGGATTTATCCGACTACCAACGGTGGATTAAGCAATTGGACGGCGAAGGACTTCGTGCCCATTTCTTTTATTACACAGTAATAAGACTTTTGTTTTGAGTTTTGTAACAGACAGTTTAAAACTTTATGGCCCGGTGCCTTGCCCGAGACACCGTGGCTTTGTTTGAGGGTTTATTATGTGTCATTTCCATATATCATCAATAAAAGCATTGGATGTTTTCTTGCATTACAAATTTTGCGCTCCTTGTCTTTCCTTTCTATTTTTGCACTTTATCAAAACAACTATTTGTCTTACACACACTCACATATACAAGTCTGTATCCACTCTGGATCCCACTGATAACGACTCTGCTACTGCCAGTTATGACTTCTAAAGTCCGATCAACCAAGCCGAGGACGAAGGTGAGGATGACTGTGAAGTGCCTGGGGAACTTGCTAGATTGTTACTTCAGGAAGAGAGGGCCATTTAGCCGCATGAAGAGTTAGTGGAAACAGTAAATCTGGGTACAGAAGAAGACAAGAAAGAAGTCAAGATCGGTGCAAATCTGGAGTCTAATGTCAAGCAACGGTTGATACAGATGTTGCGTAACTATGTTGAGATCTTTGCCTGGTCTTATGAAGATATGCCTGGGTTGGATACCGATATTGTGGTTCATCGCCTGCCTACTAAAGAGGATTGTCCTCCAGTGAAACAGAAGGTTCGCCGAATGCGCCCCGAGATGTCTGAGAAAATCAAGGCTGAGGTTATGAAACAATTTGATGCCGGTTTTCTAGCAGTTACTTCTTACCCGTAGTGGGTCGCCAACGTGGTTCCAGTGCCGAAGAAAGATGGTAAGGTTCGAATGTGTGTGGACTACATGGATTTAAATAGGGCAAGCCCCAAGGATGATTTCCCTCTGCCTCATATCGACGTTCTAGTTGACAACACCGCACAACATAAGGTCTTCTCCTTTATGGATGGTTTTTCTAGTTACAATCAGATTAAGATGGATCCCAAGGATATGGAGAAGACAACGTTCGTTACACAGTGGGGTACCTTTTGCTACAAAGTCATGCCTTTCGGATTGAAGAATGGTGGGGCAACGTATCAGCGCGCCATGGTCGCTTTGTTCCACGACATGATTCATCATGAGATTGAGGTATACGTTGATGACATGATTGCAAGGTCCCAGACTGGAGAAGAACACCTTGACCACCTTCAGAAACTATTTGACAGGTTGAAGTTGTACAAGCTGAGGTTAAACCCGAACAAGTGCACATTCGGGGTGAGGTATGGTAAGCTGTCGGGCTTCATCGTTAGTGATAAAGGTATTAAAGTGGATCCTACAAAGGTGAAGGCTATACAGGAAATGCCAGCTCCCCGAACAGAAAAAGAAATCAGAGGCTTTTTGGGACGTCTAAACTACATTGCCCGATTCATCTCACACCTGACTGCTACTTGTGAGCCAATCTTCAAGTTACTGAAGAAAGATCAAGTGGTAAGATGGAATGATGAATGTCAAGCCGCTTTCGAAAGGATCAAGGAATATCTCTAAGAGCCACCTATTCGGATGCCTCCAGTTGAAGGGAGACCTCTGATCTTATACTTGACAGTACTCGACAATTCAATTGGGTGCATGCTGGGGAAGCATGACGAGTCTGGCCGAAAAGAGCATGCTATTTATTACCTTAGCAAAAAGTTTACCGACTGTGAGACTCGATACTCATTGCTTGAGAAAACTTGTTGCGCTTTGGCATGGGCTTCTCGCCGGCTGAGACAGTATATGCTGACTCACACTACCCTATTGATATCAAAGATGGATCCAATCAAGTATATCTTTGAAAAGCCTGCCTTGTCCGGAAGAATAGCAAGATTGGCAGATGATCTTGACCGAGTATGACATACAATACACAACCCAAAAGGCAATCAAGGGAAGTGTGTTGGCAGATCATTTGGCACATCAGGCAGTGGATGATTACCAGTCTATGAACTTCGAGTTCCCAGATGAGAATATCATGTTGGTAACTGACTGTGAAACACATGGACCGGATGAAGGACCTGAGGAGGGATCCCGATGGTCTATGTACTTTGATGGAGCTTCAAACGCTTTGGGTAATGGCATTGGTTCCGTGATCATATCTCCTGAAGGCTCTCATACTCCGTTCATCGCTCGACTATGTTTCAACTGCACCAACAATATGGCGGAGTATGAGGCGTGCATCATGGGTCTTCGAGCAGCAATTGACCTAAGGATTAAGTTCTTAAGTGTATTCGGAGATTCCGCTCTCATGATCAGTCAGATCAAATACGAGTGGGATACAAAACACCCAAATCTTATTCCTTACAAAGAGTATGTACTGACGTTGCTTCCACACTTCGAAGAGATAACCTTTGAACACTTCCCTAGAGAGGAGAATCAATTGGCGGACGCTCTAGCTACAATGTCTTCTATGTTCAAGGTCAGATGGGACAATGAGGCTCCCCAGATTACTATTGAAAGGTTGGACGAACCCGCACATTGCTGTGATATTGAGACTGAGGAGGTAACAGACAAACCCTGGTTTCATGAGGTAAAGAGGTATCTCGAGGCTCAGGAATACCCCGAGGGTGCATCTGTCAATGATAAGAAGTTTCTGAGGAGGTTCGCAGCGAAGTTCTTCATCAGTAATGGTATCCTTTACAAGCGTAACCATGACTCAACCTTGCTACGATGTATGGATAAGAACGAGGCAGAAAGGATCATGGTAGAGTTACATGAAGGTACTTTCGGAACTCATTCCAGTGGACACACCATGGCAAAGAAGATCCTACAGGCAGGATATTATTGGTCCACCATGGAAGCCGACTGTTATCAGCATTCTCGGACCTGTCACAAGTGCCAAGTCTATGCTGATAAGGTGCACATACCTCCAGTTCCTCTGAACGTCTTGACTACTCCGTGGCCTTTTGCAATGTGGGGCATCGACATGATTGGTGAGATCAGACCTACTGCGTCTAACGGGCATCGTTTCATCCTGGTAGCAATTGATTACTTTACAAAGTGGGTTGAAGCAGCTTCCTTTGCTACTGTAACCAAGAACGTCATGGCACGGTTTATTCGGCACAATCTGATCTGTCGATACGGTGTACCAGAGAGGATCATTACGGACAATGGTACAAATCTCAACAATACGATGATCACCGAGCTCTGCAAGCAGTTCAAGATACACCATCACAACTCTTCTCCTTACCAGCCGAAGATGAATGGGGCTGTTGAAGCGGCTAATAAAAATATCAAGAAGATTGTGCAGAAGATGACGGTGACATACAAAGACTGGCACAAGATGTTACTGTTTGCTCTTCATGGGTACCGTACCTCAGCGTGGACGTCAACCAGGGAAACACCTTATTCCTTGGTATATGGCATGGAGGCAGTCTTACCTATTGAAGTTCAGATACCCTCTCTTCGGATTATGAAAGACGCAGGTTTGAGCGAAGATGATTGGATCCAGACCCGGCTTGATCAGCTGAACTTAATCGACGAAAAGAGACTTTCTACTATTTTTCATGGTCAGACGTATCAAAAGTGGATGATCAAGGAATTTAACAAGAAGGTCAGACGACAAGAATATCAAGTCGGGGATCTGGTGATCAAACGCATTATACTGCCACAAGGTGATCCCAGGGGAAAATGGACCCCTACGTACGAAGGGCCATTTGTGGTTAAGAACATTTTCTCAGGAGGTGCTATGATTATAACCACCATGGATGGTGACGACCTTCCTCACCTCGTCAATGCAGATATAGTGAAAAAATAATACGCATAATCAAAGACCCGCTAGGTCGACTGGCCTAGGCAAAAATAAGGGGTTCCCGGCGAACCAAAAGGGTTCGGGAAAAAATAAGGGATGAAAATGAAAAAAACTGTACACCCGGCAAGTCGAAAACCTGAAAAGGCGGCTTGGGCAAAAAAGGGTATCCCGGTGGACTGAAAACCCGAAAGGGCGGTCCAAGCAAAAATTAGGGATTAAAGCGTAGCACTATGTCTCATTGGATCACCTTGCGATCAGATTTTGGTACCGACTATCAAGCTCGGACGACACTAATCAATCTAATCTACCTTCAACCAAGTAGCAAAGTGATGAGATGCTCGAAGACATATGGGCAATAGCAGAGTTGGAACCTAGTGGGATTGTTCACATAGCTGTTTTTCTTTGTTTTACAAACTGCATAAATTCTATTGTTCGGCGGCGTTCTCTTACTAGGACGTCAGCCTCTTGTACAAAAACGCCTATTTACAGGCTAAATTCAAAATCAATACAAGTCATTTTCATAAAGAAATTTCAAATTGTTTTCCTTTTTCTGTTTTGTTTTGCAAAAACGTCCAATGTTCATTTTTGATATATGCATTTGACAATAATTGATGTTCATAAATATTTACGTATGAAACAAAAGACGATTACTCGTAATATCAGGAACAGGGGCAAATAAGAATTGTCCAGACCTTACAGTTGCTCTGTCCACCAAGTACATGGATAGATTTAGCTGAAGAATATGACTAAGGTACATTCACTCCCCGCAAAGTAAGAAAAAGACAATAGTGTTAACTCTTCCCAGCTGAGGCTCGCAACCGTGAATGCGTCAGTAAAATTCTCCCCAAGCAGAGTTTATCTATCATCGGCACTGGAAAATTATCCCCAGTAAAGACTAGAGGGTTGTCCCCAGTAGAGCCTACAAGGTTATCCCCAGTGAAGTCGCGACTGGAAAATCATCCCCAGCGGAGTTCACTCCTCTCACAAACAGAAACTCAATTCCCAACAGAGTTTATCATCGCCAGCAACGGTAACTCATCCCCAGCTAAGGTCATTCTTCCAGATCAACAGATCCTTCAGCAAAGTATGTCCTCCCCACAGAGTCATTTCCTCATCATTTTATTCCTCAGCGGAGTTATCCTCTCCCGCAGGTTTATCCTCACAATCATCTTCATTCACTATCCCCAGCGGAAATGAAGAATTCAACTCTTTTCTCCAGCAGCAATCCAGGATTTATTTTCCCCAGCTAAAAACATCACATTTCCATACATCATGACATGCATACGCATCATACAACACAATCTCATTTATTTTGAGAATATCATTTCCTGATACATATCATGCATTACATACAACTAACCTTTACCTTTCAGGAAATATACAATCAAATTCTCACAAAATTCAAGCTGTGAAGCCTGGGTACGACTGGATAATAGTTTAATCCCCAGTTGAATACGGACGACCGAAGTTCCTAAAATTCAACTTTCCTCTTCAATATAGATGATTCCTCAGTAGAATACGGATGACCGAAGTTCCTAAAATTCAACAGAGATGATTCCTCAGTAGAATACGGACAACCGAAGTTCCTAAAATTCGACAGAGATGTTTCCTCAGTAGAATACGGATGACTGAAGTTCCTAAAATTCGACAGAGATGTTTCCTCAGTAGAATACGGATGACTGGATTTCCTAAAATTCAACATAGATGTTTCCTCAATAGAATACGGACGACCGGAGTTCCTAAAATTCAACAGAGATGATTCCTCAGTATAATACGGATGTCCGAAGTTCCTAAAATTCAACAGAAATGATTCCTCAATAGAATACGGACAACCAAAGTTCCTAAAATTCGACAGAGATGTTTCCTTAGTAGAATACGGATGACTGAAGTTCCTAAAATTCAACAGAGATGTTTCCTCAGTAGAATACGGATGACTGAAGTTCCTAAAATTCAACAGAGATGTTTCCTCAGTAGAATACGGACGACCGAAGTTCCTAAAATTCAACAGAGATGATTCCTCAGAAGAATACGGACGACCGAAGTTCCTAAAATTCTACTTCTTTCAACAAAGATCAGCCTTCCCCAGCGGAATCTTCCTCAACGACAGGTATACAAGCTCTCGCTAAGGAATCTCTTATGCGATCGACACTCCTTCAGATGGCATCTTTAAGCCCATCTCCTGTCATCAGTCTCCAATGGCATCATTAAACCCATTCCCTACATCACAAGACAATTATCACTTCATGCGAGTGCAAATTTTTGGGCACTCTAGTGTTCAATCATCTTCCACCTTCAGATCACGAAAGGCAGACAAGCCAATCTAAATCTTCATGTTTAAGAAAATTGAACAAGGGCAGCTGTTGTACCCCAAGATTTTCCCTCCCATATTTCTCAAAACATTTCAATAAAAATCCTCAAGTTCCTCAAGGTAGTCCAAGGGTTGGCCAGACAAGCTCTCTCCTAAGGCAGTCTACCTCAAATTAGGGTTTCATGTTGCATCAAGATACTTGAGTCCGAGTGATCCCAAATGCTCAACATTATCCTAATATGTTATCAAGATCATCCATGTCAAGTTTCAAGCCTTGCAGAGGAAGTGTGCTCAGTCAATTGCTCAAAGGCCTGAAAATTGACTATGCTAGGGCAAAAGTCAACTGTGGCCCACACACAGTCAAACTTCAATATTTTTAGTCAACATTCTCATTTTGAAGGATATTTCATCATTTTATCAAGGGTTGATCATGATTCGTCAAGGATTGCTCATAATTCCTCAAGAACCAAAAGTTGCTAAATTAGGGTTTTGTAGGAAAAGTCAACTCAACTTTGACCAAGCATAACTTTCTCATACTTTATGAGAAATGACCCATCCAAAGCTAATTTTGAAGAGGGTGCAGTTCCCTACAATCCATCTTCATCTCCTAAGTTCAAAATACGCACTCACAAGAAGTTATGAATTTGCACATTATAGGTCATTTTGAAAAGTCAACAAAAACACCTTTTTTGTAAAAGCTTCATAATAGAGCATGTAATATCAAATTGAGATGATATCAAAAGGGTTCATTATAGGACATCTCAAGCTTTCTAAAAAGTCCAAGAACACCTCCAAAGAGTCAAAATTGAGGAAGTTATGCATTGGTGAAGTTGACCCTTTTTGCAAAATTGCCAAAAGTCAACTATGCCTAAAACTTCAAATTTTGCCAAATGGGCCCAATCTTTTTCACTTGTCTTGATTTGGAAACATAGTCCACGAGCTCTATCCATTTCCACTTGTCCTTATCATATTTTTATTATTTATTTTGATTTTGATTTGAATTAATTCAATTTAAATCAAAACAAATCATATAAAATCCAAAATATTGAAAACACAAGATTTTGTGCTTGTTTCAGGTCTTAAATTACAGCTAGCAAATATTCAAATTCGTGTAAAGGCTTGGTGTGCATAAAAAGATTAGATTTAGGCCATTTTTGGAAAGATTTTAAGGTGAATCAAATCAATATCAAACTCATTGATGGAGGAAGATTGAGTGCATTCTATCAACCCTAATCCATTCCTTGATACAAATAGAACAAAGGCAGACCAAAAGCTAGGTTAAGAAAGAGGCGCAACAAGGAGAACATAATTTGAAAAAATACAACAAAAGTGCTGGATCGAATTCCTATTTCTAGGCATCCTCAAGGCATCCTAGCGATCCCAATCGACTCCTGGGAGTGTAAGCAAGCTAAAGCAATCAAGAACCAAGCCTTTCCAGTACCCAAAGGTGCTATAAGTCCATCACGTTATCCATGAAATTTTGAATTTGATTAGCATGATTTAGGCATTATTAGCATGAATTAATTATAGATTCTTGATCCATGGAACATTTGAAAGCTTTCTGCATCGTTTAATTTCATTTATATGTCCTGTGCAAGATTTCACCATGGCTAGGGTTTGTAGCTTCGAATTAGGGTTTTTGTATGCAGGAAAAATTAGCCTTGATGAAGGGTACCATCATGTTAAAAAGGATGAGACGAATCTAACCATAGCATTAGGTGTCATTTATATGGCCCATGGAAGATTTGGGAACGAACCCTGTTTATAGCATCGGACAAACGTCCGTAGGTAAAATTCTGGGACTTTTACCCACAGAGAGAGGAAGAGGATGACCAGTTGGCACCCCTCCATTGGCTTGTTCAAATTTCCACGTGAATATTTTATTAATTCTTTGTTTATCATATAATAATTGTTGTTCATGTTACATACAAACAAATACAAGTGGTGCAATGGTGAGTGTAACGTTGGTAATTGCTTCAGGACCTGGGTTCGAATCCCAGGTCCCCCACTTTTCTCAATATTATTTTCTTTCAGGAAATCACATACGTATGCAAAGCCAGAATCCACCATACGTCCTCATAATCCAGGTTGCCAAGTGGCTTGAGATCCAGATCCAAGAGCCAACAATGGAGGAGCACCATGAAGCCTCAGTCAAAGAAACGCACTGGATTCACAAAGTCAAACGGACCTCCTTGTTTTTGGGCC
The DNA here is from genome assembly GCA_948472305.1 of Vicia faba. Taxonomy (NCBI): domain Eukaryota; kingdom Viridiplantae; phylum Streptophyta; class Magnoliopsida; order Fabales; family Fabaceae; genus Vicia; species Vicia faba. The sequence continues at coordinate 168,261 of CATIWC010001648.1, forward strand.
CTGAATTCTGATTCTTGCACCCCCATTTTTGCTCAGGCCCAATTTCTTTCTTTATTCTTTTTTTGATTTGTTTTATTTATTTTATTTATTTTATTTACTAACACAAATAATTATTTTCTTTTATCAAAAAATCACAAAAATATTATTTTTCACCAATTAGATTTAGGTATATTTTTTATTAATAAATTTATTAATTTAATTAGGTTTGTTAATTTAGATAACTTTAATTTCTTTTTTGTACATAATTAAAATTAATTAGAACAAAATAGGTTTTATTTCAAATTTAATTTTTCTTTCTTTTCTTAAAAATAATAAAAAACATAAGAAATATGTCATGTAATTATTTTTATTAATTAATTTAATCACTAATTAATTTGTACATTTATTTTTAAAAACCTAATCTTTTTTGTCTTAAAAAATATTAAAAAACAACAAAACATTTTTTTCTTTTAATTAGGATAGAAGGGTCAAAACCTTAGTTCGCATTCGTTCTAATTTTCATCGCGCGTTTTATTTTATTATTTTTACCCTATTATTGTAACTGCTCACAAGGTTGTAATAGTTTAATTAGGACGTTTATTTACATTTATCGCTTTAATTTCAAAGGGTTTGTTTTTGGCTATGTAAATACCCGAAGCCTTGTAATAGCGTAGTTTAATTTCCGCATTTTAAATTCTGCAAATATTTAACTGTTAAATATATGATATTAGGATGCATGACAAGAACGTATGTGATTAATTTTAAAATAGTTAGATAACCTTAACATGTGCAAAGATAGATAATCTGAAACTGAATCACTCGCACATGCGCACTCCTAGGGTACACTCCCACTTGGTTGCCTTCGGTAAACGGTCATTGAGTATAGGATGATTTAGTGGTCGTCCTTTTGTCCAAAGATCAAAGTTGCCTCAGAATGGTTGCCTCGGATATTGTTGCCTCAGATTATTGATCTAAGACATTAGGGTTATTACTAAGACGTCCTAACATTGCTTTAGTGACCGTACGTCCCTTTTCGAATTGATCCTCAAACTCCAACGACGGTGCTACCTACTCACTAATAATGGGATAGCGCTGTCTAAAGGAAACGAACACAGAATGATTATTTTTTCGAGTAGGTAGATTAGTTCTTAAGTACTTGCTCAAACAAAATAAACTTTTTTCACACTTACACTCCTTTACAAACAAAGTTTTCAAAAACACTTTGTTACACTCTTGAAGACAGAAGCAAGAGTTAAATCGAAGTTAAAACAAAAACTTTTCAAAGCCCACAAACACAAAGAAAACAATTTTGAAAATGATGAGCAAGTACCTAAGAGCCCGTAGATAACTACAGATAGAAAGGGTGCTAATACCTTCCCTTTCTATAATCTACCCCCCGTACTCAGAAATATCTCGAAAAAGGAATTTTTCTGTGCTTTTTTCCTTTCCTTGTTGGATAAAATAAAAGTCGGTGGCGACTCTTGCTTACCACGAAATTTTGCAAACACAAACGCAAAATGCAAACCAGCAAATTCCTTAAAAAATAGGGAAACACGTCCCAGTTCTGGCCACCGTATCGCATATGGCTATGGGTTCCGGCGAAGGTTTTAAAGATTATGCCCAAAAGTGGAGAGACCTTGCGGGAAGAGTCCATCCTCCTTTGTTTGATAGGGAGCTGGTGGATATGTTCTTGGGAATGTTGTCTGGTCCGTTCTTTAACTATCTGATTGGAAGCTCATCTGCTGGGTTTACTGAATTAATCTTGATTGGTGAACGGGTAGAAGCTGGCATCAAAAGTGGTAAAATATAGAGAGATGCATACTCCGGCACAACAAAGAAACCTTTCACTGGAAAGAAGGAGGTCAATGCTACTAATGGCCAAAGAAATCACAACAAAACTGAACTTCGTCCGACGGTAGGGGCTGTTATGATTTCCAATCCTACCTCAAACCAACAACGAAACAATCAATGCAGGCCGAATGCGCCTAGAAGACAGTTTACCCGGATCAACATGACCCTCTCCCAGGTTTTGCCACATTTGTTGAAGTCTAATTTAGTAACTATAAAGGAGGCCCCGAAGAATCCTAATACTGCATCTCCCCGCTACAACCTAAATGCTCGATGTGCCTACCATTCTGAAACTCCAGGGTGTAGCGGTGAAAATCGGAGATCAAGCTATTAATTAACTTGACTCACAAAAGCAAGAGTCGCCACCGCGCTTTATTATTTCCAAGGGAAAAGGGAAAAGAGCGAAATAAAACCCTAAAATGTGCAATGTAAAATAATACTTAAAAGTAATAAAAATACAATGCGTTTTTGAAAGAGATCGAGAGTTCGGGGGTTGGTTATACAATGGGAAGGTATTAGCACCCAATGCATCTGCGGTACTCCGCAGGAACCTTTTGAAATATCCGTTTTTTGGTTAAAATTGTTTGTTTGATAAAAATGGTTCGTTTGGCTAAAAATGGGTATGGACGAGATTTTGAAGATGCGACGACCTAGTGTCGAAGTTTTGACTTAAAAGGGGTGAGTTTAAAAATTGAGTCTTTTGGGAAAATTATCTTAGGTTTAACAAAATAGTAAACAAACAAAAGATGAATGAGGGATTCGCGCAATCGTATGAGATATGTTCGGTGACATGAAGTCAACAAATTTAATTATTTCCCTTGGAGTAAAACAGAAAGACCATAGACATAGCATTTATCAACAAATAACAAGATAAAATCAAATAATCAAAAAAATAATTTAACAATTTAAACGATCAATACACAAATCAATTAAATTAATTAAAAATATTTAATAAAGCTAATTAATAAAAATTAGTTAAACTAAATAAAAATTAATTAATCAAATTAATTAGCATCTCACAATTAACAAAAGTAAAATAAAGCAATTAAAAAAATAGCAACAATTAATTCAACCAAACATCATTAGCAAAATATCAACATAACCTAAAAACAAAAAATAAACAAGAATAAGAAGAAATTAAATAATATGCTTGAATAAAAAAAACACAGGGGCTGGAATAATGTAATTCAGATGGTCTTGATGGTCTTAAGTTTAATATTAACAAAATAGAGAACAAAAACAAAATGACACGCGGCTTCTCACCCTCTAAAATCCCTTGCACGATTCTCCTTCGCTTTCTCTCTCTCTGCTCTAACGTACCGTCACCATCATCTCTCAAACGAAATCAATCAAACAATATCAATATTCAGATTCTCGGTTCATCTCTCTAATCCGTGAATAATAACAACCGATTTCTATTTTCCGGTTTGCTCACAATCGATTGCTACAACAACAACTTATGTTCCTCACTCGCGGTTCTCATTCTAAACACAAAAACAAAGACAATCACAATGACAAATTTGAGAAAGAAGAAAAGAAAACTTACAAACTCAGAGTTAGTCCGGGGATTCCGACCATTTTTTATTGGATATGATGGCTCAATCGCAATTCCACACTTGCCGGATTTGCTCGAAGCAAGATTACGTTCGAGTCTGATGTAACCGGCTTCTCCCCAACTACCACCCCATGAATTCCTAACTATCCAATAATCTTTACTGTTTTCTGTCCCGTATCCAACCGCTGCAACACCATGGTCTCGTGTTGTTCCACATCTTCCTGTAAAGACACCAGATTCATATAACTGGAATTCCCTACCACCTCCTTCAACAGCAACGGCGATAACCTGATTTGCAACAGCCTTTTTCAAAGCACCTTCATCATAAGCCGGAACATCCTCATAGTCATCAATTGAAACAACTTTAGCATTTTTCCTATTTTGATCACATCTACCATCAATAGCCTTGTAGGGATAATCCTCGTCAGAGTCAATGCCACCATTATTGATGATGAACTCAAAGGCATAGTCCATAAGTCTTCCATTGCATCCTTCATTATATGATATATCACAGTCCACAAGTTCTTGTTCTGATAATGAAATTAGATCACCTGTTGCCAACTTATTCACTCCTTCAACAGCCGCTATTGCAGAGAATGCCCAACAAAATTCAACAGTAGATATTCTCACTTTTCTTATACATCTTGGAAGACTCTAGCTGAAGTACTGGTAGTATTTCGTTGAGGAGAACAAGGGCGTTGAATAACGAGACCGCACAATTGAGAGTTTCCTTCAAAGCTGGTGTTGGAAAAAGTATCAAACTGACTACCCGTTGGTATCCGTCCTTGCAGATTATTGTGCGCTACACTAACCAAGGAGGTATCAAACCATTGAATTGATTAAACGAAAGATCCAAGGCCTCGAGTTTCATAAGGTTTTTAAGCCAACTCGGTATTTGGCCTGTGAAATTACAGCCACCTAATCCTAAAACTTGGATATTTCGGAATCCATCAGGTTCTATCATGTTCGGCATCACTTCATAGTAAAAATTCTTGGAGAGCATAAGGGTACTAAGCTTCTTGAGACCAGTGAGTATTCTAAGAGCACCAGTGATATTCTTCAACTTGTTATCATACATCGACAAGAACGAGAGAGACTCGAGTCCAAGTATCTCAAACGAAACGTGTCCCTCAATCCGATTAGACGCAAGCCTCAATGCAGCAAGCGACTTACAATCATAAAGAGTCGGCGGTAACACACCAGTAAACCTATTGTTACCAAGATCAAGCGTAGCAAGCCTGACCAATCCGGAGAAATTGAATGCCGATAGATTTCCTTCCAATCTATTAACCCTCAAATTCAACACAACGAGATTGTTACAATTCATCAAAGACGGCGGAATCGTACCAGTCAAATTGTTGACATGAAGAAGCAATTTTTCCAATTTCAAAAGCTTACCAATATCCTTAGGAATAGAACCTGTCAACTGATTGGAGTAAAGCTCCAAAACTGTGAGATTTGCAAGATTAACAATTCCATCACCAATTGTTCCATCAATTTTATTCAATGGCAATGATATTTCAATGAGTGAAACAACATCATAAACATCAATTGGGATATTCCCTGATAGTAGATTGAAACCTGCTCTAAATCTCACAAACTTAGAACATGTACCTAAACCAGTCTGAATAGCACCGTCAAAATCATTGGAAGAAAAATCCAAGAATCTCAAAGAAGAACTCTTATCTATACCAACACAAAAGTTTGAAACTGGAATATGACCTGTGAAACTGTTGTTACTAACATTGAAAGATATCAAATTACCTCCTTCAGCAAGATTCCGAATCAGAGAAACAGGCAATGTTCCATTGAATGAATTACTAGACAAATCAAACACCTGAACGACAACACTGCTATTTCTGGTTCCATTCCAAAGTGGCAGTTCACCGGAGAAACGATTGTAACTCAAATCAAGAACTAAAAGATGGTTAAGAATTGAAAAAAACAGACTTTGAAGATTACCATGAAGTTTATTATGAGAGAGATTAAGATGAGCAAGAGATTGAAGAGAAGTGAAAGTAGAAAGTGAAATGAAACCATTGAGACCTCTAGAGGGTAACAAAAGATGAGTAACATGTTGATTATTTTGATCACAAGTTACACCTTCCCAATCACAACAATCAGAGGTAAAAGACCAGTTAAGAGGTGGGTGAGGTGATAAAGTTGAGATATTCGAAGAGAAAGACAAGAGTGAATCTTTGTCAAATTGGTTACAAGAAGAAGAGACATGAACAAGGAACAAGGTTAGAAATAAGGTTGTTGTTATGATTGAGACCATTAGTTTGGAGAAAACTATGTAAGTGTTGGAAGAAGGGTTAGACTTAGAGGGTGGTTGTGATCTCATGAAGGGAAAGTTTGGGTGTTTGGAGTGTGTGGAAGATGAAGGAGGAAGATGAAGGGAACATAAGGGTGAGATGAACCAATGAAGGAGAAGATTTTTGGAGGTGGGAGTTATCAGACGGATGGCAGATGATGATGAACAGAGTTTGTGCTATGAAGAAGGGAGCTCGCGGAGAAGTTGAAGGTAAGGCGGGGGGAGTAGTATTGATGGTTGAAGATTTTCCTCAAGAGGAATTGGTGTGATTTGAATATATGGACTTTTTTGTTCAAGAGTCAACAAGAGTGGTTTTTTTTTTGTCTTCTTTTTTCTATCGATCCACAACTCTTGCTTACGACCAATGAGAGCAAAGCAAAGTGTAACAAACATTTTTTTATGACAGAAAAGCCCTTTAATGATAAAATAACTTAAAAACCTAAAAGTATAAAATATAACTCAATTTAAAATAGTTTTTTTGAATTTTTTTCTGAATTAAAAATAAAGACACAAAATGACCGAAAACGATAAAAAAAACGGACGATAATTTATCCGATAAAATAAAATGAACACATTAAAATAAACTACATGTCACGAAGATTAAAGAAGAACAATATTCAAAAAGTCAAAAAGATCAAAAATAAAATAATAATAAAAATATCAGACTAAACAGACGTTTAAGGTTAAAAACGAGACTTCGAACTGTACCGAAAAATAAAGCGAGCATACCGTCATAATCTACGCGAAGCGCAGATTCATAAAATGATCGGTAAAAGGTGAAAACTTGAAATATTTTCTCGCTACTTTCCCGCATAGTGTCGAATCGCTTTTAACAGTCTGTCTATAAAACCAAAATATTTTTATTATTGACATATAAACAACTTGGAGCAATGCAAGAAACGAGTGAAGAGATAAAAATGCATGAAATGAAATGTCAGGTATTTTACAACTAAAAGACGATGCAAACTTTGATTTAAACTGACTCTTTCTGGTCAACTTAAATACGACTAATGATGCAAAATGTGATGAATGAAGGTATTTACTAATGATTGTGACCAAATGACAAAATATGGTATGAATGTGCGACTGAAAAAATTAGGGGCGAAACTTAGGGTGCAACAGTTGTGCCTTGATGAATCAGTCTTCGAGAATCCATAATCAACCGTACTTCGGGCTTGGGAGAATCAAAACCTTAATTGAGGCGCGACATCTGATGCTCTTGATCCAGACCTGTCTCTGCACATGACACAAAAGAAAACATGAACATACACCTTTGTATGCGATTAGAAATTAGTGATACATAGGCTAAAAATGTTCAAAACACTTGACAATCTTCGCATAGTCAAAGCTCGAAGGTGAAACATTAAAATCGACCGTATTTCATGACCTTGACTTATCAAAAATAAAAAATGGGATCTTAGGTCAAAAATTGGGGTACAACAGCTGCCCCTATTTAAGTTTCTTCTATCTGGAGATATGAAGATTGGGATCTTCATTTCGACGAGATTGAAGGGACTTAAATATAGAATACACAATTTTTGGCCTTAAGATACCGCGATTATGTTCATGATATGATATGAATGTAATGCTCTGAATTTTATGGGGAATGACGCCATATGAGACAGAATATGCTGGAGAAACCAAGCACATTATACAATAATCCCACAGAGGAAGAGGTTGTAACTCCACTGGGGAAACTAAGTCATAGACTTCAAATGGGAGACTCTTGAATGATTTACATCAGTGGTGAGACTGAAAAAGAGATGATTTACATCAGCACTGAGACTGGAAAAAGAAATGATTTACATCAGCACTGTGACTGGAAAAGGAAATGATGGACATCAGTACTGAGACTGGAAAATGATTGACATCAACACTGTGGCTGGAGAATGATTGACATCAGCACTGTGGTTGGAGAATGATTGACATCAGCACTGTGACTGGAAATAGACATTTCTGATTTCTGAATTTTACCAAGAACGGTAACACATTTCTTCTTTAACCAAGATATCGCTTGAAAAGGATAAAATAACAAACTTCCCCACGGGACTTTCCCGAAAGGGATGTCATTTGCTGAGTAGACATTATTGTTGGGGATACACAAGCTGCTCAAATAAAGAGGCCGCCACTTGCTTCCTTTCAAAGGTGTCAATAACATACAAGCTGCTCATGAAGAGACCGCCACTTGCTGTCTTCAAAGAATATTAACGTACACAAGCTGCTCATGAAGAGTCTGCCACTTGTTGCCAAAAACCCACAAGCTGCTCATAAAGAAGCTGCCACTTGTTGTCTTCAAAAAATATCAAAGCACACAAGCTGCTCATGAAGAGTCTGCCACTTGTTGCCAAAACCCACAAGCTGCTCATAAAGAAGCTGCCATTTGCTGTCTTCAAAGAATATCAAAGCACACAAGCTGCTCATGAAGAGTCTGCCACTTGTTGCCAAAACCCATAAGCTGCTCATAAAGAAGCTGTCACTTGCTGTCTTCAAAGAATATCAAAGCACACAAGCTGCTCATGAAGAAGCTGCCACTTGTTGTCTTCAAGAGAACAATAACACACAAGTTGCTTAAATAGATAAGCTGCCACTTGTTGTCTTCCAAAAATACTAACGTACAAGCTGCTCATGAAGAAGCTGCCACTTGCCGTTTTCAAAAAGTGTTGATAACATACAAGTTGTCCATGAAGAGACTGCCGCTTGTTGTTTTCAAAGGTGATAATAACATACAAGTTGCTCATGAAGAGACCGTCGCTTGTTGTTTGTCAAGAGTATCCATAACACACAAGTTGCTCATGAAGAGACTGCCGCTTGCTGTTTTTTCAAAAGATACCCATAAAATATCGTGAAGATATTGCTGGAGGTGAGAACCAATAATTTCATCGGGGATGGACAAACTGCTCATGAAGAGACCGCCATTTGTCATAGAGAAATCAGAAATAATCAAACTGCTCAAATAAAGAGTCAGTCGCTTGTGGTCATATCGATATTCCAGAAGAAGGTTATGATAACATTGCTGGGGAATAAAGTTCATCTTCAATGGGGAACTATGAATAAATCCTTCTTGAGGAGACCAAGTATTTACGTTGCAAAATAAATGCACTCTCCATCTAGGTTTCACAGCCTAGAGAGATCCACAGGGTATCATTCACAAGAGACAAAGCTCAATCCAGGAATAAACTGGAGAGAAAATAGTCAAACAAGACTCCACCCAATGAGGAAACAACTCAAATGGGGATTTATCCTATCCAGAGATGGAAAAGGAAAGCTAAAGCAAGATTCTTCCACGAGAGTTAACTCAGTGGGGAATTAGAAAGGAGGCGCACTTTCTGCTTAAGTTGGCACTTTACTTGGAAAGATCAAATACATTATTTGAATAGACACAACCAAGGTATACGAACTCAATGACATCAACAAATACAACTGTGCGTGCATGATGCAAGTATGAACGAATGAATGAATGTCATATATATGTTGACAAGACAGCCAGGGGAGATAGACATAAAATGATAAGACGTCCCAGTACAACCCGACGCTCAGCTAATCTCAACAAAAGGGGAACATTACTAGAGATGAAAACAAAAGCCATCATTGGAGCAAAGTCCTTTTACAAGGCTTAAATCTCTTTGGAGAGGAAGATATTTTTCGGTAGAAAGCCCATAGTTCAGTCTTCTATCACTAACAATCCCTTGAAAGGATGACAACACGAACACTGTTTCAGCTGGAAAGAAATCTTGCTTAGCTAGAGATACTGGGAACACCACCCTCTGATAATGTATGAACAACATATCTTGACAAATCTGGATTGCCCCTGGGATTAATTTTGGATGCCCCAAGTTTACTGCTGATAAGCTGCATGTTGCACGACAATTCTTGCGAATAACTTCACTTCTAAAATGCCCCAAGCTATATGGCTGATGAGGAGAAATCATCTCAAGAGGATTTTACAAAAGACCTGGCATTCACCATGCTCTGGTGTCTTCAAACTCTTAGAGAGATTCATCGAATCTCGACGTGATTTCCCCGAATTGACTGTAGTTGGCACAACAAAGTCTTCAAATTTTTCCCCAAAAGAGTAAACAAGTTGGGAAAGCATTAATTAGGAGAAGCAACATGTTTGTGCTTAAGGTCTTCATGTGACATGCCCCTTAATATGATTTTTTTCTTGAAATGATTCTCTAATTACTCAACAGAGTTTCAGGCCTTAAAAGAATAAACTCATCACTGGTGCTTATGTGAGCTTCCTTGATATCAAACAAATGTTTTGCAGTTAGAAAAAGTTTATTATGAGAATGAAAATTCTAATGCAACAGTTATGTAAGCCTTGAAGATTTTGAAAAGATATCCCACAAATTTTGCGAGTTAGAGCACCATTAATTTTTGTACAGCAACAGCATATGATACCAACATAACTATTTAACAAACATTCATGGGAGTCAGGAACACCATCTCATTGAAGTATGCTTTCAAAATAACCTTGCTTCAATTAGGACTTTTGAAGGTTGTAATGTGGTCTGGTTCATGGTTTTAGAAAAAAGGATTTAAGGCTCAAAATATTTGGTGCCCACCCCCTTCATGATGTTCTCTAATCCTATGTTCAGTTAATTCAACATGAGTGTTCATCTCTCAAAAGGATTTTGTGACGGTTAAGGAAACGACGAGGTTTTCGGAGTAGAAACCACCCTCATGTCTTCGTGTTTGTAGTCACCAATTTGTTCTTTGCTGAGGACTTTTCTTTGTAGTCCTTTCTTTGCAATTTTTATTTTCCCTAACTTTTGCCTGAACTAATTCTTTTGAATTGATAGTCCAGCGGGATGCCTTAGTTTTTGCCTAAGTCACACGTTTTCATGTTTTTTTGACTTAGCAGGCTTTTTCTTTTTCTCGATTTTTGACTTTTTGAACAAAATGTGTGACATTAGCTTGCATTTGCTTGTTGAGAAGATTGTGATTGCCTCGTTTCTTGATGAATGAGGGATAACATTATGATTCCACATCTTCTGGCTTCATTATACATGAAAGATAGCCCTCGTAGTTTCTCTTCAAAAAACATCTTCCTTATGAATTTTGAACACTCAGTCAGATTAACTAAAAACTACCCTGCCCCAGGTTAAAATTCAAGGTTTTTTCGTATAGAAAAGAAACTTCTGCTTCAAAGGCTCAAAAGGGGTTAGCAAGGGATTATCTTCCTTATATCTCCAGTGTTTAGGGATTTGAAACAATGCCCGTACATCATCAGCAAGATTTTATCCAAAAGCATGCAACCAGAGATTTTGTGTTCTTTAGATCATCATCCTCCCCTCAATCTCTGCCTAGGCAAGAGAATGAGCAACAATTTGGTATCATAGTGCAAAAGCAATTTAAAATTTGAAAACAAATATGAGTGAAACGAATGAATTTCTTCAAGACAAACATACTCATTGTATTAAGATAATCATACAGATGCAAACAAGTTCTTACATGCAAACAATGTTTTGATAAACAAGAAAAATTACAAAAAGCAGAAATAAGTTAATGATCTGGGAAGGCTTTCCATCTGGACTTGAATCACCGAAAACATCCTTCAAAACTCAAAGTGACCATCAATCGTGTTTACTCTTCGGCGCATGCTTGATTTGAACTTCAAAACCAACGTCCTTGAATGACAAGATACCACTTTTGACCAACTTCTGAACCTCAATCTTCAAAGCAAAGCAACCCTCCAAGTCATGCCCAGGAGCACCTTGATGAAAGGTACATGTCAAATCAGCTTTGTAGTACCGATGTATCTTCTCAAGAACCTTCGGTGGAGGCCGGGTCTGAACCAAATTCCTCTGCATCAGGATAGGGAACAACTCTGTATAGGTAATTGGAATTGGATCAAACTGGGTTTTCCTCTGATTAGGAACTTGCTGATTCTGTTGATGAATAGAAGAAACATGATGATTCTGACAATGATTATTTCTTCCTCTGGTTCTCTTCTTGGAAAAGTCATTATCAAACTTCTTCACACCATTAGCTGAGCTACCATCTTCATATAAACATCCCTTTCCGACATCTTCTTCTAGACGCACTCCCACATTCACCTTGTCAGGAAAGTCATTAGGTGCATTTACCATCACCTTCTCGTGAGAGAATGATTTTAGAGTTTCAGTGAAGACTTTTATCATCGCTTCCTTACTCCTAGAAGGATTGACTTGGGAGGCAACCAAAATTTCAACCAAACCAGTTAAGTGCTCCACACTAGCTTTCAAAATAGTCATCTCTCTATGGAATTCAGAAATCTCTTGCTTGATATTCTCCATTGTTCTCTTAGCGCGAGTGTTGTACTGGTGAGACCAAAGGAAAAAATATGACTCGGAAAAAGACCTTTGAAAGTGAAACCAAAAATGTAGAATGATGTATGATATGCAAAAGAGAGTTTTTATTTGATTTTCAAGGAGCTCAAGATATTAAGTTGTAAACATCAAAGTATGAAGATAGAAGATGAATTTTTAATTGGCTCCAAACATTGATCAAGTTATCATCAAGATCAATCATCCATTTTGGTGGATTAGGGTTTTCGCCCTATCAACATCCAAGATCCATTGAGCTTGACGAAACTTGTGATGTTTACAAAGAAAGACCTCCAAATTCCTTCAAAGTCAAGTGAAAAGGGTTTTATGGATGCATGAATGCATGGCTATGCAACAACCACAAGCAAGGTCACAAATAAAGTCGAAAGGTTCAACGTCACGAGCATGGAGTCAAGGTAAGGAACACCCCCAAGGTATGTACTAACGGTTTAATCACACCTGTAGAACAAGGTTCTAAGAGTTCCCAGAGTCTACATTCCTCCTTCGGATATTACCAACGTCTTGATTACTTAATAATCAGCAATATTCTCAAGAGAAACTCATCCGAGTGTAGCATCGCGTAACAATTACTTCCGGATTACTCCGTTATAATCTCCGTGCTACACCTAAAAGGCCAAGATGGGTTAGGGTTCTACGGTTCCCAGCTTCTCTGGCTCCCAGGTCGAAAATAATAATGTCTTCCCGATTACTCGGTAAACAAATATTACGTTCAAAAGGGCCTTCCACTGAGTGGGGGATCTCATGCCTTCTTCTTCGGGATTACTCCATCAAAGTTAACATGACTATACCGCCCGTCCTATTCCTAAGTGTAACTTAGTCCGGGTATAGGACTTGTCCTTTGTAAATATTATCAACACCCAAATAATCATAATATATACATATAATCAAACAATCAAATAATGATAAAACAGATAAAACAGATAAAACAAATTAGGCTTAACCCACTTAGGGATGGACCAGCAAGAGGTCAATCTATCCCCAGCAGAGTCGCCAATTCTGTAGCGGTGAAAATCGGAGATCAAGCTATTAATTAACTTGACTCACAAAAGCAAGAGTCGCCACCGCGCTTTATTATTTCCAAGGGAAAAGGGAAAAGAGCGAAATAAAACCCTAAAATGTGCAATGTAAAATAATACTTAAAAGTAATAAAAATACAATGCGTTTTTGAAAGAGATCGAGAGTTCGGGGGTTGGTTATACAATGGGAAGGTATTAGCACCCAATGCATCTGCGGTACTCCGCAGGAACCTTTTGAAATATCCGTTTTTTGGTTAAAATTGTTTGTTTGATAAAAATGGTTCGTTTGGCTAAAAATGGGTATGGACGAGATTTTGAAGATGCGACGACCTAGTGTCAAAGTTTTGACTTAAAAGGGGTGAGTTTAAAAATTGAGTCTTTTGGGAAAATTATCTTAGGTTTAACAAAATAGTAAACAAACAAAAGATGAATGAGGGATTCGCGCAATCGTATGAGATATGTTCGGTGACATGAAGTCAACAAATTTAATTCTTTCCCTTGGAGTAAAACAGAAAGACCATAGACATAGCATTTATCAACAAATAACAAGATAAAATCAAATAATCAAAAAAATAATTTAACAATTTAAACGATCAATACACAAATCAATTAAATTAATTAAAAATATTTAATAAAGCTAATTAATAAAAATTAGTTAAACTAAATAAAAATTAATTAATCAAATTAATTAGCATCTCACAATTAACAAAAGTAAAATAAAGCAATTAAAAAAATAGCAACAATTAATTCTATCAAACATCATTAGCAAAATATCAACATAACCTAAAAACAAAAAATAAACAAGAATAAGAAGAAATTAAATAATATGCTTGAATAAAAAAAACACAGGGGCTGGAATAATGTAATTCAGATGGTCTTGATGGTCTTGATGGTCTTAAGTTTAATATTAACAAAATAGAGAACAAAAACAAAATGACACGCGGCTTCTCACCCTCTAAAATCCCTTGCACGATTCTCCTTCGCTTTCTCTCTCTCTGCTCCAACGTACCGTCACCATCATCTCTCAAACGAAATCAATCAAACAATATCAATATTCAGATTCTCGGTTCATCTCTCTAATCCGTGAATAATAACAACCGATTTCTATTTTCCGGTTTGCTCACAATTGATTGCTACAACAACAACTTATGTTCCTCACTCGCGGTTCTCATTCTAAACACAAAAACAAAGACAATCACAATGACAAATTTGAGAAAGAAGAAAAGAAAACTTACAAACTCGGAGTTAGTCCGGGGATTCCGACCATTTTTTATTGGATATGATGGCTCAATCGCAATTCCACACTTGCCGGATTTGCTCGAAGCAAGATTACGTTCGAATCTGATGTAACCGGCTTCTCCCCAACTACCACCCCATGAATTCCTAACTATCCAATAATCTTTACCGTTTTCTGTCCCGTATCCAACCGCTGCAACACCATGGTCTAGTGCTGTTCCACATCTTCCTGTAAAGACACCAGATTCATATAACTGGAATTCCCTACCACCTCCTTCAACAGCAACGGCGATAACCTGATTTGCAACAGCCTTTTTCAAAGCACCTTCATCATAAGCCGGAACATCCTCATAGTCATCAATTGAAACAACTTTAGCATTTTTCCTATTTTGATCACATCTACCATCAATAGCCTTGTAGGGATTATCCTCGTCAGAGTCAATGCCACCATTATTGATGATGAACTCAAAGGCATAGTCCATAAGTCTTCCATTGCATCCTTCATTATATGATATATCACAGTCCACAAGTTCTTGTTCTGATAATGAAATTAGATCACCTGTTGCCAACTTATTCACTCCTTCAACAGCCGCTATTGCAGAGAATGCCCAACAAAGATCAACAGTAGATATTCTCACTTTTCTTATACATCTTGGAAGACTCTAGCTGAAGTACTGGTAGTATTTCATTGAGGAGAACAAGGGCGTTGAATAACGAGACCGCACAATTGAGAGTTTCCTTCAAAGCTGGTGTTGGAAAAAGTATCAAACTGACTACCCGTTGGTATCCGTCCTTGCAGATTATTGTGCGCTACACTAACCAAGGAGGTATCAAACCATTGAATTGATTAAACGAAAGATCCAAGGCCTCGAGTTTCATCAGGTTTTTAAGCCAACTCGGTATTTGACCTGTGAAATTACAGCCACCTAATCCTAAAACTTGGATATTTCGGAATCCATCAGGTTCTATCATGTTCGGCATCACTTCATAGTAAAAATTCTTGGAGAGCATAAGGGTACTTGGCTTCTTGATACCAGTGAGTATTCTAAGAGCACCAGTGATATTCTTCAACTTGTTATCAGACATCGACAAGAACGAGAGAGACTCGAGTCCAAGTATCTCAAACGAAACCTATCCCTCAATCTGATTAGACGCAAGCCTCAATGCAGCAAGCGACTTACAATCATAAAGAGTCGGCGGTAACACACCAGTAAACCTATTGTTACCAAGATCAAGCGTAGCAAGCCTGACCAATCCGGAGAAATTGAATGCCGATAGATTTCCTTCCAATCTATTAACCCTCAAATTCAACACAACGAGATTGTTACAATTCATCAAAGACGGCGGAATCGTACCAGTCAAATTGTTGACATGAAGAAGCAATTTTTCCAATTTCAAAAGCTTACCAATATCCTTAGGAATAGAACCTGTCAACTGATTGGAGTAAAGCTCCAAAACTGTGAGATTTGCAAGATTAACAATTCCATCACCAATTGTTCCATCAATTTTATTCAATGGCAATGATATTTCAATGAGTGAAACAACATCATAAACATCAATTGGGATATTCCCTGATAGTAGATTGAAACCTGCTCTAAATCTCACAAACTTAGAACATGTACCTAAACCAGTCTGAATAGCACCGTCAAAATCATTGGAAGAAAAATCCAAGAATCTCAAAGAAGAACTCTTATCTATACCAACACAAAAGTTTGAAACTGGAATATGACCTGTGAAACTGTTGTTACTAACATTGAAAGATATCAAATTACCTCCTTCAGCAAGATTCCGAATAAGAGAAACAGGCAATGTTCCATTGAATGAATTACTAGACAAATCAAACACCTGAACGACAACACTGCTATTTCTGGTTCCATTCCAAAGTGGCAGTTCACCGGAGAAACGATTGTAACTCAAATCAAGAACTAAAAGATGGTTAAGAATTGAAAAAAACAGACTTTGAAGATTACCATGAAGTTTATTATGAGAGAGATTAAGATGAGCAAGAGATTGAAGAGAAGTGAAAGTAGAAAGTGAAATGAAACCATTGAGACATCTAGAGGGTAACAAAAGATGAGTAACATGTTGATTATTTTGATCACAAGTTACACCTTCCCAATCACAACAATCAGAGGTAAAAGACCAGTTAAGAGGTGGGTGAGGTGATAAAGTTGAGATATTCGAAGAGAAAGACAAGAGTGAATCTTTGTCAAATTGGTTACAAAAAGAAGAGACATGAACAAGGAACAAGGTTAGAAATAAGGTTGTTGTTATGATTGAGACCATTAGTTTGGAGAAAACTATGTAAGTGTTGGAAGAAGGGTTAGACTTAGAGGGTGGTTGTGATCTCATGAAGGGAAAGTTTGGGTGTTTGGAGTGTGTGGAAGATGAAGGAGGAAGATGAAGGGAACATAAGGGTGAGATGAACCAATGAAGGAGAAGATTTTTGGAGGTGGGAGTTATCAGACGGATGGCAGATGATGATGAACAGAGTTTGTGCTATGAAGAAGGGAGCTCGCGGAGAAGTTGAAGGTAAGGCGGGGGGAGTAGTGTTGATGGTTGAAGATTTTCCTCAAGAGGAATTGGTGTGATTTGAATATATGGACTTTTTTGTTCAAGAGTCAACAAGAGTGGTTTTTTTTGTGTCTTCTTTTTTCTATCGATCCACAACTCTTGCTTACGACCAATGAGAGCAAAGCAAAGTGTAACAAACATTTTTTTATGACAGAAAAGCCCTTTAATGATAAAATAACTTAAAAACCTAAAAGTATAAAATATAACTCAATTTAAAATAGTTTTTTTGAATTTTTTTCTGAATTAAAAATAAAGACACAAAATGACCGAAAACGATAAAAAAAACGGACGATAATTTATCCGATAAAATAAAATGAACACATTAAAATAAACTACATGTCACGAAGATTAAAGAAGAACAATATTCAAAAAGTCAAAAAAATCAAAAATAAAATAATAATAAAAATATCAGACTAAACAGACGTTTAAGGTTAAAAACGAGACTTCGAACTGTACCGAAAAATAAAGCGAGCATACCGTCATAATCTACGCGAAGCGCAGATTCATAAAATGATCGGTAAAAGGTGAAAACTTGAAATATTTTCTCGCTACTTTCCCGCATAGTGTCGAATCGCTTTTAACAGTCTGTCTATAAAACCAAAATATTTTTATTATTGACATATAAACAACTTGGAGCAATGCAAGAAACGAGTGAAGAGATAAAAATGCATGAAATGAAATGTCAGGTATTTTACAACTAAAAGACGATGCAAACTTTGATTTAAACTGACTCTTTCTGGTCAACTTAAATACGACTAATGATGCAAAATGTGATGAATGAAGGTATTTACTAATGATTGTGACCAAATGACAAAATATGGTATGAATGTGCGACTGAAAAAATTAGGGGCGAAACTTAGGGTGCAACAGTTGTGCCTTGATGAATCAGTCTTCGAGAATCCACAATCAACCGTACTTCGGGCTTGGGAGAATCAAAACCTTAATTGAGGCGCGACATCTGATGCTCTTGATCTAGACCTGTCTCTGCACATGACACAAAAGAAAACATGAACATACACCTTTGTATGCGATTAGAAATTAGTGATACATAGGCTAAAAATGTTCAAAACACTTGACAATCTTCGCATAGTCAAAGCTCGAAGGTGAGACGTTAAAACCGACCGTATTTCGTGACCTTGACTTATCAAAAATAAAAAATGGGATCTTAGGTCAAAAATTGGGGTACAACACAGGGTACGATACAAACGACTGTTGGGCTTTAAAGAATAAGGTAAAGGATCTCACCGAGGCAAAGGAGATTGAGTTTGACCTTCCAGAGATACCTAATGTAATAACGGCCCCAATGCCCAAGCATGGCCAAGGTGTCAATGTTATGGATGATGTTCGTTTTGTTTCCTCCGTGGATAAATCAATTACACCTCTTCTGACTGTTAAAGAGAATCTATTGAGATCCGTTTTATTTCGGGTTATGGTGAAGGTTGCCAATTATGTATGTCTCTACTAGATGGTTGTTTGTTATTGAAGATGGGCGTCCAGGGCATGATGGTTAACAGAGAAATCATGTTCGAGAAAGTTCCTCTTGCAAGAAGTTCATGTGAAGATGTCTCAATAATCACCATTTTCGACAATCCTCCCAGGGTCTCCACTAAAAGACCTACCAGGATTACATTTGTTCCCAAGTTTTCTCCCTTGATCATCACCCTGCCTGGGCCAATACCATATTCCTCGGATAACTTTGTTCCCTGGAATTATGGGGATGACGTATATTACCATGGCGTCAAGTAAGACCTGTTGGCCATTGAAGACAAAGTTGCTGAAGGTACTGATCCTGGCATCCACAATATCGTTGGGACCAATAAAATAACAAGAAGCGGAAAAGTTTTCTCTCCCTAGATCTCTCCAAATCCTGTTGCTACTCCTGTGATCATAACTGCTGCTACTCCTGCTAGTACTCCTATTGCTACCCCTATGATCATCCCTGCTGCTGCTCTTGTCAGTATTCCCATTGTTACTCCTACTGTTATTTCTGATAATATCCCTGCTACTGAGTCGGCCGAGACTCGGGGCAAAGAGGTATGGGTTGAGCCTGTCCATACGAAGGCGCACAAAGAAGTCATTCTTGAGGCTTCTAAAAAGGAAATGGAAGAAATATTGAAGATAATCAAGAAAAGTGATTATAATGTTGTGCAACAATTGGGGCAGACCCCTTCAAAAATCTCAATGATGGCTTTACTTTTGTGCTATGTAGCCCATGCTAAGGCTTTAGTAAAATTCCTGAAGTCTGCCCATGTGCCTCAAGAGACCTCTGCTGATCAATTCGAGAACTATGTTTCCAGCGTGACTGTTGATAATGGATTGGGTTTTCCTGACGCTGATTTAACTCCCAAGGGAAGGATGCACAATGATGCCCTGAATGTCTCCATTGAGTGTAGGGGCATTACATTATCCCATGTTATAGTGGATACAGGTTCATTGTTGAATGTCTTACCCAAGAATGCTCTAGACAGGTTAGATTATGGTGAGATTGGTGCACGGGGAGGTGAACATCCCTATCAAAATGGGTACTCAGACTTTTAATTCCACTTTCTATGTGATGGACATACGCCCGTCTTATTCTTGTTTATTGGGCCGACCTTGGATCCATGAGGATGGTGTTGTTACTTCTACCCTGCATCAGATGCTGAAGTACCCAGTCAATGAGAGAATTATCACAGTCCATGGGGAGGATGAATACATGGTGAGCCATCTGAACTCTTTCAGGTACGTTGAAATGGACGGCGAGTTCATTGAGACCCCTTGTCAGAATATTGAGGAGGTTCCACTGACGGTTTCTACAACCAAGACTGATTCCAACGTCCCGAAAATTACCAAACCCCCACTGAGGATGGCTTCTCTGAAGGATGCCAAGGCAGTAGTCGAAGAAGGTGGGTGTACCATTTGGCGCCAACTTCCAGACATTCCTTACAAATCTGACAAATTTGGTTTGGGTTTTACTTCAGGAGCCCAGAGAGTTATTCGTCATGCTCGCGCCGGGAGACCACCTTTACGAATCATCAACCATGGAGTCAATTCTCTAGAAGACAGTGATAGTGATTATGACTTGGACAAGTGGATCTTCCCAACCATAAGCGGTTGACTCAGCAATTGGGAGGCTAAATACTTTGTGCCTATTAATTTTGTTCAAGAGTACTTTGTATTTTTGTTTTTGAGGATATGTAATATTTGAACAATTGAAACTTTAAAGCCTTGTGTCTTACCCGAGGCACAATTGTCTATTTGGAAGGGTCATTGCTTCATTTTCATATGTCATTAATAAAACATTGGACATTTTGCATACAAATTTTGCGCTCTTTGTTTTTCTTTTCTGCCTCTTTACTTTATCAAAAAATATATAGCTATGCTTTTACACACACCCACATATCAAACTACAGATCCACATCCACTCTGGATCCCATTGATAACGGTTCTACTATTGCCAGTTATGACTTTGAAAATCCAATCTACCAAGCCGAGGACGAAGGTGAGGAAGATTATGAAGTACCGGGAGAACTTTCCAGACTGTTGCAACAGGAAGAAAGGGAAATACAGCCTCATGAAGAGCCAGTTGAGACAGTTAACTTGGGTACTTAAGAGGACAAGAAAGAAGTCAAGATAGGTGTCAATTTGGAGCATAGTGTCAAAGAGCAATTAATACATATGCTACATGACTATGTTAAGGTTTTTGCCTGGTCATATGAGGACATGCCAGGACTTGACACTGATATTGTGGTTCATCACCTACCTACAAAAGAGGATTGTCCTCTAGTGAAATAGAAGGTTCGTCGCATGCAGCCTGAGATGTTAGAAAAGATCAAGGCTGAAGTCATGAAACAGTTCAATACTGGTTTCTTAGCTGTCACCTCTTATCCATAATGGGTTGCCAATGTTTTTCCAGTACCTAAGAAGGACGATAAGGTACGTATGTGTGTGGATTATAGAGACCTGAATAGGGAAAACCCCAAGGATGACTTCCCGCTTCCCCATATTAATGTTCTGGTTGACAACACCGCACAACATAAGGTATTCTCCTTCATGGATGGTTTCTCCGGATACATTCAGATCAAAATGGCACATGAGGACATGGAGAAAACGACCTTTGTCACATAGTGGGACACTTTCTGTTACAAAGTTATGCCATTTGGGTTAAAGAACATCGGGGCAACCTATCAGCGCGCCATTGTAGCTTTGTTTCACGATATGATCCATCACGAGATAGAGGTCTACGTTAATGATATGATAGAGGGGTCTCAGACTGAAGAGGAGCACCTCGATCATCTACAAAAGCTGTTTGGAAGGCTGAAAAAGTACAAACTGAGGTTGAACCCGAATAAGTGCACCTTTGGAGTAAGATCTGGTAAGCTCTTAGGCTTCGTTGTCAGTGGAAAAGGTATTGAAGTTGACCCTGTAAAGGTCAAAGTTATACAAGAAATGACAACTCGTCGCACTGAGAAGGAGGTTAGGGGATTCTTGGGACGCCTAAACTACATAGCCAGATTCATTTCACATTTGACCGCTACTTGTGAGCCAATCTTCAAATTACTGAAGAAAGATCAAGCAGTGAAGTGGAATGACGACTGCCAAAACAACTTTGACAAAATCAAAGAATACCTTCAAGAGCCTCCAATTTTAATTCCTCCAGTTGAAGGAAGACCTCTAATCATGTACTTAACAGTGTTAGAGAACTCAATGGGGTGTGTGCTAGGGCAACATGACGAGTCTGGTCGAAAAGAGTGTGCAATATACTACCTTATCAAAAATATTACCGACTGTGAAATAAGATACTCACTACTCGAGAAAACTTGCTGCACTTTGGCATGGGCTTCTTTGTTGACTCACACTACTTTGTTGATATCTAAAATGGATCTTATCAAATACATCTTTGAGAAGCCCACTCTCTCCGGAAGAATAGCAAGATGGAAAATGATCCTGACTTAATACGACATTCAATACACAACACATAAAGAAATTAAGGGAAGTGTACTAGCTGATCATTTGGCTCATCGGGCTGTGGATGACTACCAATCCATGAATTTTGAGTTCCCGGATGAGAACATCATGCTAGTAACTGATTGTGAAGAACCTGGACCGGATGAAGGACCTGAAAAAGGATCCCGATGGACAATGGTTTTTGACGGAGCTTCCAATGCTCTTAGCATTGGCATCGGTACTATGATCATATATCCTGAAGGCTGTTATACTCCTTTCACTGCCAGATTATGTTTCAATTGCACCAACAATATGGCTGAGTATGAAGCATGTATTATGGGTCTCAAAGATGCTATCGACTTGAGCATCAAATTCTTGAGTATATTGGAGACTCAGCCTTAGTAATCAGTCAAATCAAAGGAGAATGGGACACGAAGCATCCTAATATCATCCCTTACAAAGAGCATGTGTTGACACTGATTCCACACTTTAAAGAAGTCACCTTTGAGAATTTTCCACGAGAGGAAAATCAACTAGCAGATGCGCTAGCTAATATGTCATCCATGTTCAAGGTTAGTGGGATAATGAGGCTCCTCATATCACTATTGAGAGAATGGATGAACCGGCATACTGTCACGAGATTAGTACTGAAGAAGTAATGGATAAGCCTTGGTTCCATGAAGTCAAAAGATCTCTTGAAGCCCGAGAGTATCCTGAGGAAGCTCCAGTCAATGATAAGAAGTTCCTAATAAGGTTCTATGCCATGTTCTTCCTCAGTAATGGAATCCTCTACAAGCGCAATCATGATTCTACCTTGCTTCGATGTGTAGACAAGAGTGAAGCAGAAAAGATTATGGCTGACTTGCACGAAGGTTCCTTTGGCACCCATTCTAGTAGACACAAGATGGCTAAAAAGATCCTACGTGTGATACGGTGGCAGAACCGACTGTTATACTGGTTTGCATTTTGTATTCTCAAATGTTGCGGTAAGCAAGAGTCGCCACTGACTTTTATTTCATCCAACTAAGGGAAAGGAAAAAGAACAAAAAAACCTTTTTCGAGAATGTTTCTGAGTATGGGGGGTAGATTATAGAAAGGGAAGGTGTTATCACCCTTTCTATCCGTGGTTTTCTATGGGCTCTTAGTTACTTTGCTCATTTTTAAAATGGATTATGTGTGCTTGTTTTGAAAAAAGTTTTACTTCGTGATAACCCTTGTATCAGTTCTTAAGAGTGTGACGAAGTTGTTTTGAAAACTTTAGTTTGAAAAGTGTTTGTGTGAAAAGTTTTGTTTAAGCAAGTACCTAGGAACTAATCTACATACTCGAAAAAAAGTCTATTCGTTTTCCTTTAGATAGTGCTATCCTATTATTAAGGAATAGGTAGCACCGTTGTTGGAGTTTTAAGGGACATTTGAAGGGACAAATACGATCACAAAGCAATGTTAGGAAATTTTAGTAATCACCCTAAATCCTTAAAGATCTTTTTCTGAGGCAACATCTGATTGGGTCATTTTAGATCTTTTGAGACTAGAGGACGACCACTAACATTCCCTATACTTTATGACTGTTTACCGAAGGCAACCGGAGTGGAGTAGACCCTAGGAGTGAGCATGTGCAAGTGTATTTTTTAGTTAATAATCTTTGCATATTTAGGGTTTTCTACCGTATTAATTTCAATTTGTCTTTCCATACAATCCTATACATACATCTAAGCAGTTTATAGTTTGCGGAAATTAAAATGCGAGAAATTAGAGTCCTAGCTATTACATGGCTTTGGGCAGATACATAATTATTTTGACTGAAAATAAAATGCGGAATTAAAACCCTATTTAAATCTATTACAAACTCGGAGCATTTACAAATAATGATAAAAAGGAAAATCTAAAGCGCGCAACAAATTAAATGCGAGAAATAACTTGGCGACCTAAAAATATAATTTAAGAAAATATTTATGTTGTTTTTGAGGAAAAATTTAAGTGGAGTATAAATTCAACCCTAATTCTAATTATTTTAAATTATAACAAAAAAATAATTAAATTACCTTAATTTAATTAAACTAATTAATTAATAAAATATTTTTTATAAAAAAGATTTTTGATGTTTTTTAAGATTTTTTGATTAAATAAAAAATATATATGATTTTTTGAGTTATTTTAAAAAAAGACAAAATTAATAAATAAAAGAAAAAGAATTAAAATAATAAAAAGGGTAAGAAATTGGGCCTGCGCATAAGCAACCCAAGGGGGGTGCGCTTCTGATTTTTGTTAGGCCCAATGCACACTAAGCCTAATCCTGTGCCAGATCCTGTGTTGGCACGCTTGGAAGGTGCACCATGGTCTCTCCTTGGATTGAACATTGGATCTGCGTTGGCAACGATCAAATGGCTGGATCAATGAGGCGCATGATGGACATCAGGCTTTGGAATGCATGGGATCTGCAATTACATGTTGAGAAAATAAAGAAAATGTTGGGACCTGGGATCGAACCCAAGTCCTTCCACTCGTTCCACGCTTGCCCTGCCATCTGTGCTACGCTACTTAGTTGTTATAATAATAACATTAAAGCATAATATGTAAAACAATGTGGATGGTCCCAATAAACGCGCGATTATTCAAATGGCCTAGTGGGAGGGTGACAACTCATCATCTTCTTCCTTGTCCGTCGTCTTATGTATCAGATCTATACCTACGATCAAAGCTCCATAGCCAAAAACCTGCAAACTTCAAAAATCCATACACCGCTTGATAAATTAATCCTAAGTGCATCAATTAACTCGTCTTGATCTCACGAGTATCATGGCATCACTTTCTTGGCCTAATTTCACCTGTATAGAGAAGCCCCAAAATGGCTTCTTAAACCCTAGCCATGGTAACCACCAGTATATGCATCACAACATCAATTAAATTATCCCAACATGTTGCAAATATGTTAACAATCACAAATATACCATTCAAACATGCCTAAGATGCAAGAATTATCGTAAACGATTTTGAGAAAATATGCAAACCGTATGGAGCCTAGGGGATGATTCTGGGCTTGGGAATGCTTGCAATGAATTGTGTTAGCTCCAAGAGATGTCCAGGAAGTGATTGGAAGCTTTGGAATGGCCTGAATCACCCTCTATATGAGAAAACAATTCAACACTTTTTGTCTAATTTTTGAATTTTCTTTCTCTCTTCTCACGGCCGCAACCCTTGTTCTCTTTCCTTATTTTTGTTCATTATATGTTGTATGATGAATTAGGATAACAAAAACAATCTGAATCCTTTGGAATTATGGAGATTTAATGTGATTTTCTTACCATATGATATCTTTCCATAACCATCCAAGTCATGCTATTTTTGCCTCCAATTACCTTGATTCGTTTTGATCTGATTTGGCCATTATAATTAGATTTGATTTCCATCAAAATCAAATCATCAAAACAATCTTTGATATTTTTTGTTATTTATTTGATTTAATGTGATTTTTAATAAATAAAAATCAAAATAAAATAAATAAATAGAGAAAATAAGATATGGCTGCTGATTTGTGTCATGGACCTTGTCCTTAACAAGATACAATCCTAAAATGCTAGGCCCTTTTGGCAAAAAATTCATTTTTGAGCATATTTGACTTTTGGCAATTTTCCAAAAATGGTCAACTTTGAAAATGTATAACTCTTCCAATTTTAAACGTAGAGGGTGTTATTGGACTTTTTAGAAAGCTTAAGATGTCCCCTAAAAAACCCTTTTAGTCTCATTTCAATTGGGTCCTCCATGTTCATTTAATAATCTTTGACCCAAAAGGTGTTTTTTGTTGACTTTTCAAAAAGACCTATAATGTAGAAATCCATAGCTTTTTATGAGTGCATTTCTTGAACTTGAGGGCTGAATATAAGTTGTAGGAAATTGAATTCCCTTCAAAATGAGCCTTGGATGAGAAATTTATGATAAAGTATGAGAAAGTTATGCTTGGTCAAAGTTTGGTTGACTTTTCCTAAGAAACCCTAATTTAGCAACTTTTGAGTTTTGATGAATTAGGAGCATTCCTTGAGGAATCATGATCAACCCTTTATCAAATGATGAATATCACTTCAAAATGTTGATGTTGACCAAAAATATTGAAGTTTGACTGTACGTGGGCCACAGTTGATTTTTGACCTAATATAGTCGATTCTCAAGCATCCGAGCAGTTGACTGAGAAAACTTCTTGTGCAAAGCTTGAAATTTGACATGGAGGGTATTGAGGACATATTAGGACTATGGAGAGAATATGAGGACTTTGGAGCTCACCCTTCTTGGTGAAAATGGAAACCCTAGTTGGAGGTTCATTGCTTTAGGAGAGAGTTTGTCTGGTCAACTCTTGAGCATCCTTGAGCAAGTTAAGGGTCTTAATGAGCATATGTTGAGTAAAATGAGGGAAATTTTTTGGGTACAACAGCTTGCCATGTTCAAACTTCTTACACCTGAGGATGTAGATTGGCTTGTCTGCCTTTCGTGATCTGAAGGTGGGAGATGATTGAACAATAGAGTGCCCAAAAATTTGCACTTGCCTGCAGTGCCTGGTGATTGGTGATATCGAGAATGGGTTTATAGATTACATTTAGAAGTAGGCAGAGAATTGTCGGAGATGGGCTTAAAGATGCCATCCAGAAAAGATATCGGTTGTATAAAGATTCCTTCGCGAGAATTCCTGTACCGGCCGTTGAGGAGGACTTCGTCAGGGAATGTTAATTTATGTCCTGGGAAATGGAGTATAGGAGCTTTAGTTGTCCATTACTCTACTGGGGAATTGTGAAATTGACCGTATCTGGTCGGGTCCAGATCTTACGGTGTTGTAGACTGTGTCTGGAGATAAGAGAGAAGGAACCTGGATCGTAGGGTTACTTCGCAGTGAGAGCCTGGATAGTATGGCTTATGGGAAGGAACCTGGGTCGTAGGGTTATGTCAAGATGAAAGACTGGATAGTAGGGCTTATGGGAAGGAACTTGGGTCATAGGGTTACTTCATTTGATTACATATATTAGTTGACTTGTTTGATCTTCAGGAACTGATTTCCACTGGCTGCCTGTAGATATAACAACGTACAACTGCTGGAATTGTTGAAGATAATCGTCTTTCCTGAAAAGATAACAGGGTTAATTATATGCGATGCATGAAATGCATGGTGAGATGATGTTCTCAAAATAAATGAGATTGTGCGGTATATGATATGTGTGCGCATGTCATGATGTATGTACATGAAATGCTATCGGGGTATGTCCGAGTCTGGGGAGATAAATCCATGACTGCTGCTAGAGATTATAGAATCCCTGACTATTGTGGAGAAATGTGGTTATTCTACTTTTGTCGGGGATGGTGAACGGAAATGACTATGCTGGAGATTGACTCTTTGTTATTCATGAATATTCTGTCAGGAAGAGATTCTCTTTGAGAATAACTCTGCGGGGAACAACTTGGAAAGTGAATTTCTGTAGCTTAAGTAACAAGCTCTGTTGGGGATTGAGCTTCTGTATCCGGAGAAGTAAACTCTGCTCGGGAGGTGCGATTATGAAATTCGGCTGGGGGATATAGCTGTCGGGTTTCTGAATGACCCTGGCTGGGGAGGTTACTTCCTATTTCGGGAAAGTCGACATTAATGCTTTTGAATATTTTTACTCTGTGGGGAGCGTATGTACTGATGATTGTGCTCCAAAGTTGTCTCTGTCCCGGTACCTGTTGGGCAGCGTAACTGTCGGGTTTGACACTTCTTGTTTTTACCCCTGTTTCTGGAATTACGAGTAATTGTCTTTTTGTTTCTTATGTACATATTTATGAGCAGCAATTATATTCAAATGCATATGTCAAGAATAAATCATTGGATGTTCTTGCAAAACAAAACAGAAAAAGAAAAAACTCAAAGTTTCTTGTGAAAATGATTTTGTATTTATTTTTGAAGTTGGCCTGTAATAGGCGTTTTCGTACAAGGAGGCTGACGCTCTAGTAAGAGAATGCCGCCGTAAAAATAGAAGCTATACAATTTTGTGCAAAATAAAACAGCTATGTGCAACAATCCCATTGAGTTCCAACTCTGCTATTGCCCTTATGTCTTCGAGCGTCTCATCACTTTGCTACTTGGCTGAAAGTTGATTAGATTGATTAGTGTCATCTGAGCTTGATAGTTGATACTGAAGTCTGGTCGCAAGATGATCCAATGGGACACAATGATACACTATACATCCCTAACTTTTGCCTGTACTGCCCTTTCGGGTTTTCAGTCCACCGGGATACCCTTTTTTTTCCCAAGCCGCCTTTTCAGGTTTTCGGCTTGCCGGGTGTACATATTTTTTCATTTTCATCCCTTATTTCTGCCCGAACCCTTTTGGTTCGCCGGGAAGCCCTTATTTTTTCCTAGGCCAATCAACCTAGCGGGTCTTTTATCATGTGTAGTATCTTTTCACTATGTCTGCATTGACAGGGTGAGAAAGGTCGTCACCGTCCATGGTGGTTAGAATCATAGCCCCACCCGAGACAATGTTCTTAACCATAAATGGCCCTTCGTATGTAGAAGTCCATTTGCCCCTGGGATCACCTTGTGGAAGTATGATGCGCTTGATCACTAGATCCCTGCCTTGATATTCTTGATGCCTGAATTTCTTATTAAAAGCCTTGATCATTCACTTTTCATACGTCTGAACATGATAGATAGCAGTAAGTCTCTTTTCGTCGATTAGATTTAGCTGATCAAGTCGAGTTTGGATCCAGTCGTCTTCATTCAAACCCGCATCCTTCATAATCCTGAGAGAAGGTATCTGGAATTCGATGGGTAGGACTGCCTCCATGCCATATACCAGAGAGTAGGGTGTGGCCCCTGTCGACGTCCGTACTAAGGTGTGGTATCCATGAAGAGCAAATGGTAATATCTCATGCCAGTCTTTGTATGTCACTGTCATCTTCTACACAATTTTCTTGATGTTCTTGTTATCCGCTTCGACAGTGTCATTCATCTTTGGCCGGTAGGGAGAAGAGTTATGATGTTGTATCTTGAACTGTTTATAGAGCTCAGTGATCATTGTGTTGTTGAGATTCGTACCATTGTCAGTAATAATTATCTCTGGCACACCATATCGACAGATAAGATTATGTCGGATAAATCGTGCCACGACGTTATTGGTTAATGTAGCAAAAGAGGCCGCCTCAACCCACTTCGTGAAGTAATCAATGGATACTAGGATGAAGCGATGCCCATTGGAAGCAGTAGGCCTGATTTCTCCGATCATGTTGATGCCCCACATTGCAAAGGTCCACGGAGTTGTCAAAACGTTTAAGGGGACCGGAGGCACGTGCACCTTTTTAGCGTAGATTTGGAACTTATGACAAGTTCGAGAGTGCTGATAACAATCGGCTTCCATAGTGGACCAGTAATATCCTGCCCGTAGGATCTTCTTAGCCATGGTGTGTCCACTGGAATGGGTTCTGGAGGTGCCTTCATGTAGATCTGTCATGATCCTCTCTGCTTCGCTCTTGTCTACACACTGTAGTAATGTGGAGTCATGATTGCGCTTGTAGAGGATTCCATTACTGAGGAAGTATTTCGCAGCGAACCTTCTTAGAAACTTCTTATCGTTGACAGATGCCACTTCGGGATACTCTTGAGCCTCAAGATACCTTTTGACTTCCTGAAACCAGGGTTTGTCTGCCACCTCTTCGGTATCAATTTCACAGTAATGTGCTGGTTCATCCAACCTCTCAATGGTGATTTGGGGGGATTCATTGTCCCACCTAACTTTGAACATAGAAGACATGGTAGCTAGCGCGTCCGCTAACTGGTTCTCCTCTCGTGGGAAATGTTTAAAAGTTACCTCCTCAAAGTGTGGGAGCAATGTTAACACGTACTCTTTATACGGGATGAGATTCAGATGTTTTGTATCCCATTCGCCTTTGATCTGACTTATTACCAAGGTTGAATCCCCGAAAACATCCAGGAACTTGATCCTGAGGTCAATAGCAGCCTTAAGACCCGTGATACAAGCTTCATACTCCGCCATGTTGTTAGTGCAGTTAAAACATAGTCGGGCGGTGAAAGGAGTATGACAACCCTCAGGAGATATGATTATGGCGCCGATGCCATTACCAAGTGCATTTGAAGCCCCGTCAAAGACCATAGTCCATCAGGATCCCTCTTTGGGTCCTTCATCTGATCCAGGTTCTTCGTAGTCAGTCACCAGCATAATATTCTCATCCGGGAACTCAAAATTCATGGACTCGTAGTCATCCACGGCCTGATGATCCAAATGATCAGCCAATACACTCCCCTTGATTGCTTTCTAGGTTGTATATTGTATATCATACTCAGTTAAGATCATCTGCCATCTTCCTATTCTTCCAGAGAGAGCGGGTTTCTCGAAGATGTATTTGATCGGACCCATCTTAGATATCAACAAATTAGTGTGGGTCAGCATATACTGTCTTAGTCGGCGAGCAGCCCATGCCAAAGCTCAGCAAGCTTTCTCGAGCAGTGAATATCGTGTCTCACAGTCGGTAAATTTTTTGCTAAGGTAGTATATTGCGTGCTCTTTTCGACCAGACTCGTCATGTTTCCCCAGCACACACCCCATTGAATTGTCTAGCACTGTTAAGTAAAATATCAAAGGTCTTCCTTCAACCGGAGGCATCATATTCGGAGGTTCTTGTAGGTATTCTTTGATTCTTTCAAAAGCTGTCTGGCATTCATCATTCCACTTTACCACTTGATATTTCTTCAGAAGCTTGAAGATGGGCTCACAAGTAGTAGTCAGATGTGAAATGAACCTGGTGATGTAATTCAAGTGTCCCAAGAAACCTCTAACTTCCTTCTCTGTACGGGGAGCTGGTATTTCTTGTATGGCCTTTACCTTCGCAGGATCTACTTGGATGCCTTTGTCGCTGACAATGAAACCCAGGAGTTTACCAGACCTTACCCCGAAGGTGCACTTGTTTGGATTCAACCTCAACTTGTATATCTTCAATCTGTCAAACAACTTTTGTAGATGATCAAGGTGCTCTTCCTCAGTTTGAGACCTGGCTATCATGTCATCAACATAAACTTCGATCTCGTGATGAATCATATCGTGGAAAAAAGAGACCATGGCGCGCTGATAAGTTGCCCCAGAATTCTTCAACCCAAAAGGCATCACCTTGTAGCAGAAAGTGCCCCACTGTATGACGAAGGTCGTCTTCTCTATGTCTTCAGGAGCCATCTTGATCTGGTTGTAGCCAGAGAAACCATCCATGAAGGAAAAGATTTTGTGTTGCACGGTGTTATCAACCAGAACATCAATGTGAGGAAGTGGGAAGTCATCCTTGGGGCTTGCCCTGTTCATATCTCTATAATCCACACACATCCGTACCTTACCATCTTTCTTAGGTACCGGAACAACGTTAGCAACCCATTGTGAATAGGAGGTGACATCTAAGAACCCTGCGTCGAACTGCTTCATGACCTCTGCCTTGATCTTCTTTGAAATTTCAGGGCGCATACGGCGGACCTTCTGTTTAAATGGAGGACAGTCTTCTTTGGTCGGTAGACGATGAACCACAATATCAGTGTCTAAACCTAGCATGTCTTCATATGACCATGCGAAGATCTCGACATAGTCGTGCAACATTTGTATCAACCGTTATTGGATCTTAACTTCCAGATTTGCGCCGATCTTGACTTCTTTTCTATCTATCTCCGTGCCCAGGTTTATCGTCTCAACTGGCTCTTCATGAGGTTGTATAGCCCTTTCTTCCTGCTGAAACAATCTAGCAAGTTCTCTAGGCACATCACAATCATCCTCACCTTCGTCCTCGGCTTGGTTGATCGGATTTTCGAAGTCATAACTGGCAGTAGCAGAGCTGTTATCAATGGGATCCAGAGTGGATATAGATCTGCAGTATGATACGTGAGTGTGTGTAAGAGCATATCTGTTTTGATAAAGTGAAAATAGAAAAGCAAAAACAGAGAGCGCAAAATTTGTATGCAAGGAACGTCCAATGTTTTATTGATGATATATGAAATGACAAATAATAGCCCTCACAAACAAAGCCACTGTGCCTCAGGCAAGACACAAAGCTGCAAAGTTTAAATTATTTATTACAAATACCAAAACAAGTAAGACAGTTTCTGCGGAGTAAAAGAAACTGGTATAAAGTCCCTAGTTGTCCAGTTACTCGGTCCACCGTTGGTAGTTTGGTAGATCCAGCTATCAATGTCAAAGTCTTCCTTGTTGTCTTCAATGGCATTAATTCCCTGATTGTTAATGCGGAGGGGAGGTCCTCCAGCCCGAGCGCATCGAATAGCCCTTTGAGCTCCTGAAGTAAAGCCCAAACCAAACTTGTCAGTTTTGTGAGTAAAATTAGGGAGTTGTCCCCAATTGGTATACCCACCTTCTTCAACCACCGCTTTGGCGTCTTTGAGAGAAGCCATCCTCAGAGGAGGTTTGTTGATAGTAGTTTCAGCCGATGCCAAGATTTGGGGAACCTCTTCAAAGTTCTGGCAAGGAGTCTGTATGAATTCCCCATCCATCTCTACGTACCTGAAGGAATTGAGGTGGCTCAGCCTATACTCCTACTCACCATGCACAGTGACAATCTTCCCTTTTACTGGGTACTTCGGCATTTGGTGCAGCATAGAAGTAACTGCCCCAGCTTCATGGATCCAAGAACGACCCAACAAACAAGAGTATGACGGCCAGATGTCCATTACATAGAAAGTGGACTCAAAAGTCTGGGAACCTACTTTGACGGGGATGTCCACTTCCACATGCACCATTCTCTTCGACCCATCAAAAGCCCTCACCACAATGTTACTAGGCTTTAAGGTCAAGCCCTCACAGTCCAACCGATCCAATGCCTTCTTAGGCAGAACATTCAGCGAAGACCCAGTATCTACCAGCACATGAGCCATAGTGGTGCCCCTGCATTCAATTGAGACATACAGAGCATCATTATGCTTCCTCCCCTTCGGTGTCAAGTCTGCATTAAAAAAACCCAGCCCATTGTCAGCAGTCAGGCTGGCCATGCAATCCTTGAATTGATCAGCTAAGGTCTCTTGTGGCACATGCGCAGTCTTGAGGAATGCAATCAAATCCTTCGCATGGGCCTCGGGGAATAACAGTGGGGACAACATGGATATCTTTGAGGGGGTCTTCCCCAGCTGCTCGACCACATTGTAGTCACTCTTTTTGATTATTTTCAGTATTTCCTCTATCTCTTGCTTAGAGGCTTCCACGACAACTTTTCTAGGTGCCTCCGTCCGGGAAGGTTCACCTATAACTTCTATGCATCGGGTCCCAGATGACTCGACGGAGAGAGTGATAATTGGAGTAAGCACATGAGTAGTAGTTGATGTACCAACAGGAGTAGCAGTCGGAATAACAATAGGCCTATTAACAGTCTTCGGGGAAATCTCGGGAGAAAAAACCCTTCCATTTCGGGTAACCTTGCTGGTCCCGACAATGTTACTGACATTAGGATCAACCTCTTCATTTTTCAGATCTTGTTTGAAGCCATGATAGTACACATCGGCACCATAATGCCAGGGGATAACTTTGTCTGAGGCATACAGGATAAGACCAGGAACAATGATTATTAGCGGAGCGACTCTTGGAATAGATGTAATCCTAACAGGTCTTCTCGAGGAGACCTTGGAAGGATTTGCGAAAATGGTTATAATAACGACGTCTTCAAATGGAACAACGGGAATCAGAGTTTTCTTGAACAAAATTTCTTTGTTGTCCATCAGGCACTGAACACCTGACTTCAGCAAATGGTAACCAGAGGGAAGAAATGAACACATGTGGCAACCTTCACCACAACCCAGAAATAAACTGGCCGACAATAAATTCTTCTTAACCGTCATAAGAGAAGTAGAAACTTCATCTACTAAGGTCACAAACAGATCGGTATCCACATCATTAACTCCACGACCGTGCTTAAGCATGGGAGCAGTTATGACATTGGGCTTTTCCGGAGCATCGAACTCAATCTCCTTGGCTTTGATTAGATCATGTACCTTATTTCTTAGAGCTCAGCAGTCGTTGGTGTCATGGCCAGGACTCTCAGAATGATAGGCACACCGAGCATTTGGATTATATCGGGGAGATGTGGTGTTTGGATTCTTGGGAGCCTCTTTCAACATTGTCAAGTTGGATCTCAGCAGATGGGGTAGAACTTTAACCAACGTCATGTTGATCCAGGTAAACTATCGTTGTGGTATTTCCATCCTTTGTTGATTTTTGTGTTGTCGAGTAACTACAGGCCTAGGTATCATTACGGCACTTACTGTCTGACGGTGTTCAGCTCTGCTTTGGCCTCTCGGACTATAGATGGCACTGACTTCCTTCTTACTAGTAAAATGCTTCTTTACCGAACTCGAAGAGGCATCCTTCTATATTTTACCGCTCCGAATCTCAGATTCTACTCTCTCTCCAGTTAAGATCGGCTCGGTGAAACCAGCTGACGAGCTTCCGATCAAATGATTAAAGAATGGATCGGATAGCGTCCCCAGAAACATATCGACCAACTCCCTATCAGACAATGGGGGTTGGACTCTTCCAGCCAAGTCTCTCCACTTTTGTGCATAGTCCTTAAAGCCTTCACTTACACCCATGTACATACTCTGGAGTTGAGTACGAGTAGAAGCAAGGTCAGAATTATATTGATACTGCTTATAAAAAGCAGCAGCCAGATCTTCCCAATTTCGGACATTGGCTCTCTCCAATTGGTAGAACCATTCAAGCTGAATCCTTGATAGACTGTCTTGAAAGAACTGAATCCACAAATTTCTATCAGCGGTGTGGGGCTGGATATTTTTGACGTAGGAGAGGAGATGGAGCTTTGGGCAAGACACCCCATCATACTTTTCAAAAATTGGAGCCTTGAACTTCTGCGGGATGACCACTCCCGACACCAATCCCAATTCTTTGAAATCTAACCCGGGTATCCTCTGGATTTCCATAGCATTCAGACGATCTTCCAACTGCTTGTATCTATCCTCAGTAGGAGGATACTTCTCATCATTGTAATATGTATCAGTGTCAGAAACTTTAGGACTGGGGTCCTTTTCCCTTGTCTCTTCTTCTTGATTCTCCCCTTCCTTGGATGAAGAGGTCAGATCGACTTGTTGCTTCAACGACCCCTTGAACCTTCTGCCCTTATTCAGAATACCAGCGGCCTTCTTCTTTTTCTTTTTCTCCTTCAGGATGAGGGCCTTCAGATCCTCCTGCCCTTTTTCCAGATTTATGAACATCTGTTGGAATTGGGCGTTTTGTTCCTAAAGATCCTTGATGCTTTGTTCAGAAGACATTATTGCTAAAATAAATAGCGAAGAAGATGAGAAACCTGTAATGGTACCTGTTTATGCGATGCTATGAATGGGATGCGTATGTAATGATTTCAAGGATTCTTAAAGGCTAATATTTGTTTAACCAAAAGAAACACACGTTAATTGCATTAATAAGTTCGAATTGTTACAAAGAATGCCCTTTAGGCTTACAATTAAACAACACAAAACTTAAAGAAAAAAAGAAACTAGCTCTCCCAGGAGCGCATCCTTTTTGGTGCAATGTAGGTGTTTATGTTTCTTTCTTCATGAAGTAGCCTAGTGAGCTCCAGGACCTTCTTCTCGCTAGCATAAAACTGAGCTTCAAACGTGTCCCGCTCCTCTTTGAGTTGAACCCAGGACTTCTGTAACTCTTCATGATCGGTTGGCATGTCAGGATGATGACTAAGTGAAGTAGTATCTCCTTCAATATATGGCTCCATAGTCATTGGTAGGACGGCAGGGTAAGGCATCATAAGGCTTTGGGCGTGAGCTCGTACCCACCGGAGATAAGGCGCAAGAGGAATGGAATTCTTGTGCCCTAGCATCTTGCTATCAATTTTATGCACCATGCCCCAAGCTTTTATGAACCTCCTGCGGTACCCCTGAGCATCATTCTCATAGTTAAAGGTGATTCCTTAGATAAGCGTGTCGTGAGGACCATCTCTTCTCGCATAACCAAACTGACGCAGTGCCAAACAAGGGTTGTAAGTGATTCCTCCCCTAATTACTAAGAGAGGGACATTAGGGAATTTACCACAGCGATCGATGATGGTAACATCATCCGAGAACCGTGAACACCAATGGATGTCTGAATGCTTAAGGGACATCAGCCTACGAGACCATTTCAATCCCTGTTCATTCTTCAAAACAGACCTGGGTAGGTGCGAAATAAACCACCTAGCCAATAGAGGAGTGCAACATAGGAGGGCCCCCCCTTCTCTTTAGAGTGCGACCATGCAAAGAGTGTAGAATATCCCCTAGTAATGTAGGCACTGGATTATGAGACAGAAAAACCTTAATAGTGCTCACATCTACGAGTTGATCCGCATTAGGGAAAAGTACCGTCCCGTAAACAAGAAGTGCCAACACCTCTTTGAAAGCTTGTAAATCTAAAGTATCCCAAAAATGGTAAGCCTTCTCGAATAGAAACTTAACTGGAATTCATTGGACACTCCCTCTAGTTTCCCAATTTGTCACTATGTCAGACCGTTGTAAGGACAGAGCTCTAGCAATCTCTTCAGGCTTTGGATGTTCTTCCGTACCATTGAAAGGTAACTGATCAAGAATGGGTACCCCCAACAACTGAGAAAATTCCTCCATAGTAGGTACTAGCTGGTAATCCGGGAAGGTGAAACAATGGTGCCCAGGATCGAAGAACTGAAACAACACTTTTAATAACTCTTCATCAAGTTTTACAGTGACCAAATTGAGCACCTGACCATGATTTTTAGTGAAATGAGAACTTTCAAGAACCCTTAATGCCATGTCCTTTAGTTGGAGAGACACTTTCACAAGGTTGATCTGTATAGTGTTCCTACACGCGGATGCCATGTCCTACAAAACAAAGCAAAAATGAGCCCTAGGAAATCCTTGAAATGGTTAGCCATGATATGCCATGCTTATGATGTGATGATTATGTTAGAAAATCACACGTATAGAAAACAACAAACAAGTCACACCAAGTCCTTAGGTTTAAGGCCTGCAAGAGTTTTAAGGTCATACGCTCTTGAAGTTGGATTGGTTCAACCTGTCCTATAAATAGTAATCGGGTTCTAAGGGATCTCAATATCACTGATCTTTCCCCCAGCTTCGTTCAATAGGTGATTAACTCGTAACCAAACAAAACTCAAGAGTCAAACCTCAATTAGTGTAGCATCGAGTATCTGTCGACCTTGGGAATACACCAAAGTCGGCCATCTCACTATGTCCTACTGGCCAAGTTGTGCAATTAAGGGTTCTAAGGTCCGTTAATGCTTCACGGCACTATGCGGCGGCCCCGTACTCTCCCTGATTGACTCAAGGGTTATCGGTACCAACCAAAGTGCCACATCAACGTAGCTATTGCTTCAATCGTGTCGGTACACCCTGCACAGTTCCCTCACGTTTTATTGCTACTTATCTAAAAGGTGTTCCCCAGATCCGGGTGTAGGATCTATAATAACCCAAACAATCCCTTAAAAATAAAGCAATCAAGACAAGCAAAAGAAGCAATTTAAGTGACCTAGATCCTAAGGTATACCCCACTTATTATTCCCCAACAGAGTCGCCAGTTCTGTGATATGGTGGCGGAACCGGCTATTATACTGGTTTGCATTTTGTATTTGCAAATGTCGCAGTAAGCAAGAGTCGCCACCGACTTTTATTTCTTCCAACTAAGGGAAAGGAGAACGAACAAAAAAAAACTTTTTCGAGAATGTTTTTGAGTACGGGGGGTAGATTATAGAAAGGGAAGGTGTTAGCACCCTTTCTATCCATGGTTTTCCATCGGCTCTTAGGTACTTTGCTCATTTTTAAAATTGCTTGTGTGTGCTTGTTTTGAAAAAAAATTTACTTCGTGATAACCCTTGTATCAATCCTCAAGAGTGTGACGAAGTTGTTTTGAAAACTTTAGTTTGAAAAGTGTTTGTGTGAAAAGTTTTGTTTGAGCAAGTACCTAGAAACTAATCTACCTACTCGAAAAAAGTATGTTCATTTTCCTTTAAACAACGCTATCCTATTATTAAGGAATAGGTAGCACCGTCGTTGGAGTTTTAAGGGATGTTTGAAGGGAAAAATACGATCACAAAGCAATGTTAGGAAATTTTAGTAATCACCCTAAATCCTTAAAGATATTTTTCCGAGGCAACATTCGATTGGGTCATTTTATATCTTTTAAGACTAGAGGACGACCACTAACATTCCCTATACTTTATGACCGTTTACCAAAGGCAACCGGAGTGGAATAGACCCTAGGAATGAGCATGTGCAAGTGTATTTTTTAGTTAATAATCTTTGCATATTTAGGTTTTTCTACCGTATTAATTTCAATTTGTCTTTCCATACAATCCTATACATACATCTAAGCAGTTTATAGTTTGCAGAAATTAAAATGCGAGAAATTAGAGTCCTAGCTATTACATGGCTTTGGGCAGATACATAATTATTTTGACTGAAAGTAAAATGCGGAATTAAAACCCTATTTAAATCAATTACAAACTCGGAGCATTTACAAATAATGATAAAAAGGAAAATCCAAAGCGCGCGGCAAATTAAATGTGAGAAATAACTTGGCGACCTAAAAATCTAATTTAAGAAAATATTTATGTTATTTTTGAGGAAAAATTAGGTTAAGTATAAAGTTAACCCTAATTCTAATTATTTTAAATTATAACAAAAAAGAATTAAATTACCCTAATTTAATTAAACTAATTAATTAATAAAATATTTTTTATAAAAAAGATTTTTGATGTTTTTTATGATTTTTTGATTAAATAAAAATATATGATTTTTTGAGTTATTTTAAAAAAATAAAAAATTAATAAATAAAAGAAAAAGAATTAAAATAATAAAAAGGGTAAGAGATTGGGCCTGCGCATAAGCAACCCAGGGGGGTGCTCTTCTGATTTTTGTTAGGATCAATACACACTGAGGCAAATCCTGTGTCAGATCCTGTGTTGGCATGCTTGGAAGGTGCACCATGGTCTCTCCTTGGATTGAACATTGGATCTGTGTTGGCAACGATTCAGTGACTGGATCAATGAGGTGCATGATGGACATCAGGCTTTGGAATGCATAGGATCTGCAATTAAATGTTGAGAAAATAAAGAAAATGCTGGGACCTGGGATCGAACCCAGGTCTTTCCACTCGTTCCACGCTTGCCCTGCCATATGTGCTACGCTGCTTAGTTGTTATAATAATAACATTAAAGCATAATATGTAAAACAATGTGGATGGTCCTAAAAAACGTGCGATTATTCAAATGGCCCAGTGGGAGGGTGACAACTCATCATCCTCTTCCTTTTCTGTCGTCTTAGGTATCAGATCTATACCTATGGTCAAAGCTCCATATCCAAAAACCTGCAAACTTCAAAAATCCATAAGTGCACCAATCAACTCGTCTTGATCTCACGAGTATCATGGCATTACTTTCTTGGCCTAATTTCACCTATACAGAGAAGCCCCAAAATGGCTTCTTAAACCCTAGCCATGGCAACCATCAGTATATGCATCACAACATCAATTAAATTATCCCAACATGTTGCAAATATGTTAACAATCACAAATATATCATTCGAACATGCTTAAGTTGCAAGAATTATCGTAAACGATTTTGAGAAAAGATGCAAACTGTATGGAGCCTAGGGGACGATTCTGGGCTTGGGAATGCTTGCAATGAATTGTGTTAGCTCCAAGAGATGTCCAGGAAGGGATTGGAAGCTTCAGAATGGCCTGAATCACCCTCTATATGAGAAAACTATTCAACATTTTTTGTCCAATTTTTGAATTTTCTTTCTCTCTTCTCACGGCCACAACCCTTGTTCTCTTGCCTTGTTTTTGTTCATTATATGTAGTATGATGAATTAGGGTAACAAAAAAAATCCGAATCATTTGGAATTGTGTAGATTGAATGTGATTTTCTTGCCATATTATATCTTTCCATAACCATCCAAATCATGCTATTTTTACCCCCAATTACCTTGATTCGTTTTGATCTGATTTGGCCATCATAATTAGATTTGATTTCCATCAAAATCAGATCATCAAAACAATCTTTGATATTTTTTTATATTTATTTGATTTAATGTGATTTTTAATAAATAAAAATCAAAATAAAATAAATAAATAGAGAAAATAAGATATGGCTGCTGATTTGGGTCGTGGACCTTGTGCTTAACAAGATACAATCCTAAAATGCTAGGCCTTTTTGGCAAAAAATGCATTTTTGAGCACATTTGACTTTTGGCCATTTTCCAAAAATGGTCAACTTTGACAATGCATAACCCTTCCAATTTTAAACCTAGAGGGATGTTCTTATACTTTTTAGAAAGATTAGGATGTCCCCTAAACAACCCTTTTGGTATAATTTCAATTGGGTCCTCCATGTTCATGTAATAAGCTTTGACCCAAAAGGTGTTTTTTGTTGACTTTTCAAAAAGCTCTATAATGTAGAAATCCATATCTTTTTATGAGTGCATTTCTTGAACTTGAGTGATGAAGATGAGTTGTAGGAAATTTAATTCCATTAAAAATGAGCCTTGGATGAGAAATTTGTGATAAAGTATAAGAAAGTTATGCTTGGTCAAAGTTTGGTTGAGTTTTCCTAAGAAACCCTAATTTAGCAACTTTTGAGTTTTAATGAATTAGGAGCATTCCTTGAGGAATAATGATCAACCCTTGGTAAAATGATGAATATCACTTCAAAATGTTGATGTTGACCAAAAATATTGAAGTTTGACTGTATGTGGTCCACAGTTGACTTTTGACCTAATATAGTCGATTCTTAAGCATCTGGGCAGTTGACTGAGCAAACTTCTTGTGCAAACTTGAAATTTTACATGGAGGGTATTGATGACATATTAGGACTATGGAGAGCATATGAGGCCTTTGGAGCTCACCCTTCTTTGTTAAAATGGAAACCCTAGTTGGAGGTTCATTGCTTTATGAGAGAGTTTGTCTGGTCAACTCTTGAGCATCCTTGAGGATGTTCAGGGTCTTAATGAGCATATGTTTAGTAAAATGGGAGGGCAAATTTTGGGGTACAACACTACGAGAAGGATACTATTGGTCTACTATGGAAGCAGAATGTTATCAACATTCGTGAACTTGTCACAAATGCCAGATCTATGTTGATAAAGTACATGTGCCTCTGGTTCCTCTAAACGTCTTGACTACTCCCTAGCCATTCGCAATGTGGGGAATCGACATGATCAGAGAGATTAGACCTATATCTTCTAATGGGCACCGCTTCATCCTGGTTGACATTGGTTACTTTACAAAGTGGGTCAAGGCAGCTTCATTCGCTTCTGTTACCAAGAACGTTGTGGCCTGATTCATTAGACATAACCTTATTTGTCGATATGGTATTCTAGAGAGAATCATTAGGGATAATGGTACCAATCTCAATAACACTATGATCACCGAGCTCTGCATGCAATTCAAGATCCAGCATCTTAACTCTTCTCCTTATTTGCCGAAGATGAATGGCGTTGTTGAAGCTGCTAATAAAAACATCAAGAAAATCATACAAAAGATGATGGTGACATACAAAGACTGGCATGAGATGTTACCATTTTCTCTTCATGGTTACCATACCACCGTGCGCACATCAACAGGGGAAACTCTTTTCCCTTTGGTATACGGTATGGAAGTTGTCCTACCCATAGAAGTCCAGATCCTTTCCTTGAGAATCATAAAGGATACAGGTTTGAATGAAGACAAATGGGTTCAGACTCGACTTGACCAATTAAACCTGATTGACGAGAAGAGGCTCGCAACTGTCTGTCATGGCAAGATGTACCAAAAACGTATGATCAAAGCTTTTAACAAGAAGGTCATACGTCAAGTATATCAGGCTGGTGATCTGGTAATCAAGCGCATCATACTGCCACAAGGTGATCCCAAGGGAAAATGGACTCCCACATACGAAGGGCCATTTATGATCAAGAACATATTTTTTGGTGGAGCCATGATCTTAACCACTATGGACGGTGACGACCTTCCGCACCCGGTAAACGCGGACATAGTTAAAAGATACTATGCATGAGAAAAGGCCCACTAGGTTGACTGGCTTGGGAAAAAATAAGGGCATCCCGTTGAACCAAAAGGGTTCGGGAAAAAGTTAGGTATATACATATGAAAAAAATCTGTACACCCGGCAAGTCGAAAACCTGAAAAGGTGGCTTGGGCAAAAAAGGGTATCCCGGTGGACAAAAAACCCGAAAGGGCGGTCCAGGAAAAAGTTAGGATTTAAAGAGTATAAATATGTCCCGCTAGATCACCTTACATCCAATTTTCAGTATCAACTATCAAGCTCAAACAATACTAATCAATCCAATCAACTTCAGACAAGCAGCGAAAGAGAGAAGACGCTCAAAGACATAAAGGAAATAGAAGAATGGGAACCCATTGGGATCATTTCACATAGATGTTTTCTTTGTATGCTATTTTGTAAAGTTTTATTCTTACGACGACATTCTCTTACTAGGATGTATGTCTCCTTGTACAAAGAATGCTTCTTCAAAATAATACAAAGCTACCTCTTTAAAAGTGGAAAACTTTTGTTTTTATTTTTATGTTTTGTTTGTGAAACATCCAATGATTATTTTTGAACATATGCATTTGAATGTAATTACTGCTTACAAATATACGCATAAAAAATATAAAGACGATTACTAATGACTTTAAGAAACGGGCCAATGTCTGAGGGCCATCCATAAAATCCCCGCAAATATTTTCTCCAGCAGGTACATAGGTAGAGACATCCTACTACAAAGTCACTTCCATATTCTCAGTATGTAGCCTAACGGTGTCAGATGCTCTCATATCCCCGGCAGAGAAAAATCTCCAAATGACTGCTCCAACAAAAAACTCCCCAGTGAAGTCGCCAAGCTTCTCAGGATTCCCCGGCAGAATTTCCATAAAATCCCCAAGCTGTTCACGGAGCTTCCCTTCCCCAACAGAGTTTATTTCTCTAACAACGGAAATTCATCTCCCAGCATTTCAAACTTCAAACAAAACCTGAAGACCTACATTCTTCACCCCCAGCTGCAATCGGGGATTTATTTTCCCTAGTTCAACAGCACTGCAATGGAACAACTGATACGTTCATACATTACACTCATACATCATTTTACAAACATCATAGCATATGCAGCGCAAATGCATATATCACAAGCTCATTTATTTTGAGAGCATCATGCAATTCATACATCATGACATCGCATGAAACTGGTTTTACCTTTTCAGGTTAAATTAACAAACAAGCAAACACTACAGCATGTCAAAGATTAATGCCCGAAACTAGAAGGGGAAACTATCTACACGACCAAGTGGTATGAACTACCGAAGCAAGACGGGTTTACCAACAAATACAGCAGGCCATGGATTAATGCCTGAAACCAGACGGGGAAACTATCTATGTGACCAACATTTCCAAGTTCCAGATTAATACATGTAACAAGCCAGGAAAACTATTTGTGGACGTTTGGTTGTATATTAACACCTGTAACAAGCTAGGAAAACTATCTACATGAGGAGATTGAAGATTAATACCTGTAACAAGCAAGGAAAACTATCTTTCTTTCTCAGGTAAGAGATTAATACCTGGAACCATCCAGGACAACTATCTTGGCGACTGACAAAAACAAGTTCTAGATTAATACGTATAACAAGCCAGGACAACTATCTGTGGATGGCCAACTGTAGGTTAATACCTGTAACAAGCTAGGAAAAATATCTACATGAGGGGATTGAAGATTAACACCCGAAACCAGACGGGAAAACTATCTTTCTTTCTCGGGTCATAGATTAATACCTTAAACCATCCAGGATAATTATCTCAACGAACAACAAAAGCAAGTTCCGAATTAATACCTGAAACAAGATATGACAACTATTTGTGAATGACTGATCATTGATTAATACCTGAAACCAGACAGGAAAACTATCCACACGACCGGATGAAGCAATCTCACACGGGTTTCTTCTCATGATCTCCAGATGCAGTCTAACACGAACTCATCCTGAAGCAATCTTACACAGATTCCTTCTCAACTTTCCAGATGTAGTCTAACACAGACTCATCCTGAAGCAGCCCCACACAGGCTCCTCCTCATATATCTTCGGGTTTTAACCAAA
Source organism: Vicia faba (assembly GCA_948472305.1). Taxonomy (NCBI): domain Eukaryota; kingdom Viridiplantae; phylum Streptophyta; class Magnoliopsida; order Fabales; family Fabaceae; genus Vicia; species Vicia faba. The sequence goes on from CATIWC010001648.1 coordinate 212,183, forward strand.
AAGCAACAAACTCTCATCTCTCCAGTATAGAGATAACTCCTCAATAGAGTCTTGGACAATTGAAGTTCCTAGACTCTATTTCCCACAGAGTTTTCCTCAAGCGGGAGAATAATGGAAACCCACATTCCCCAGCCGAGTCCTCCTCAGACAGTAGAAACAAGAATCCCCAATAAAGAGACCTCTTAGGAAGTCAGCATCTACTTTAGATGGCATCTTTAAGCCCATCTCCGACGACTCTCTGTCATCTTCTTCAAATGGCATTTGTAAGCCCATTCCCGACGTTATCAACCAATGATGTTACTTCATGCAAGTGCAAATTTCTGGGCACTCTAGTGTTCAATCATCTTCCACCTTCTGATCATGAAAGGCAGACAAGCCAATCTAAATCCTCAAGTTTAAGAAGATTGAACAAGGGCAGCTGTTTTACCCCAAAAGTTTCCCTCCCATTTTTACTCAAGACATGCTCCTATAGATCCTCAATTGCTCAAGGTTGACCAAGAATTAATCAGACAAATTCTCCTCCTAAGCAATGAAACTCTAATTAGGGTTTCACTTTTCATCAAGATGTGTGAGCTCCAAAGGTCTCAAATATTTTCCATTGTCCTAATATTCCTTCAATATTGTCCATGGAAAATTTCATGACCTACACTACAAGTTTGTTCAGTCAATTGCTCAATGTTTGAGAATCAACTTTACTAGGTCAAAAGTCAACTATAGCCTATATAAAGTCAAACTCCAAGATTTTTGTTCAACATCAAAATTTTGAAGTGATATCCATCATTTGATAAAGAGTTGATCATGATTCCTCAAGAAATGCTCCTAATCTATCAAAAGTCAAGAATTGATAAATTAGGGTTTCTATAAGAAAAGTAAACAAAACTTTGACCAGGCATAACTTTCACATACTTCATCCATTTTCCCCAACCAAAGCTCATTTTAAAATCAATCCAATTCCCTAAAACTTCTATTTTGTCCTCAAGTTCAAGAGATGCACCATTTGAAAGATACAAGCTCATACATTACAGGTCATTTTCAGAAAGTCAACAAAAGACACTTCTTTACAAGACTTTTAAATCAAGTTAAATTCTTCAAATGCAAAATTTATCAAAAGAAGGATTGAAGTAGACATCTTGGGCTTTCCAAAAAGTCAAAGATCATCATGATGAGATAAAAATTGAGTAAGTTATGGCTTTCCCAAGTTGGGAAATTTTGGAAATTTCAAGAATTGTGCATTGAGCAAACTTAAACTTTTAGGTCAATGACTTAATTTCTTGGACTTCAAATATATTCCTAAGCTTATAAAGGATCTCTAATCTCATTATTACTATGCCTTGCAATTCCTAGCCATTTTATTCACATTTTATTTTATTTTATTCAAATAAATATAAAATAAAAGGCATAAAATAATAGATATTTGTTTTGGGCACATGGGCTAACATTTTGAATCAGCCTTGGGCCCATAAATTCGTGCCAAGATGTCCAGATGCATGTAATCATGGAAAGGGAAAGTTTTGCAAATTTTGGAAGCGTTTTTAATTTGTTAGATTTTGGTATGAAAGCATGGCTTTATGGCTTGGATTCTTGCCTTATTTCTTTGTCCCTTCCATCTCCTCTATAAATACAAGCCATGAGAAAGCATTACAGACGGATACACACAGCCTAGAGAACGCCCCAAAATTGCAAAAATTTCCTTGAAGTTGTCAAGCTCGAAACACCTGATCTAGCCGGATTTAACTCCTTCCAAGAACTCCATCAACATCCCAGGGCTCCCAGGAGTACATACCACTCCTCATTCAAGCTATCACACGCCCATAAGTGCCAAACCGAAACCACTCATTTTGGTAAAATTTTCAAATTTGTATCTCTAGTTTTGTGATATATTAATTCCTTTTAACGTTTGTTTCATGCTCAAGGTGATCCATAGGACAGGTTTGACTTCAAACATGTATGCTTTGAGGCTTAGAAGCTAGTTTTCCATTGATAGGGTTTCAAAGCTGTTAAGTTTCGATCTGGGCGATACAGTTGCTTTCAGGCCAATCTAAGGCCAGATTCAAGATCAGGGCATGATTTTATGTAGGATAGGGATTTTGGTTTTGTTTTAAAGTGTCTATTTTGTAGGAACAAGCTTTGGATCAGCCGGAGAAGGTGATCGGAGGTTTGACACCGGTCACTGACTCCGGCAGCTTAGATGTCACCCCCCTCATTGGTCCACTGAAGCTAGCGTGCGTTTTAATTTTTTTAAATATATTTGACTTTGTTTTTCATATAATATTATGCATTGGTTATGATACACGAATGGTAAAGCAGCTCATATGGCAAGAAGTGTGCGTGCAAAGGGAAAGAACCTAGATTCGAGTCCTAGGTCCAGCATTTTTTTAATGTGTTGCATCCCTAAACGCTCACCATATACTTTCATGTTTGGGCCATCTTATGTGATGCAAAGAGATCTGGCCATCCTAGGGTGCATTCCCACCCTGCAGCTCCAAGGGTGATGCCCACTGGATTATTTTTAGGGTGTTGGATTCAGGCTTTTTGGGCCTAACAAAAATCCGAAACACCCCTCCTCCCCCCCCCCCCCTATTTGCTTATAACATCTAGCCCAAATTGCTTTTTTGTTTACTTTCTTTTAATTTTTTTAGAATACTATAAAATAAAAAATAAAAAATAATTAGATTTAAGTTTTTTTTCTAAAATAAATTTTTAATTTTGTAAATTAATTAATTAATTATTTTGACTTTATTTTATTAATTTAAAAAATTCAATTAGACATAGGTTTTTAATTCAAATATTTTCTTAACAAAAATATAAAAATAGTAGAATTAGTTTTCTTTTATTAAAGTTAATTTTAATTCACAATCATTTTTTATTTTATTTAATTAATTAGAATTAAATTTAGTCTTTCTCATTTAATTAAATTTAATTATTTTCTTAGAATAAACAAAACCAGCCAAAAAGATTTTCTCGCTTACGTTAGAATTAGTTTTTTTAGGGTTTTAGACGTCTCTTTTCCATTTCGCGCGCGTTCAATGTTTCCTTTCTATTTTTTCATATTTTTGTATCTGCTGATGGAATGTAATAGATAATTACTAGTGCACTTTACTTCTTTCTTTATTTTCCCCCATTTTTGGACATGTAAATACCCCCTCCTCGAAGTACTCTAATAGCGTAGGATTTACGATTCTCGCACTTTAAATTTCTGTGAAATATTAACTATTAGTAACTAGGCTTGTATGGAAAGACTGAAAATAAAACACTAGCAAACCTAATAACAAAGATAAATGAACTGAATTTAATCACTTGCACATATACACCTCTAGGGTACGCCCACTTGGTTTCCTTTTCAGAAAATAAAACAGTCATGTCCCTCGAAAGTGGGGACGCTTTAGCAAAGACCCTTAAATCAAAAGATCATAGTCCTTCGATGACCCTACAGTTGCCTTTCGGTAAATGATTCCGTCCCTTAAACAAAAATTGCTAAAACGTCTCCATATGTTGCCTTTATGATTGTACGTCCCTTCGAATGTCCCGCAAACATCCAAAGATATGGCTACCTACTCACTAATAGTAGGATAGCACTGTCTAAAGGATAGGAGGAAAAGAATGAATCTTTTCGAGTATAAGTAGATAGTTTTTAAATGCTTGCTCAAAAACAAACTTTTTGCACTTACACGAGACATTTCAAAAACACTTTCAAACATGTTCGCTTTGCCAACACTCTTGAGGATTGATACAAGAGTTATCATAAAGAGAATCGCCGCACTAAGGCATTTTCAAATACTTTTAAAAAACACAAAGCACAATGTATTTAAAAAATAAGGTAAGCATCTAAGATCCCATAGAAAACTACGGATGGAAAGGGTGCTAACACTTTCCCTTTCCATAATCTATCCCCCTTACTCAGAAAATTTTCAAAAAGGACTTTTTCTGTTCTTTTTACCCTTTCCTTGATTTGGATAAAAGAAAAGTCGATGGTGACTCTTGTGTACCGCAATATTTTGCAAACACAAAACTCAAAACCAGTATAACAGTCGGTTCTGCCACCATACCACATAAGTCAAACAAGGAAAGCATTTAAAATATGAATTATCTCTAAGGTAACCCCACTTTTAGTGTAATTTCCCCAGCCGAGTCGCCAGATCTGTAATACGGTGGGAGAACTGACTTTACTGGTTTTTCATTTTATTGCAATTGTTGGGGTAAGCAAGATTCGCCATCGACTTTTCTTTTATCCAATAAAGGAAAGGTTGAAAAGAATAGGAAAGACCTTTTGAGATGTTTCCTGAGTAAGGGGGGTAGGTTATGAAAAGGGAAGGTGTTGTACCCCAAAATTTTCCCTCCCATATTCTTCAAAGTTGGCCAAGAATCATCTTCAAATGGTTCAAAATTCCTCAAGGGTTACACAGTCAAACATCCTCCTAAGCCAGTCAAAATTAGGGTTTTGGTTCTTGCAAGGGAGTTGAGGTTTTCAAGGGTCCAATAAAGTCCCATATACCTATATACATTGTCAAGCATCTACATGTCAAGTTTCAAGACTCACAGCATCAAGTTGCACAGTCAAAAGCCCTAATTGCTTTACAATCAACTGTAGGGGTAAAATTGTCATTTTACAGTCAAAAGTAAAAAATTTTGGTCAACATCTTAGATTGAGGCCACAATCATCATTTGATTAAGTATTTATCATGATTCCACAAGCATGGCTCAAAAATCATCAAGATGCAAAAGTTTCCATTTTTGGACAGTTGAAAAGTCAACTGTAACTTGACCAAGGCATAACTTTTTCATGGTTCATCAGAAAAATCCCATCCAATGCTCATTTTTAAGGGTATGACATTTCCTACAACTCATCTTCACATTCCAAGTCCAAGAAATGCTCTCACAAAAAGTTATCAATTTCTACATTATAGGTCATTTTCAAAAGTCAACAAAAAGGCACTTTAAGTCAAAGACCATAACTTGAGATTGGTAAATCCAAATGACATGGGACCAAAGGCATTGGTTAGAGGACTTCAATACCTTTCCAAAATGTCCAAGAACATGTTCATATGATCAAAATTGAGCAAGTTATGCATTGGAGAAGTTTGGAAATTTTTGTGAAATGGCAAAAGTCAACTATCCTTGAAACTTCAATTTTTGACAAAAGGGCCCACTTTCTTCCACTTGATTCAGCCTTGTCATGCCATACACGTGTCCCATGATTACTTTCAAGATCAAACATTCATTTTTCCATTTTATTTAATTTTTATTGATTTAATTCATTTTAAATCCATAAAAATTCAAATAAAATCAAAAAAATTAATTAAATGGCATCTTTGTGGTTTGAATGGCTTTCATACAACATATGCCAACTACCAAATTCGTGCTAGGCTATTTTGTGCACAAAATCATGGTTTTTGCTCCAAGTATGGAAAGCTTTCAATGGTGGTTAAGGAGAATCTCCAAACATCAATGCAATGGATCCCAAGCCTAGATGTTGACCTAATTCCCTTCATACATACATAAGCAAGCCTTCCCAACCTCATACACGAGCTGAGCACTGCACAAACGTCCAAACCAATATTGAAAAAATCAAAGAAAACTTGAAATATGTTTTCTCACTTCCAGGCCATTTCCAAACTTTTAATTGATTCTAATACATTGCATAAGTCCCCAGGAATCTTTTGAGATCAAAATCACACGTCAACGCTCAAGGAATCCTAAGAAACAGTCATACGATTTGCATATTTGTCTCACAATCATAATTTATTATTCATGCATCATTGATGAAATTTTGTGTGTGCTTTACATTGCTAACACTCTTCTGAAGCTAATGGTATAAGACAATTGCATTATAGAGCCCTGAATCGAAAACCACCATGGATGATTTTTAGGGTTTCAAAGCTTCCAATTTAGGGATTCCCAGCTCAGGAAAAATCAGGCTTCATAAGACCCATGGTTGAACTCAGGGGATTGAGACGAACATGTTGATATCATCGCGCCCTATTTATATTTAACGTATGCCTAATCGTTATTTTTCCTCAGGTCATTTTGTGGGGGTTAAAAACCCCCGCTAATTGCTTTTGTTTTTACAGGAAAAAGGTAGGAGACAAAGGACATGTAAGCCCCTGAATGGATGGTTCAAATAACGCGCGTGTTTTTTTTAATTTCCAGGGTTTGCTTGTTTATTCCATATAATGCAAGTTGTGTATTATTGTAACAAATGAAACATGCAGCTCAGCTGGCTAAGGCGTTTGTGTAGTGAGTGATGGGACCTGAGTTTGAATCCCAGGTCCCCTAAATATTTGTTTTCCTATTTTTTCCAAAGTGATCATATGCAGGCTATTGAGCGTTGTTCAGCGTACACCTCAACCATCCAGACGCCAGGTGTTCACAAACAACAATCCAAGGGCCAATGATGGAAGACTATGGTACAACCTAGTCAATGGACACGCAGCTAAACCCAGAAGTCAAACAAGGCTTGCGCAAATGGGCCTGGAATCTGCTTGTTCACCTCCCAAGTTGGCCCAAACCCCCCTGGGTTTGCATTTCATTTTTTTTTACTTTATTTTCTTTCATTCAATTGTTTTATTTATTTTTATTTTTTTATTTTAATTAAATACTAACCAGCAAATCAAATTAATTAATCATTTTCCATAATAAACCCAGAAAACAAAAAAAAATAATAATAATGTTTTTATTAATTAAATTTTATTAGTCATTATTTTGTGAATAAATACTAATTTAAATTAATTTAGGTTTAATTTTAATCTTTTCGTAATAAATAAAATCAACTTAGAACTTAGGTTTTCTCTAACTTTTGACTTCTAATTTCTTTTTTTATTTTATTTCATAAAAAACATAAAAATACAAAAAAAAACATATTTTTCTTTTAATTAATTAATTAGTTGTTAGGTTTAGTTTCTTAATTAATTGCAAAAAAAGGACAAAATTCAATTCTTTCTCAAAAAACAAAAAGGGTCAACACCCTAAAGACGTCCCGATTCAATTCTTTCGCGCGCAATTTATTTTAATTCAATATTTTATATTTTTTTGTATCTGCTCAGGAAGTGTAATAATTAATTAGAACTTTATCGCTTTTCTTTTAAATTCTTGCACTTTATTTTCCAAACGGGTTTTTGTTTTTGGCGATGTATAGACCCGCGCCTTGTAATAGCTAGATTTACATTTCTGCAATTTATTTTCCGCACTCCTAACTGTTAATTATGCCTGCAAGAATGTATGACAAATAAAACCAATCCGTAGCTCACAAATAACATGCAAAGACAAACATTAACTGAAAAACAATACACATGCACATGCCACCCCTAGGGTACGCCTCATTGGTTACCTCGAACGTGGTCATCAGGTATAGGGTGTTTTAGAGGTCGCCCTCCTGTCTAAAGATCCAGTTGCCTCGAAACGGTTGCCTCGGATAAAAAGGATCTAGGACATTAGGGTTACCGCTAAGGCGTCATACCATTGCTTTGGTGACCACACATGTCCCTAATAATCGAATTGACCCGAATAACTCCAACGACGGTGCTACCTACTTCTCAATAGTGGGATAGCACTGTCTAAAGGACTCTTACACAGCCTAATTCCTTAGAGTAGGTAGATTTCTCCTGGGTACTTGCTCTTTTCAAAACAAAAACAAACTTTTCGCACTCACACTTTCAAAAAGTTTTCAAATAAATATTTCATACACTCTTGAGGACAGATACAAGAGTTACTTAGAAATTTTTCAAACGAAACTTTTTCAAAACCCACAAACACTTGAAAAGCAAACAAATTTTGAAAACATAGAGTGAGCGAGTACCTAAGAGCCCGTGGATAACCACGGATAGAAAGGGTGCTAACACCTTCCCTTTCTATAATCTACCTCCCGAACCGAGAAACATCTCGAAAAAGGAATTTTGCAGTGCTTTTGTCCTTTCCTTGTTGGAGAACATAAAAGACGGTGGCGACTCTTGCTTACCGCGACATTTCGCGAAACCAGCTTAAAAAACAGTCAGTTCTATTTCCACCGATCACAGAACTGGCGACTCTGTTGGGGACATATAAAGTGAGGTGTACCTTAGGATTAGACCACTCTTATGTTTTCAATTGCTTGCTTTGCTTGATTTAATATTGTGGTTTGCCTTGGAGTTTCATAGATCCTAACCCGGATCTGGGGGATACCTTTTAGAAAGTAGCAATAAACTGTGAGGGAACTGTGCGGGGTATACCGACACGGTTGAAGCAGTTTGCTACGTTGATGTGGCACTTTGGTGAGTACCGGTAACCCTTGAGTCAAGTCAAGGAGAGTACGGGGCCTCCGCGTGGTGTCGTGAAGCATCAACTGAACTTAGGAACCTTACTTGACCATCCTGGCCTCTTTAGAGGTAGTGAGATGACCGACTTTGGTGCAGTCCGAAGTTGGTAGATACTCGATACTACACTCATTGAGGGTTGTTTTCTTGGAATATTTTGATCGCCAGTTCAGTGGCTAAATCAAAACAATGAACAAAGAAAACAACCCAATGATATTGAGATCCTTAGAACCCGGTTACTTTCGATAGGACAGGTTTTTGAGCCCACCAACTTCAAGGGGGTAGTACCCTAAACCTCATGTTGGCCTAAACTCTAAGGGTTTGTCTTGTGTGACTTGTGTGCCTTCAAACCTGACTACTTTCATATTCTTGTTATCTGACACATGAGTTCTTGCAGGTTTTGTTTACAGTCCTTAACCTGGACTCATAACAGGGTTCACCTACATTACTCCACGCATATCATAACATCATACCATCATACCATTGCATACATCCTACATAAGGACTAATCCATTTCAAGGATCTCAAGGGTCTGTGATGCAGGTCATGATGAATCAAATGTCTAGCAAGGGGCAAAGGGGATTTATTTTCCTCTAACCAAAGTTAATGACTTGAGTCAGGGGCTATGACCCACTCGATATGGTGAGCCTTGACTCTTGAAGAAGGACCCTCAACAACAGGAAGTTCCTTCAATCAAGCAACTGGATTCAAATTCTAACAATTTTCTTGTTTACCCCGCGAGATCCTTGAAAACATTGCATGCATACATACATGCCATTGCATTACAGGTACCCTTTTGACAGGTTGCTTAATCTTCTTCGCTGTTTATTTCAGCCATCATCATGAATCCTGAATCATCCAATGAACAAGCTATCAAGGCCCTCCAGGCCCAGAACGCCCAGTTCCAGGAGCTGGTCATGAGCTTAGCCCAGGGACAACAGGAATTGAAGACTTTGCTTTTGAAGAAGAAAAGGACTGTTTTGTTCAACCCTAGACGCAGATCTGGGAATGGATCACAAAATGAGGCTGAATTGACCACCCCATCTGCTGGGAAAGACAGCCCACAAGGGAGAGAGATTCCTAGTCTCGTGGTCTCCGACAACGAGACAGATTTCAATGATGAACAGTACCCTCCTGCTGAGGACAGGTACAAGCAACTAGAAGACCGTCTAAATGCCATGGAGATTCAACAGGTGCCCGGGTTGGACTTTGGAGACCTAGGCTTATCTTCTGGGGTGGTGATCCCTCACAAGTTCAAGGCACCTGCCTTTACAAAGTACGACGGGACTTCCTGTTCTAAGTTGCACCTTCGTTCATACGCAAGGAAGATCCAGCCCTACACGGCAGACAAGAATCTATGGATCCATTTCTTCCAGGAAAGTCTTTCAGGGACTCAGCTCGAATGGTTCTATCAACTGGATGGAACCAGTATTCGTAACTGGGAGGACTTGGCAACTGCTTTTTATAAGCAGTATCAGTATAATGCCGACCTTGCTCCTACACGTACCCAACTCCAGGGTATGTCATTGGGGACGGGTGAAGGTTTTAAGGAGTACGCACAAAAGTGGAGAGACCTAGCTGGCAGGGTGCAGCCACCGTTGACTGACCGTGAGCTTGTTGACATGTTCTTGGGGACCCTGTCTGGTCCATTCTTCAACCATCTGATTGGGAATTCTTCTGCTGGGTTCACAGATCTGATCTTGATTGGTGAGAGGATAGAAGCTGGTATCAAGTCTGGGAAGATACAAAAGGGTGACTCCTCGAACACTGAGAAGAAACCATTCAAGAAAGAGTCGAATGCTGCGTACAGTCAGAAGAGTCGTCGTGACCAACATGTAGGGGCAGTCCTGATCTCTGGTTCTACACCACGCCGACAACAGCAGAAGGGAAATCAACGAAGGCCGGACGAGCCTAAAAGACAGTTCACCAACATCAATATGTCGTTGTCACAAGCATTGCAGCACATGTTGAAGATGAACCTGATTGCGATGATCAACCCTCCTGCAAATCCTAAGACTTCTTCTCCAAGCTACAACCCAGATGCGAGGTGTGCTTATCATTCTGGTAGCCCAGGGCATGATACTGAGGATTGTTGGGCGCTGAAATACAAGATCCAGAATATGATTGATGCCAAAGAGATCGAATTCGAGCCAGCCGAGACTCCCAACGTGATCACTGCTCCCTTGCCAAAACATGGCTAGGATTGAGAGACTCTTGTTTCATTTAAATTCTGATGTTGTATTTTTCTATGCTTATACAAACAATTATCATGTCAAACTCTATTATTTCATTAATGCATTACACGTGTCTTGTTTTGAAGTAATTGTGTCCGCTATATTCAAAATTGCTTTTATTTTTCTTGATGTTCAAACTCTCGATTAATAATTCTAAGTCTCTTGAGGGAGGATGACGAAAACGATACCACAATCTACAGTATGCTTTTGAACAGACCCCGCTGATGAGGTACATGCATTGTTTCAATTCCTAAACACTGGAGTTATAAGGAAGATAATCCCTCGTCAACCCCTTTGAGCCAAAGAAGTAGGAGTTTTTCTTTTCGAATATTAAAACCCTTAATCGTAACCTGGGGCAGGGTAGTTCTCTCAGTTGATCCGAGTGCACAGCGAATAGCATCAAAGAAGTCCTTCCGAGACAAAAAGACAGTGATGGTTCATATAATCATAAAGACAGGAAGTCGTCATCTCTCAGAAATAAAAGCCCATTAAGTCAAAACCTATGAAGGAGACTTACAAAACTGGGGCATCCCGCTGACTGTAATCACAAAAGAAACAGTTCAGGCAAAAAACAGGGATAACAAAATCAAAAGAAAGAGGTCCAACAAACCCTCAACCAAAAAAATGACTGCCTATTCAAAATAAACTGTCAATATCCGAACCATCATTGGAACATCAGGACAAAGACTCAAACAAGGTCTAACGCACGATCAGCTGAGTTTAGGTTTGAAGAACATCACGAAGAGCGGGTGGGTACAAATATAATTTGATCCTTTATCCTTTGTTTCTTAAACTATGAGTCAGGCCGCTTTACAACCCTTAAAAGTCCTAGCTGAAGCGTGGGTTAGTTCGAAAGCATACTGTTACGAGAGGTATCCTGACTCTTTAAGGCTTGCGGTAAAATAACGAGTTGACATCACAGTTTATAAAAAATTCACTTGTTTTACTAAAAAATGCATTTTCAAAAACTTCAAGACAAACATAAGCGTTGCATTTCTGATATAATATTGTTTGCATATGACTATTTGTTCGAACAGCAGAGAAATTCGCACGAAGAATATCTAGTGAACAAAAGCACTTCCAACCAAGGGGCACGGCATGATCATGGTCTATCATCTGGGGCAGTTAAGTCAAGATTCAGAGAATCTCTCAAAATGCCAAATGCCAGGGGCAAATCTCCGCCTGAGTCACTTAGGGCATTGGACATGAATTCCAACAACGAGTCTTGCATGATCAGACATCTTCTGGTGGCATAGCAACACAACACTACTGACAGGGGCACCTCCCTACATCCTGAGAGCACAGACATAGTCGAAAAAATACTGCGCATAATCAAAGACCCGCTAGGTTGACACACCAAGGCAAAAATAAGGGCTTCCCGGCGAACCAAAAGGGTTCGGGCAAAAATAAGGGATGAAATGAAAAAATTTGTACACCCGGCAAGTCGAAAACTTGAAAAGGCGGCTTGGGCAAAAATGGGTATCCCGGTGGACTGAAAACCCGAAAGGGCGGTCCAGGAAAAAGTTAGGGATCAAAAGCGTACGACTATGGTCCGTTATCTCGTCACTTGCCTACCAGAAGAAGATTTGTCAATCGGCAATCATCAAGCACCTCCACAGGTATCTTCTCCCACAGAAACAGGGGCAATAATGAGTTGTCTAAGCGATCTGGTTGCTCTGTCCACCGAGGTACCAAGGTAAGTTCAGCTGAAGAACATGAAACCAAGATATCTCCACACCCCGCAGAGTAAGACAGATTTCAACAAATACTCTCCCCTGAGCAGAGTTGGTCTCCCAATCAGCCCTGAAAAGGCACAGTATCTCCAGATTTCAACAAATACTCTCCCTCAAGCAGAGTTGGTCTCCCAATCAGCCCTGAAAAGGCACAGTATCTCCAGCAAGTCAGCAGTACTCTCCCCAAGCAGAGTTGGTCTACTGTCAGCCTTAAGGAAGTTGGGTACCCCAAAAAAAAATCTCAACATTCCTCAGCGGAGTATACAGATGTTCCTAAGCAGGCATCCCCGGCAGTCTAAATATAAGATTATTCCCTGGCGGAATACAGACATCCAGTGGAGCCACTTCCCAGTGCAGTCCAAAGTCTCCCCAGGAGAGTTGAATCAATCTCCCCAGTAGATTCTGGAAGCTTATCCCCTGCAGAGTACGAACGCATCTCCCCGGCTCTATTCAGAAGGTTATTCCCCACCAGGGCTTATAACTGGGTTATCCTCAGCTAATTACCACGGAAAGGTCGTCCTCGGCGAAGTTCATCCTATCCCCCAGCGGAGTTCATCAAATCCTCCAACAAAGCTTATCAACGGAATCCCCAGTGGAATTCTCATTCAAACCTCAGCGAAGTATCCCTTCCCACAGAGTAATTCCCCGCAGAGTAATCTCTTAAACAAGTTCATTCCCCAACGGAGTCATCTTCTCCTACTGGTTTATTCTTGTAATCATCCTCCCCAGCGGAAATGAAGAACTCTACTCTTCAACATCAGCCCAAGATTCAAGCTCCCGGCATTCGTCAAGGATTTATTTTCCCAGACGAAGATACATTCATAAACATCACATCTTCATACATTATGACATGCATACACATCATACACCACAAATCTCATTCATCCTTGAGAACATCTTAATATCGTGCAATTCACGCATCATGACATTGCATACAACTAATACTTTACCTTTTCAGGAAAAAGTCAATCGAAAGATGATTACCATCTACCTTTATAGTTCCGGATCAACACCGGTAACAGGCCAGGAAAATTCCGAGAACGACTGATCGTGGGTTAATATCTGAAAAGGACAATTACCTACTTGATCATCCATCAGGCAACCCTACACTGGTTCCTTCTCAACTTCAGTTGTAGTTTTACAGAGACTCATCATCAGGCAACCCTACATCGGTTCCTTCTCAATTTTCAGACGAAGTCTTACACGGACTCACCCTCCACAAGTAACCCTACACCGGTTCCTTTTCTTTCAGAAGAAGTCTTACACGGACTTATCATCAAAGTAACCCTACACCGGTTCCTTTTCTTTCAGAAGAAGTCTTACACGGACTTATCATCAAAGTAACCCTACACCGGTTCCTTTTCTTTCAGAAAAAGTCTTACACGGACCTATCTCAAGGTAACCTTACCCTGGTTCCTCCTGAAGTCTTACACAGACTTACCCTGCAGTAACCTTACCCCGGTTCCTCTGAGGTCTTACACGGACTTACCCCAAGATAACCTTACCCCGGTTCATCCTGAAGTTTTACATGAACTTATCCTGCAGTAACCTTACCCCGGTTCATCCTGAAGTTCTACACGAACTTATCCTGCAGTAACCTTACCCCGGTTCCTCCAGAAGTCTTACACGGACTTATCTCACGGTAACCCTACACCGGTTCCTCCAGAAGTCTTACACGGACTTATCTCACGGTAACCCTACACTGGTTCCTCCCAAAGTTTTACACGAACTTATCCTGCAGTAACCTTACCCCGGTTCCTCCAGAAGTCTTACACGAACTTACCCTGCAGTAACCTTAAGCCGGTTCCTCCAGAAGTCTTACACGGGCTCATCTCAAGATAACCTTACCCCGGTTCATCCTGAAGTTTTACACGAACTTATCCCGAAGAAACCCTACACAGGTTCTCTCTCTCCAGACACAGTTTTACACGGACTCGTCATCAGTAAACCCTACACAGGTTTCCTCCTCAACTCCAGACGTAGTTTTACACGGACTCGTCACAAAGAAACCCCACACAGGTTCTCTCTTTCCAAAGATGATGTTTTACACATACTCGTCATCAAGAAACTCTACACAGGTTTCATTCTCAATCCCAGATGCATTTTTACACGGACTCGTCATCAAAGTAACCCTACACAGGTTCCCTTCCTCCAGATGCAGTTTCACACAGGCTCATCGTCAATCAACCCTACATAGGTTTCCTTCCTCCAAAGATGCGGTTTTACATGAGCTCGTCATCAGGCAACCCTACACAGGTTCCCTCTTTCAACTTACAAAGATTACCACTCAACAGACAACCTCCAGATGGCATCTATAAGCCCATCCACCTTCCAACAGTCTCCAAATGGCATCTATAAGCCCATTCCTGACAAGGTTCTGTTACATCTCCAGATGGAATCTATAAGCCCATCCTCCTATCCATCATCTCTCCAAATGGAATCTGTAAGCCCATTCCCGAGATCACATTGCTGATACCACACTATGTGAGTGCAAATTTCTGGGCACTCTAGTGTTCAATCATCTTCCACCTTCGGATCACGAAAGGCACGCAAGCCAATCTACATCCTCAGGTTTAAGAAGATTGAACAGGGGCAACTGTTGTACCCCAAAATTTTCCCTCCCATATTCTTCAAAGTTGGCCAAGAATCATCTTCAAATGGTTCAAAATTCCTCGAGGGTTACACAGTCAAACATCCTCCTAAGCCAGTCAAAATTAGGGTTTTGGTTCTTGCAAGGGAGTTGAGGTTTTCAAGGGTCCAATCAAGTCCCATATGCCTATATACATTGTCAAGCATCTACATGTCAAGTTTCAAGACTCACAGCATCAAGTTGCACAGTCAAAAGCCCTAATTGCTTCACAATCAACTGTAGGGGTAAAATGGTCATTTTACAGTCAAAAGTCAAAAATTTTGGTCAACATCTTATTTTGAGGCCACAATCATCATTTTATCAAGTCTTGATCATGATTCCATAAGCATGGCTCAAAAATCATCAAGATGCAAAAGTTTCCATTTTTGGACAGGTGAAAAGTCAACTGTAACTTGACCAAGGCATAACTTTTTCATGGTTCATCAGAAAAATCCCATCCAATGCTAATTTTGAAGGGGATGACATTTCCTACAACTCATCTTCACATTCCAAGTCCAAGAAATGCTCTCACAAAAAGTTATCAATTTCTACATTATAGGTCATTTTCAAAAGTCAACAAAAAGGCACTTTAAGTCAAAGACCATAACTTGAGATTGGTAAATCCAAATGACATGGGACCAAAGGCATTGGTTATAGGACTTCAAGACCTTTCCAAAATGTCCAAGAACATGTTCATATGATATAAATTGAGCAAGATATGCATTGGAGAAGTTGGGAAATTTTTGTGAAATGGTAAAAGTCAACTATCCTTGAAACTTCAATTTTTGACAAAAGGGCCCACTTTCTTCCACTTGATTCAGCCTTGTCATGCCATACACGTGTCCCATGATTAATTTAAAGATCAAACATTCATTTTTCCATTTTATTTAATTTTTATTGATTTAATTCATTTTAAATCCATAAAAATTCAAATAAAATCAAAAAAATTAATTAAATGTCATCTTTGTGGTTTGAATGGCTTTCATACAACATATGCCAACTACCAAATTCGTGCTAGGCTATTTTGTGCACAAAATCATGGTTTTTGCTCCAAGTATGGAAAGCTTTCAATGGTGGTTAAGGAGAATCTCCAAACATCAATGCAATGGATCCCAAGCCTAGATGTTGACCTAATTCCCTTCATACATACATAAGCAAGCCTTCCCAAACTCATACACGAGCTGAGCACTGCACAAACGGCCAAACCAATATTGAAAAAATCAAAGAAAACTTGAAATCTGTTTTCTCACTTCCAGGCCATTTCCAAACTTTTAATTGATTCTAATACATTGCATAAGTCCCCAGGAATATTTTGAGATCAAAATCACACGTCAACACTCAAGGAATCCTAAGAAACAGTCATACGGTTTGCATATTTGTCTCACAATCATAATTTATTATTCATGCATCATTGATGAAATTTTTTGTGTGCTTTACATTGCTAACACTCTTCTGAAGCTAATGGTATAAGACAATTGCATTATGGAGCCCTGAATCGAAAACACCACGGATGATTTTTAGGGTTTCAAAGCTTCCAATTTAGGGATTCCCAGCTCAGGAAAAATCAGGCTTCATAAGACCCATGGTTGAACTCAGGGGATTGAGACGAACATGTTGATATCATCGCGCCCTATTTATATTTAACGTATGCCTAATCGTTATTTTTCCTCAGGTCATTTTGTAGGGGTTAAAAACCCCCGCTAATTGCTTTTGTTTTTACAGGAAAAAGGTAGGAGACGAAGGACGTGTAAGCCCCTGAATGGATGGTTCAAATAACGCGCGTGTTTTTTTTAATTTCCAGGGTTTGCTTGTTTATTCCATATAATGTAAGTTGTGTATTATTGTAACAAATGAAACATGCAGCTCAGCTGGCTAAGGCGTTTGTGTAGTGAGTGCTGGGACCTGGGTTCGAATCCCAGGTCCCCTAAATATTTGTTTTCCTATTTTTTCCAAAGTGATCATATGCAGGCTATTGAGCGTTGTTCAGCGTACACCTCAACCATCCAGACGCCAGGTGTTCACAAACAACAATCCAAGGGCCAATGATGGAAGACTATGGTACAACCTAGTCAATGGACACGCAGCTAAACCCAGAAGTCAAACAAGGCTTGCGCAAATGGGCCTGGAATCTGCTTGTTCACCTCCCAAGTGTTAGAACAATGTTTGAATCTAGTACCCTATATTTAAGTTTTGATGATAACAAAGTGAAAAGATATAGTATTTATATGTTTCATGTTTGAACTATATGCTGCCTAAAATTACTATGCTCTGACTTGCAGATACGCTGATTAAAATAAGCAAGATCACTTTTTCAGCATCAGAATTTGATTTCATACACTAGCATCAGAAGTTGCTGAATCAGAACGTCAAGATCAGATGATCAACTCACGTACATGCTGAAGCTTGATGAACAGAACTGCGCGTAAACACTCTGATACAAAAACAATAGTTCATCAGCAGCAAAGCAGAATCAGAATGAGCCAAGCCAGAACGTGCATTGAAGAAGCAACGGTACTGTGCATTGAATGCTAATTAATTCCAACGGCATCATTCTAGACAAGATCTGCTCAAAAAGGAAAGCTTGTTATTAGCATTGAATCAAGAATATTGCATTCAACGTTCATCTTCTCAAGTGCTATATAAACAAGGCTTCGAAGATTATAATGGCTAATGCTCTCCAATTCTCTACACGCACAAAGCTGAACAATAATCTTCATCTACCAGTTTTGCTAAACCACAAACTCTGATACTCCATTAGTGTTTAGCATTCTAAGTTTCTAAGCTTCATTTGTGTATACATCACAGTTGTGATAAAGTTTTGTAGAAAACATTCACACACATTTGTTTTATACCTTTGTAAGAAAGTGTTGCCTTGACAAACCGGATTGTGGTTTGAATCAAGAAGGCTTTAGCAGTTGTTAAAGCAGTCTGTAATATTCAGTTGAATATAGTGAATTAAGACCTCGTTGGAGAGAGGCAAAATCACCTTGACGGGTGGACTGGAGTAGTTTGAGATCAAACGAACCAGGATAAAAATATCTTGTCAATTGCTTTAAGATTTCAGTTTTACAATTCAACCCCCCCTTCTTGTGTTTTTCACCCCTTCAATTGGCATCAGAGCGCCTGGTTCTGAGCTAAAACACTTAACCGTGTCAGTACAAGATCCAGCGTCAGAAAAACACAATGGCAGGAAACAACTCTCATTTCAGCAATGACAACAATGAGGACAAAGACAGATTCAGCGGCAAACCTCCAGTCTTTGATGGAGAAAACTTTGATTACTGGAAAGACAGAATTGAAAGCTTCTTTCTAGCACATGATGCTGATCTGTGGGATATGGTGACAGATGGATACACGCACCCTGTGAATGCAACTGGTCAGAAGATTGATAGAAAATCAATGACTGATCAACAAAAGCGTGATTTCAAGAATCACCATAAGGCCAGAACCATCCTCCTCAGTGCCATCTCCTATACTGAGTATGAAAAGATCTCCAACAGAGACACAGCTAAGAACATCTTTGATTCTCTCAGAATGACGCATGAGGGCAACGTTCAAGTCAAAGAAACAAAAGCTCTGGCGCTCATTCAGAAGTATGAGGTGTTCAAAATGGAAGAATCTGAATCCATTGAAACTATGTTCTCTAGATTCCAGATTCTGGTAGCTGGTCTCAAAGTTCTGGACAAAGGATACTCTACTGCTGACCATGTCAAGAAGATAATCAGAAGTTTACCCAAGCAGTGGAGGCCTATGGTTACTGCTCTGAAGCTAGCGAAAGATCTCAACAAAATCACTCTGGAGGAACTTATAAGCTCCCTCAGAAGTCATGAGATAGAGCTAGAAGCTGATGAGCCTCAGAAGCAAGGTAAGCCTTTAGCTTTAAAATCTAACAGAAAATCTGAATCTAAAGTTTTGCAGGCAGTTGAAGAAACATCTGATGGATCCTCAACAGAAGAAGACGAACTTTCCCTTCTCTCCAGAAGAGTAAATCAACTGTGGAAGCAAAGACAAAGGAAGTTCAGGAATCCCAGAAGATCTGATCAGAACGAGTCTTCTTCCAGATACAGAAGGACAGATTCTTCCTCTGGATACAGAAGATCTGAAGGCCCTTCCAGTAGCAAGAAGCCAAACACAAAAGACATCATCTGCTACGAGTGCAATGAGCAAGGACACTACAAGAGTGACTGCCCAAAGCTTCAGAGGGAAAAGCCCAAAAAGAAGTTTGGAAGAGAGAAGAAGAAAAGTCTCATGGCCATATGGGATGACTCTGACTCGTCTGAAGCTGACTCAGAATCAGATGATGAAAGGGCAAACATAGCGCTCATGGCTAACATTCCAGATGACAGTGAAGCTTCTGAATCAGACTCAGAATCAGACACAGAAGAGGTATTCCCTAACTTCGCTGTTAATTTTACAAAGGCTGAACTTGCTGAAAGCCTCAATGAAATTCTGGAACGTTATCAGCAGATTAGAGCTAAATTCAGAGACCTGAAAAGGAATCTTGAATCTGACTCTAATAAGTCTGAGAGTCTCAAATTGGAAAACTCTGAGCTGAGAGATAAAATTTTAAAATTACAAAACTCTTTACAAAACTCTTAGAAGGAACCAATTTCTGAAACTCCCAGCAACGCTGATGAGATCATCAAGGAGTATGATCATAGTTTCCAGAAGTTCCTTGCTAAAAGCATAGATAGAAGCAAAATGGCTTCAATGATCTATGGAGTTAGCAGAAACGGCAGGAAAGGAATAGGATACCAAGGTAAGGTTCCTACACCTAAAAATGTCATGGATTTAACCATTAAACACACTCCTCTAAATTCACACTTTGTGTATGGTCACACACATGACATCAAATATACTAGTAGTAAGCACTCTGTGAAACCAAAATTCAACCAGAGTTTTGGTAAAACTAACAAATCAGGACCCAAGAAGATCTGGGTACCTAAGGATAAAATAATACATGTTGCAGATATCTTTAGCAGCAAGTCAGAAACACCAGTCATGGTACCTGGACTCTGGCTGCTCACGACACATGACGGGAAGAAGGCATATGTTCCAAAGCCTGGAACTTAAGCCTGGAGGCCACGTTGGCTTTGGAGGCAATCAGAGGGGAAAGATAATTGGCTCTGGAACTGTAGGTAATGGAAATCTTCCCTCTATTAATAATGTTCTGCTAGTAGATGGATTGGTGCATAATCTGTTATCCATAAGTCAATTAAGTGATAACGGTTATGATATAATCTTTAATCAAAAATCATGTAAAGCTGTTAGTCAGAAAGATGGGACTATCCTGTTTAATGGAAAGAGGAAAAACAACATTTACAAAATCAAACTTTCTGAACTAAAGAGTCAGAACGTAAAATGTCTTCTGTCTGTTAACAACGAGCAGTGGATCTGGCACAGAAGATTGGGGCATGTTAGTATGAGAAGAATATCTCAGATTAACAAACTCAATCTGGTCAGAGGACTTCCTAATTTGAAGTTCAATTCAGATGCTCTGTGTGAAGCATGTCAGAAAGGAAAATTTGCAAAACCTTCTTTTAAATCCAAAAATGTTGTTTCTACCTCTAAGCCATTAGAACTTCTGCACATTGACTTATTTGGACCAGTTAAAACTGCTTCAGTCAGTGGCAAGAAGTATGGGTTAGTAATCGTAGATGACTATAGCATATGGACATGGGTAAAGTTCTTAAGACACAAGGACGAGTCACACTCTGTGTTTGTTACCTTCTGTAACCAAGTTCAGAATGAAAAAGATCTTAGAATCGTTAAAGTCAGAAGTGATCATGGTGGAGAATTTGAAAATAAAGATTTTGAGTCATTCTTTAATGACAAAGGCATTCTGCATGATTTCTCTTGTCCTAGAACTCCCCAACAAAATGGAGTTGTAGAACGAAAGAACAGAACATTGCAAGAAATGGCCAGAACCATGATCAATGAGACAAACGTTGCTAAGACTTTCTGGGCAGAGGCAATAAACACAGCGTGCTACATTCAGAATAGAATCTCAATAAGACCTATTCTGGAAAAGACTCCATATGAATTGTGGAAGAACAGAAAGCCCAACATTTCGTATTTTCATCCATTTGGATGTACTTGCTTTATGTTAAATACAAAGAATTATTTGAACAAGTTTGATTCTAAGGCACAGAAGTGTATTATGTTAGGATACTCTGAACGCTCAAGAGGGTACAGAGTATACAATACAGAAACACAGATTGTGGAAGAATCAATCAGTGTTCGTTTTGATGACAAGCTTGACTCTGAAAAGTCAAAGCAGAATGAAAATCTTGCAGGTATAGAAATTGAATTTGCAGGTTCTGAAGACAAGTCATCAGAAGCTCTCAACACAGACATTCCTTCAACGTCTGAAAGGAGCAATGCTAGAAATCCTACAACTGCTGCTGATCAACCTCAGAAGAGATTACCCAGAAGCAGTTTGGATCACCCAGAAGAGACTATCCTAGGAAGAAAGGAAGATCCAATCAGAACAAGAGCAAGCTTCAGAAACTCTGAAGAAACTCTTATGGGACTTGTGTCTCTGATTGAACCTTCTTCTATTGATGAAGCACTTCTGGACAACGACTGGATTCTGGCAATGCAAGAAGAGCTGAATCAATTCACCAGAAACGACGTATGGGATCTCGTTCCCAGACCAAAAGGATTCAACGTCATTGGAACAAGATGGGTGTTCAGAAATAAGCTAAATGAACAAGGTGAAGTCATCAGAAACAAGGCACGACTGGTTGCACAAGGTTATAGTCAGCAAGAGGGGATAGACTATATAGAAACCTTTGCCCCAGTCGCCAGGTTAGAATCTATCAGACTTTTAATTTCATTTGCTGTTAATAGAGGCATCACTTTGTATCAGATGGATGTCAAAAGTGCATTCTTAAATGGTTATATAGAAGAAGAAGTTTATGTTCACCAACCCCCAGGTTTTGAAAATACAAAACATCCAGAACATGTTTTCAAACTGAAAAAGTCACTGTATGGTCTGAAACAAGCTCCCAGAGCTTGGTATGAAAGGCTAAGTAACTTTCTGCTTGAAAATGAATTCACCAGAGGGAAAGTGGACACTACTCTATTCTGTAAAACAGTTAAGAGTGACATTTTAGTCTGTCAAATTTATGTTGATGATATTATTTTTGGTTCTACTAATCCTTCTCTTGGAAGAAAATTTGCTAAGTGTATGCAGGCAGAATTTGAGATGAGCCTCATGGGGGAACTGAAATTCTTTCTAGGAATTCAGATCAATCAAACTCCAGAGGGAACTTACATTCATCAGAGCAAATACATCAGAGATCTTCTGAAGAAATTTGACCTCTCAGAATGTAAGCCATCAAAGATTCCAATGCATCCCACGTGCATTCTGGAAAGAGAAGAGGTAAGCAAAAGTGTAGAACAGAAGGTCTACAGAGGTATGATTGGTTCTCTCCTTTATCTGACAGCTTCAAGACCTGATATCTTATTCAGCGTATGTATTTGTGCTAGATTCCAATCAGATCCTAGAGAATCTCACTTAACAGCTGTTAAGCGAATTTTCAAGTATCTGAAAGGTACTACTAATCTGGGTTTATTTTATAGAAAATCTAGTGATTACAGCTTAGTAGGCTACTGTGATGCTGATTTTGCTGGAGACAGAGTGGAACGTAAAAGTACTTCTGGAAGCTGCCAGTTTCTGGGAGAAAATCGGATCTCGTGGTCCAGCAAAAGGCAATCAACAATTGCTCTGTCAACAGCAGAAGCTGAGTACATAGCAGCAGCAGGATGTAGCACACAAATGCTCTGGATGAAAAGTCAACTTGAAGACTTCCAGATTTTTGAGAGTAACATTCCTATTCTTTGTGATAATACTTCTGCTATTTGCTTAAGTAAGAATCCTATTTTACATTCTAGAGCTAAGCATATAGAAATTAAGCATCATTTCATTAGGGACTATATTCAGAAAGGTATTTTAAACTTAAAATTTATAGATACAGACCATCAATGGGCTGATATCTTTACTAAACCCCTTTCAGAAGATAGATTCAATTTCATTCTGAAACATCTCAGCATGAAAGTATGCCCAGAATGAAAATGTTTTAATTCCATATATTTATCTTCAGAATGTAATTATATTACTGTGAACTTTTGATCAATCTTCTTTCAGAAAGATAGAACATGCAGATTGTATCAGATGCAAGTCTAAAGATCTGAGAGTCTAATCTCAAAGACAGACGTGCTGATCACTACATCAAACAAGTGTCATCCAATCATCAGCAAATCTCTGAAGCAGAACGCGTGCACGCTTCTGAGAAGGCAAAGCGCTGATTGGGTGCATTGAGACACATGTCTGGTAACCGTTTTTAAGTATCTTTCTCAAATCCCCCAAAATCAGCAAGCATTTAATGAAAAGTAATCACGCTTGTTAATGGCAATCATTATTTTTTTTCTCTCTCTTAAAAACGTTTAATTTTTCAAAATAATCTTTGAAAACTCTATTTAAGCACATTAATCCTTCATTCTTATTCTTTACGCTTTCTCATAATCATTCAAGTATTTTCTGCATATTTCTGAGTTTATCTCCTACAAACCTTTTTCTCTCAAATCATTCTCAAAGCTTTTTTAGTGAGAACAATGGCATCCTCCAGCATTTCTGCAGGCAATCAGAAGAAAGAAACCTCTGAACAATATCAGGTGCCCCTCAGAACTCTTCTCACACCGGTAAAGAATCTTGAAGTTCTCTCTGAGTTAATCATCGACTTTGAAAGTTTGAAGGAAAATGGATTTGACCTAACTGAAGAAATTAGGGCTCAAAAGTGGGAGAGGTATTTCGATAGGTTGGTTGGACCAACATTCCCAGAGCTTGTCAAGGAATTTTGGATTCACGCCAAGATTTATAAACATCTAGTCATCTCTTCTGTCATGGGAAAGAAGATAGTAATTTCTGAAGACCTCATTGCTAGGTTAATCGGTCAAAGTGGTGGTGGAGTCTGTTGTGCGGACATGGCTGACAGATGCCCTGATATAGGTGTGGTAGCCAACAGCATTTTCACTCTTGGAATGCCCAGCAGCAAAATTAAGGATCTGAAGGATCACTGCAGAGTATGGGCCAAGATTGTTCTTGGATGCTTCAATCACAGGAAACCAACAAGTTCTCCTGATTATATAAACGTGGATCAGCAATTTCTGATCTACTTTATTGATCAGAGGGTAAAGATCAATCTGGCACACTTCCTGTTCAACCATCTCAAGACCAGTGTCAAAGAAACAAGAGAAGAAGAAAGGACCAAAAGGGACTGGATACCGTTTGGAAGGCTCATATCAGATATTCTGACAGAGAATAAGCTGATAGAGTATCTGAGCGAAGCTCAAGTGCTGAGCACTATTGAACCAACTGTTGGAAAACCGCTGAACGCTAAGAACCTAAAAAAGATGAAGCTGATAGAAAATATTAAGAAGGAACCCAGAGCTACTTCAACTGCTGACATCTCCAGCAGAAGAGTGCCTCTGAGTGATTTCCCAAAATTTTCTGAAATGGAATCCAAACCTGATATGTTTCTCAAGTATCCAGATTCATACAAGGAAGAAGATACAGGTTCAAAGCTGAAGATCAAAGATCTGAGTCAAGTCCAACCAGAAGTGACTCAGAAGAAGACAAAGAAGAGGAAAGCGCCAACAGAAGGATCATCTCATCAGACCCCAAAGAAAAGAGGTATTTCATCTGTTGCCCCTATTTCAATTTCATCTACTATTCCAACATCTGCTGCCCCTCCTAAAACCTCTCACAGAATATCCATTCCAATCCCTACCATTGATGAAACCATACCAGAAGACCCTTCTGAGGCCTTACTACTCAGAAGACCCAGAACAAAGATTCCCAAACAACCAACTGTTTCAACAACACCAGCACTTGATAAAGTGCTAGCTGATATTGAGCGTGAACATGCTTCTGCTCAACCAAATTCTGAACCACCAAATATTCCTCCTCCACAACCAGAACCACAACCTGAACCAGAAATACAACCAGAAACAGAACCAGAACCACAATCACAACAACCACTCACAGAAGAACCTCTGATCCCTGAGCAATCAGAGATTCCACCTCCTCAACCAGAAAATAATCCACCTTCACCACAAACAGAGTTTCACCGCTATGAAACCCCTTCTCCTCATCATTCTGACCCCCACTCACCTCAACCTTCACCGCTGGCAATCCAGTTGCCATGTGGAACCACTATTGTCAGGCCCCAGTTGCCATCTTCAGAGGAATCAACACCTCCAAAAACTCCAACCACTCCAATAGAAATATCTGACTCTGATTCTGATACCCTTCCTCCAAAACAAACAACCTCTCAGAAAACCGCTGAAAACCCCAGCAGAACTTTCATTGACTTAACAAGTCTTGAACGTCTTGCTGATCTAAGACACAAAATTGCCATACCCAAACCAAAGCAACCAGATGTTGGCTCTGGTATTTTGAATTTTGAAACAGGTATGCTGCAATGGATTGCTTCTTTGAAGCAAGTCTGTCCGGGGATGATCGACCCTGCTGCTTCTGATCAGCTCTGGTCACAGTTCAGACTATGGGTACGTGCTGAAGCCCTCAAGCTGCAGGACGTCAACTACGAGCAGGCTCAACAGAACTTTAGCAAGCTGCTGAAGGAAGTTGAGAGTCAGCTGCCTCAAGAAGTTGTGCTCCCTCTGGACAGTGAATCTTGGTCTGAGAAAGAGCAAGCTGCACAGGTGCAACCATCAGAAGACAAGACCATTCAGGCTGAAGAAAATCCAGCAGAAGATGTAGCTGAAAGTTCTGAGAAGCTTCCTCCTTCTGACACTTCTCAAGCTGCCTTGGACAGGCAGGCTCTGGAAGAATTAAGGCTGAATGACTTGCGTCTACAGCAGCGGATGGAAGAGAATGATCAGAAGATGAAAGCAAGAATGGATGTACAGGACAGCAAGATTGACACTGTTGTCAACATGGTTCAGAAGCAGAATGAAACTTCTGAAAAGATTCAAGCGATGCTGGAAAGCCTGTTCTCACGCATGCCACCTCAACCTTAAATCTTTTTCATGCATAACTTTTTCATGTTTTCTTCATTTTCTGATGTACTATTTTAACTATGTTTTATAATGTTCTTTTGCTCTGATTATGAACTATTTTAATATAATTTGTTTTTCTGATCTAAATTGTTTTAGCACATCACCAACACTTTTTGATTGCTGACAAAAAGGGGGAGAACAAGAATGATATTTAAAATCAATAACGGCTAACTAGACAGAAATTCTCAAACATTCTAACTCTATTACTTGAAATGTTTTTCTGTTTTGTTTTAAGTCCACAGGCACAAGGAAGCTCCTGAACACTAGAAGCTAGAAGCTCTGATCAAAATGTAGAAGCTCATGTTGCTCTGATCAAATATGAAGTTCTGATCGACCTAACACTCTGATCCGAAGCAAAGCTCTGACAGGAAAAGCTCTGAAGCTCTGCTCTCTGATAAGTCAAAGACCTATAATCGGATGCTCAAAGATAGAAAAAGATCTGATCCTGAAGAACACGTATATCAAAGGGAAGTAACAAACTCAGGGGGAGTATCTCTTAACTCTGATTTCTCCTTACTTCTTAACTCTGAAACATTTCCCAGATACCTTTTCACGTTATTTTTCATTTAAAATATCTAGTTTTTGTCATCATCAAAAAGGGGGAGATTGTTAGAACAATGTTTGAATCTAGTACCCTATATTTAAGTTTTGATGATAACAAAGTGAAAAGATATAGTATTTATATGTTTCATGTTTGAACTATATGCTGCCTAAAATTACTATGCTCTGACTTGCAGATACGCTGATTAAAATAAGCAAGATCACTTTTTCAGCATCAGAATTTGATTTCATACACCAGCATCAGAAGTTGCTGAATCAGAACGTCAAGATCAGATGATCAACTCACGTACATGCTGAAGCTTGATGAACAGAACTGCGCGTAAACACTCTGATACAAAAACAATAGTTCATCAGCAGCGAAGCAGAATCAGAATGAGCCAAGCCAGAACGTGCATTGAAGAAGCAACGGTACTGTGCATTGAACGCTAATTAATTCCAACGGCATCATTCTAGACAAGATCTGCTCAAAAAGGAAAGCTTGTTATTAGCATTGAATCAAGAATATTGCATTCAACGTTCATCTTCTCAAGTGCTATATAAACAAGGCTTCGAAGATTATAATGGCTAATGCTCTCCAATTCTCTACACGCACAAAGCTGAACAATAATCTTCATCTACCAGTTTTGCTAAACCACAAACTCTGATACTCCATTAGTGTTTAGCATTCTAAGTTTCTAAGCTTCATTTGTGTATACATCACAGTTGTGATAAAGTTTTGTAGAAAACATTCACACACATTTGTTTTATACCTTTGTAAGAAAGTGTTGCCTTGACAAACCGGATTGTGGTTTGAATCAAGAAGGCTTTAACAGTTGTTAAAGCAGTCTGTAATATTCAGTTGAATATAGTGAATTAAGACCTCGTTGGAGAGAGGCGAAATCACCTTGACGGGTGGACTGGAGTAGTTTGAGATCAAACGAACCAGGATAAAAATATCTTGTCAATTGCTTTAAGATTTCAGTTTTACAATTCAACCCCCCCTTCTTGTGTTTTTCACCCCTTCACCAAGCTGGCCCAAACCCCTTTGGGTTTGCATTTCATTTTTTTTTTACTTTATTTTCTTTCATTCAATTGTTTTATTTTTTTTTTATTTTTTTTATTTTAATTAAACACTAACCAGCAAATCAAATTAATTAATCATTTTCCATAATAAACCCAGAAAACAAAAAATAATAATAATAATAATGTTTTTATTAATTAAATTTAATTAGTCATTATTTTGTGAATAAATACTAATTTAAATTAATTTAGTTTAATTTAGGTTTAATTTTAATCTTTTCGTAATAAATAAAATCAACTTAGAACTTAGGTTTTCTCTAACTTTTGACTTCTAATTTCTTTTTTTATTTTATTTCATAAAAAAAATAAAAATATAAAAAAAAAACATTTTTTTCTTTTAATTAATTAATTAGTTGTTAGGTTTAGTTTCTTAATTAATTGCAAAAAAAGGACAAAATTCAATTCTTTCTCAAAAAACAAAAAGGGTCAACACCCTAAAGACGTCCCGATTCAATTCTTTCGTGCGCAGTTTATTTTAATTCAATATTTTATATTTTTTTGTATCTGCTCAGGAAGTGTAATAATTAATTAGAACTTTATCGCTTTTCTTTTAAATTCTTGCACTTTATTTTCCAAACGGGTTTTTGTTTTTGGCGATGTATAGACCCGCGCCTTGTAATAGCTAGATTTACATTTCTGCAATTTATTTTCCGCACTCCTAACTGTTAATTATGCCTGCAAGAATGTATGACAAATAAAACCAATCCGTAGCTCACAAATAACATGCAAAGACAAACATTAACTGAAAAACAATACACATGCACATGCCACCCCTAGGGTACGCCTCATTGGTTACCTCGAACATGGTCATCAGGTATAGGGTATTTTAGAGGTCGCCCTCCTGTCTAAAGATCCAGTTGCCTCGAAACGGTTGCCTCGGATAAAAAGGATCTAGGACATTAGGGTTACCGCTAAGGCGTCCTACCATTGCTTTGGTGACCACACATGTCCCTAATAATCGAATTGACCCGAATAACTCCAACGACGATGCTACCTACTTCTCAATAGTGGGATAGCACTATCTAAAGGACTCTTACACAGCCTAATTCCTTAGAGTAGGTAGATTTCTCCTGGGTACTTGCTCTTTTCAAAACAAAAACAAACTTTTCGCACTCACACTTTCAAAAAGTTTTCAAACAAATATTTCATACACTCTTGAGGACAGATACAAGAGTTACTTAGAAATTTTTCAAACAAAACTTTTTCAAAACCCACAAACACTTGAAAAGCAAACAAATTTTGAAACCATAGAGTGAGCAAGTACCTAAGAGCCCGTGGATAACCACGGATAGAAAGGGTGCTAACACCTTCCCTTTCTATAATCTACCTCCCGAACCGAGAAACATCTCGAAAAAGGAATTTTGTTGTGCTTTTGTCCTTTCCTTGTTGGAGAACATAAAAGACGGTGGCGACTCTTGCTTACCGCGACATTTCGCGTAACCAGCTTAAAAAACAGTCAGTTCTATTTCCACCGATCACAGAAGGTGTTAGCAACCTTTTCACCCGTAGTTATCTACGAGCTCTTAGTTGCTAGCTGTTGTATCCCAAAATTTTCCCTCTCATTTCTGAATACATTTCCCACAAGATCTTTAATAGCTCAAGCTTGCACAAGGATTGACTAGGTCAAGACATCTCCTCAACATTGATGCCTCAAATTAGGGTTTGAATTTTCACAAGGATAATTGGACTTTTAATTCCTAATTGACTTTCATGGATCATTATGGAATTTCAAGATTTCTCATATCAAGTTTCAAGTCTTGCATTTCAAATTTGCTCAGTTAATTGATCAAATGACCTAAAATGAGTTGTATTGGGTAAAAAGTCAATTATGGTTAATTTATAATCAAACTTCAGGATTTTTTACCCATATCAACATTTTTAACTCATATGTATCATTTGGTCAAGTTTGTATCACAATTCCCCAAGAAAATTACTCATATCATCAAAATGGCAAAATGGTCAAAATTAAGGTTTTGACTGAGAAGGCTTGATATTTGACTTTTGACCTAATACATGACTTATTGGTTTGAAACATGATATCAAGGATTCAAATGCATCATCTTGACCTAATGGCATGATTCAATTCATTTCACAAGGCCATTTGATTGATAGTTGAAGTTTGGTCAACTAATGAAAAATCAATTGTACACTGAAAAGTCAAACTTTGATTTTTTGATCAAAATTGAGTTTCAAACATCACATTTCATTAAGACATGAAAAAACATGAAACTTGATCATTAAGAAATAAATAAAGTCAAAATTCATTTTGAAAAGTCAAAGTTTCTAAGACTTAGAAATGTTTCTAAGTGTTTTATACATGCTTTTTCTTCATGACTTCATGCCAATTTTTAACCATGATGCAAGATGATTCAAGGAAAACTCTCAACATGTAAGTTGTAGATCTCTATGAATTCTAGAAACTTTGTTTAGAGGGATCATGTCCAAAAAATGCTTAGATTTTGAGTTATAAGGCCATAAAGTCATGAACTTTTTCTTAAAACACTTAGTGAAAATTTGACCTAGTTAGGCAGATTTTTGGTACCAACTTCATGACAACTTTTCACATAGTTCCAATTGGATTCTTCAAAAATGGAAAACATGAAGGTTGTAGAATATTCTACAAGATTTCTAAAAATTCAAGGAACTCATTGAGGTCGTGCTTGAGTTAAGAGAATCGAAGAGATGAAGTTGGGGTTTCATTCTTGATCTACAAGGCAGAATTTGCAATGAACACTTGATCAATTCATAGCCATGCTGCATAATCTTTGATTTGCATGCCTCAAACTTGTTAATCACTCCATAATTTAATTTTTACACAACTGATTGATCAATTTCCCAATTGATTCAAGCATTATCCAAAGCATTTTGCCATTTTAGGGAGAAAGTCACCATTTCCATTCTAGTAAAGCAAGCCTTTATACAAAGTCAACTTCTTGAGCTCCCAACTTGTTTCATCTGAGTACAAGAAATGTCAAAGATAAAATCAACATGTCTAGATCCTCCAACAAACTCAGACCATGCTTGTACTATACCTTGAAACCATGTTTTTCCACTTTTCCTCAAAATCAAGTAACATAGCCATAACCCTATATCTCACAGATCTGTCAACTTCAAGTCCTATAATCATTTTCATATAATTATAAAAACTATTTTCAAGAAAATACACGAGCTCAAGCAGTCAAAAAACCTCCAAGCACCCTGCTTCACAAAACTGGCCATAACTTGACAGTTTTGAACTTCAAACCCCCAAATCAAAAACCACTCGTGTGTTTTCAAATCTAATCATCCATACACTCTATATACATCATATCAAAGCTATCCAAACACCTGTTATACTCATATAACTCTATTTTCATCATTCACTATTTTCAAACCTCAAGCCTACAGGTTGACTTGAGTAGGGAGACTCAGGGACTTTCAAAGAAAAGTAAAGGTTGCAACACACTCAGGGAGGTCTGGGCAAGCTAAACAGATCATTGGGAAACCTCAAAGCTTTCTGAAACTCAAAACACGATCTCCATCTGTAAGGTGAGTTTTCTGAACTTCTATCTCTTTATACAAGCATCATTTGATTCTGATTTGTGAAGATAAAATGTAGATATCATAGCCCTGAAACTGACCATGTCCTTGGAATTCATTTATATTGCCTGAGTAGTGTGAATTTTAGTCTTGAACTTTCTGAAATATTTAGGTCAAAATTTGGTACCAATAAAAATTGTGTTCATCTTTGAGAGTTAGGTTAATTAGCTTACATATTTGGAATCATGGTGAAATTTCTAACAAGTTTGATGTTTTCACTTTTGAGAATGGGTGAGAAATGAGCAAGTTACAGAATTCAAAAATGTTGTTCACGGAAGCTGGCGCGAGGAAGAAGATGACACAGACCTAGGATGGGTTTTCAAATATACATTTATGGTTTTGTATTAATAAACGGATGCATAGCCATCCCAGTGGTAGAGAGCGCGCGCATAAGGCATTACCCTATAAGGTCTTGGGTTCGAACCCCAGGGACCTTTTGTTTTGATTTTTCTAACATTTTTACTTCTTTCAGGCGCGCCTGGGCATCATCTCAATGGGCTTAATAATTTTTAATTTTCCTTACACCCTGTTTACTTGCCACAACATGCATTTCCATACCTTTTATTTGCTCATTCTTTTTTTATTCCAAATGAAAACCAAAATGGGCCTAATCTTAATACAAAATTATTTTACTCATAAACCACCCCAATTCAATTTCACACCTCCCTGACTTTTATATTTTATTTTAATTTCCTTTATTTATATTATATTATATTTTCTTTTCTTTATTATTATTATTTTATTTTTATTAAATCCAAAATCCAATAAAATATTTTATTTAGAATATTTTAGTATTTTTATTTTATTTATTTTAAAGAAAAAAGACCAAAAATATATTTTTCTTATTAAATTTAATTTCTTTTCTTAATTAAATCATTTAGACTTAGGTTTGTTTAAATATTTATTTTCATTTAATCAACTTAGAATTTAGAAAATTTCATTAATTAATTTCTTGCTTTTATCAAACCCTAAAAACCTTTTCTTAAAAACCCTAAAAATTGCTTTCTTGATTAATTCAAT
Source organism: Vicia faba (assembly GCA_948472305.1). NCBI lineage: Eukaryota > Viridiplantae > Streptophyta > Magnoliopsida > Fabales > Fabaceae > Vicia > Vicia faba. Next base: position 244,368 of record CATIWC010001648.1, read on the forward strand.
TTCTTTTCTTCAAATAACTTAGCTTTAGTCTTCTTAAATTAATTTAGACTAATTAATTATTTTTCTTTTTTAATTTAATTAAGTTAAATCCTCTCATACAAAAAAAATTCAAACAAAAAACAATTTTGTTTTCTTTTCATATTGCCTTTACATTCCTGTACCTATATTTGACATTATTCAATATGGTTGTAATAGTGATTAGGTGTAATTTCTCTTATCTCCCCATTTGTAAATTTGTACCCCCATCCCCAAATGATGTAATAGCGTAAAATTTTACATTTCTGCAATTTATTGATTTAAATATAAATGCTAGTAATTAGGGTTTGTATGGCAAGACATAAAAATCAACAAGTAGAAGACCCTAATTCAAATACAAAGAGCATGAAAACAAATACTTTGCACACTTGCACCTCTAGCGTTAACATAGCTTGTTGCCTAATATGAATACAATCAGGTTCCTCGAACATGGAATACTTTAGCAATGAACTTCAAATACAAGATCGTAGTCCCTCGACGACCCTTCAATATTGCCTTCGGTAAACGCTCTTAGACCCTTAAGATAAATTGCTAAAGTATCCTACAATGTTGCTTTCTATGACTGTACAACGACCTACGCCCGTCCCTTCACATCCAATGATAGGATTTCTTATCAATCAATGGTAAGATAGAAATATCTAAAGGAGGAGGAAATGAACTAAGACTTTTTGAGTAGGTATAACGTTCATAGTTACTTGCTCACAATCATTTTCAAAACAACATCTTTCAAACACACCAACACTTTTAAAAAATGAAATAATTTCAAAAAAAAATCAACACTTCGTATGCATCATTATAGAGACGAGAATCATTACAAAGTTTGCCTAAACGAAGGCACTTTTCAAAAAAACATTCAAAAACATCACAAACACATTTCAAACAAAGAATTTTCAAAGTGAGCTAGCAACTAAGAGCCCGTAGATAACTATGGATGAAAAGGATGCTAACACCTTCCCTTTTCATAACTTACCCCCCAAACTCAAGAAAATTCTCAAAAGGCATTTCTTGTCTTTTCACCCTTTCATTTATTGGATAAAAGAAAAGTCGGTGACGACTCTTGTTATCTGCAACAATTGCGATAAAATACAAAACAACCAAGTCAGTTCTCCCACCGTATTATAGAACTGGCGACTCTGCTGGGGACTTAAAAGTGGATTCACCTTAGAGATAGATCACCTTTTAAATTCTTTCTTTGTTTGATTTGATTTATTTACATTTATTGGTCCTTGTTTGGGTTTGTATTAATCCTCTACCCAGATATGGGAACACCATTAGGTAAATAGCAAAAGTTGTGGAGACTGTACGGTGTAGACCAATATGGTTGAGACAATAGCTATGTTAGTGTGGCACGTTTGTGGGTATCGGTACCCCTTATGGAAAATTAAGGAGAATACGGGGCTGTTGTATGGTGTCATGAGCACTAACGAACCTTAGAACCTTTACCGGAACAACTTGGCCATTAGGAAGTAGTAAGGCAGTTGGCTTTGGTGCAGTTCGAAGTTAGTTGATACTCAATACTACGCTCATTGAGATCTGACTTTTGGGATATTTCGGTCACCAAAAAAGAGGCTTGCTCTGAAACAAACCCCAATGAATAAAGATCAATGATATTGAAATCCCCTAGAACCCAATTACTTTCTAGGACAGGTTGAACCAACTAAACTTCAAAAAGGTATTTACCAATGAACCCATGCAAGCCTAAAACCTAAGGAATTGTGTGCTTTGTATGTATTTATTTACTTGTACATAACATCATACCATTACATTTGTACTAAACATTTCAAGGACTTTGGGATTTATCTTTGTGTTGTGTTGTAGGACATGGCTTCCATGTAAATAAAAACTATCTGAATCAACCTTGTGAGAGTGCCTCCTCAGCTTAAGGAGTTAGCGTCAAGTGCTCCAAATGATTCTCCATTCACTAAGAAATACAGTCGTCTCATAAAATTGGTTACAACAAACTTTGAAGAGGATATGGTACATGTGCTTTTCCAATTCTTTGATCCTAAGCACCATTGTTTTACATTTCCTGATTACCAACTAGTTCCTACTATGGAGGAGTTTTCTAAAATCTTGGGAGTTCCTATTATTGATCAATTACCCTTCACCGGTATTGAGAAATACCTAAGACCTAAGGAGATTGCTCGAGTTTTACATTTGCAATGATCCGACATGGTGGAAAATTGGGAAACAAGAAGTGGTGTTAAGGGGTTCTAGCCAATTTTTTGTTCGAGAAGGCTCAACAGTTTTAGAATGCTTTGGATTTGAAAGCTTTTGAAGAGGTTTTGGCCCTTATAATATATGGGATGGTACTATTTCCTAACTCGGACCAACTTATAGATGTGAATGCGATCATGGTTTTTCTATCTCGTAATCCCGTGCCTACCTTACTTGGAGATATCTTGCATTCTCTTCACACTCGCACCATGAAGAGAAGGGGAATTATTATATGTTTCACTCCTTTGTTAGCTAGGTGGTTTATTTTGCACCTTTCTCGATCTGTTTTAAAGAATGAGCAAGGTATGAGATGGTCTAATAGGTTGATGTCACTCATACATTCAGATATTCATTGGTGTTATCACTCTTTAGAGGACATTACCATTATTGACCGTTGTGGTGAATTCCCTAATGTCCCTCTTCTTGGCATTATGGGAGGTATCACTTGTAATCCTTGCTTGGCTTTACCACAGTTGGGGTATGCTAGGAGGGATGGTCCTCATGACGTACTTGTCCAAGGAATTGATTTTGACTATGAGAATGGTGCTCAAGGTTATCGCCGAAGGTTTGTACGAGCTTGGGGCATGGTGAACAAAGTTGATAGCAAGACATTGGGGCTTAAGAACTCCATTTCTTTGGAGCCTTATCTAAAGTGGGTGTAAGTTCGCGCTCAAAACCTCATGATGCCATATGAGGCCATTCTACCTATCATCATGGAGCCTATTGCCGAAGGAGATGTTCCTTACACCATTCTTTATCCTGACATGCCTACTTCTCCTAAAGATTTGCAAAGATCTTGGATACAACTCAAAGGAGAGCGTGACACCTTTGAAGCCCAGTTCTATACAAGTGAGAAGAAGGTTTTGGAGCTCACGAGACAACTGCATGAAGAGCGGAGTTTGAATGCCTACATTGCACCAAAGAGTATACGCTCATGGGAAGATTGAGTCCTTTTGTTTTAGGAGTTTATTGTGTATTATTTTTTGCTTCTTCCATTGTAAGCCCAAGAGGCACCTTTTGTAATCATTTGAACTTATTAATACAATTAATGTTTGTTCCTTATTTGTTTAAACAAATTTAAATCTTAAAGGTCCTTTGAATCATTTGCATACGCATTTCATGCATCATAACATGAGCAGGTTTTCCGACACAGGCTTCCTCATCTTTCTACTATTTATTTCAGTAAGATGGATCTCGAGCAGACAGTGAAGGACTTGCAGACACATAATTCTCAATTCTAAGAAACCTTGCTCACCTTGGCCAAGGGACAACAAGAGCTGATGTCACTTATGGTGGCCAAAAAGAAGACCAATAAGAAGGCCCTGGCCAACATGGGGAAAAGGTTTAAAGTCCCTGTCTGTCAAGTACAAGTGGTTGAAGATTCGTCCGAGGAGGATGAGAACCAAGATGAAGATGCAAGGAGCACCCATGTTGGGGGTGCAAACAATCAAGCTTCTGAGGATGAAGATTACTTTGACGAACATTATCCCCCGACTGTGGATAAGTATAGGCAACTAGAAGATAGGTTGAAAGCTGTGGAAATTCAAGTCGTGCCTGGCTTGGATTTTGGTGATTTGGGCTTGGTACCTGGGGTTGTTATCCACCACAAGCTCAAAATTCCAATCTTTTCTAAGTACGGAGGAGTTTCGTTCCCAAAGCTTCACTTAAGGTCCTACGTCCACAAAATACAACCACATACTAGTGACAAAAAGCTTTGGGTACACTTCTTTCAAGAGAGTCTATCTGGGACTCAGTTAGAATGGTTTTACCAGTTGGAGGGTTCCAACATTCATACTTGGGAATATCTGGCCACCGCTTTCTACCGTCAATACCAGTACAACACTGATTTGGCACCAACTAGTGTTCAGTTACAAGGAATGACCATGGGTTCCAATGAAGGTTTCAAAGAGTATGCGCAGAAATAGAGAGACCTTGCTGGTAGAGTGAAACCACCACTTACTGATAGGGAGTTGGTGGATATGTTCATGGGAACATTAATTGGACCATATTTCGACTTGCTAATTAGCAGCTTATCATCTGATTCCACTGAGTTAATATTGACTAGTGAAAGAGTTGAGAGCGGTATCAAAAGTGGAAAAATACTCATGGCTTCTGCCTCTATATCAAACACTATGAAGAAACCCTTCATCAGTAAGAAAGAAACTAATGTCGTATATGGCTCAAGGGACCATGGCAAAAGGGACCACTATCAATCTGTCAATGCTATTCTAATCTCCAATCCAACCTTTACTCAAAGACCACAACAACAAGCCAACCATCAAAGACCTGAGGTTCCAAGAAGATAATTCACAAGGATTAACATGTCATTATCTCAAGCCTTGCAACACCTATTAAAGGATAACATGGTAACATTGTGTGATCCATCATCAAATCCCAATGTTTCATCACCAAAGTACAATCCTAATGACAAATGTTCTTATCACTCCAATAGCCCCAGACATGATACAAATCAATTTTGGGCTTTGAAATGCAAGATTCAAGACCTCATCGACAACAAAACCATCGAGTTTGATCCTCCTCCAACTCCGAATGTAATCACTGCACCAATGCCAAATCATGGCAAAGGTGTCAATGCAATTTAAGACACTGCTTTTGTTTCCTCTGTTGAAGACTTGACTACTCCATTGACCATTGTTAAAGAAATTTTTTTAAGAGATGGGGTTTTCCATGGTGGTTTAAAAGACTATAATTGATGTGCTATACAAAAGAATGGATGTGAATGGCTGAAAAAAGGTGTTCAACACCTAATAGATAGTCATGAGATTCTGTTTGAAAGAACTCCGACCATAAAAATTTTGACTGAAGAAGTTAAAGACATATCAATCATCACCATATCCAACAAACCGATTAGGATCTCTTCAAAAGGTCCTATTAGGATTTTCGATGAACCAACAGTTTCCCCTTTGATAATTACCGCACCAAGGATAATTCCCTATTCTTCCAATAAGGCAATACCTTGTAATTACGGTGTCGAAGTATACTACCATGGTATTAAGCAAGACTCTTGGATTAATTAAGACAAGACTGCTGATATTACCAACATTGCTGGTACTAGCAAGGTGACTAGAACAGGGAGAATCTTATCTCTTGACATTTCACCTCCAACCACCACAACCACACATGTTCGCATTACTATTGACAAACCTAGTATTGATGCTAGGGGAAAGAAAAGGTAACTGAGCCTTCTAGGATAGAGGCGTCTGCCAAAAACATTGCTACTGAGGAACCCCCCCCCCCCCCCCCCAAGAGATGGAGGAGATTTTGAAGATTATAAGGAAGAGTGACTATAAGATAGTAGAGAAGTTGGGGCAAACCCCCTCCAAGATCTCTATGATATCCCTATTGCTTTGTTTTGATGCGCATGCTCAAGCATTGATCAAAATTTTAAATAAAGTACATGTTCCTCAAGAGACCATAACCAATCAGTTTGAAAATTGTGTGGCGAGTTTGACTGCCGATAATGGATTGGGATTCTCTGATGCTGATTTGACTCCAGTCGGAATAAATCACAAAAAAGAGTTGCATGTCTCCATTGAATGCAAAGGAGCCATTCTGGCCCATGTATTGGTGGATATTGGGTCCTCCCGAAATGTCTTACCCAAAGGTGCCCTAGATCGGTTGGATTGCGAAGATTTGGTGTTGAAACCAAGTGACATAGTTGTAAGGTGTTTTGATATATCCAAAAGGATGGTCCATGGAGAAATAGACCTCCCCATCAAAGTTTGTTCTCAAACGTTCAACTCGACTTTCTATGTGATGGACATCCGTCCTGCCTACTTGAACGCCCTTGGATACATGGGGCAGGAGCGGTGACGTCCACTCTTCATCAAAATTTGAAATATCCAATCAAGGGAAAGATTGTTACCGTCTGTGGTGAAGAGGAGTTTATGGTTAGCCATCTAAACTCGATTAAATATGTTAAGATGGATGGAGAGTTCATAGAAACTCCATGTCAAGCCTTCGAAGTGGTATCTCTCATGGTTGTTGCTACCAAGGCTATTCTTGATGTTCCAAAAGCTGTTAAAGTTGTGCCATGGATGGTTTCCCTCAAAGATGCTCGTGTTGTGATTGAAGGTAGAGGTTGTACCACTTGGGGACAACTTCCTAACATCCCTTTCAGATCAGACAAAAGTGGTTTGGGTTTCACTGCCAAAGCTCAAAAGGAGGTCAGACGTGCTCGCATAGGAAAACCACCTATTTGCATCAGTAATCATGAAGTGAATGCTCTTGAAGACTCTGACAACGATTGTGATTTTAATAACTGGATCTATCTGAATGTTAGTGAAGGACTCAATAACTGGCGTGCCAAGGATTTCATTCCCATCTCCTTCAACAAGGAGTAATTACCATTTACTGTTTTATCAATTTAAAAATAATATCTATAATTTTATTGAAACAATGACTTTAAGCCATGTGCCATACCCAGGGCACCATGGTCCATTTGTTAAGGGTTTGTTCATTTTCATATGCCATATGATCATTTAATGAAAAAACATTGGACTCTTTTGCATTCAAATTTTGCGCTCATTGTCTTTATTTGATTTTATTGCATTTTCAAAATAGCCATGTATCTTACATGCTGTTGTACCCCAAAATTTGCCCTCCCATTTCATCAATATTTTCTCACCACAAGACCCTTGGAGCTCAAGATCAAGTTAGGGTTTGCTCTGTTCAAGACTCCTCCTTGCACTGTTGACCTAAATTAGGGTTTGAGTTTGCACAAAGATGTTTTGACCAAAAATGCCCAAGATAACTTTCATGCTTCATGTTGGACTCACAAGTTTATCCATACCAATTTTCAAGCCTTGATTCCAATCTTTGCCCAGTCAATTGGACAGTTGACCTAGAAATCAGCTGTATTGGGGAAAGAGTCAACTGTGGTCAATTGACAGTCAAACCTCATGATTTTTGACCCACATCAACATTATGAACTCATATGAACCATTTGATCAAATTTGGATCACAATTCCACAAGAAATTTGATCAGATCACCAAAATGGCAAAATGGTCATTTTTAGGGTTTTGACTGCACAAAGGCAATTTTTGACTGTTTGACCTGACCAATGGCAAACCAAACTCACATATAGACTCAAGGACTCAATGGCATTGTCTTGACACATTCAACAAGTTCAAAAGATCCCAAATGCACAAGATTGACAGATGAATTTTCCAATCAACTGAGCAAAATTTGACTGTATACTGAAAAGTCAAACTTTGACTTTTTGGTCAAAATCTAGTGTCAAGATTCATTTTTCATCAAGACATGTCAAATTATGAAACTTGTTCATCAAGAAACCAAAAATTACAAATTAGGGTTTGAAATGAAGAAATTTCATAACTTAGAAATTTTCTAAGTTATGAAATTTCCTAATTTTTTCCTAACTTTGTCCCATTTTTTCATCAAGATGTATTTGGATTCAAACAAAACTCAAAACATGAAAGTTATAGTCCATTGCAAAATCTACAACTTTGATTCACAAATGTTTCTCAAAAGAAGCTTGTAGCTCAAGTTATGATTTTTGGAATAGGGGTGCAAAACATTCTTAATTTAGAAAATTTTTGACCTATTTTAGGAAGGATTTTTGCCTAACTTCATGGCCACTTTTCACATGCTTCCACTTGGAATTTCAACTTTCATTACAAAGATGGATTGTAGTACACATTCCAAGCTTTCCAAATTGTCCAAGAACTTCTCAAACACCCTTGTGGTTAGGGAGAATCAAATTTGTGAAGATGGGCAAAAGTCACTTTGTTGATGGCCAATTTCATGTTCATAACACTTTGCATTTTTCAAGTCAGCTTGCACAAGCTAGATTACAGGCCTCTAATCCCATTCTTACTCAATAATTTAATGCAAAACCTTTGTGTCCTAGCATTATCTTGTTCATTAAGTCATTACACAAAGGTTTAGTCTTAAAATGGAAAAAGCATTTTAGCCATTTTTGAAAAGAAGTGCTTTATGTCAAAAGCAAATCAAAGAAGTACCAAAGCAGATCTTTTGGGCACAAGTTCATGAACTAATTCCACTGATCAAGAGTGATTTGTGCAGCATATTTGAGGGGCCTGTGGTAGCCTACAATCCAAGTTGACAACTTTGGCTTAAAGGAGAAGAAAGCTTGCATTTTTGTATCACAACTCACTTTCCTGCAAGAACCAACTAAGACAAACTTTCTCCATACATTCCATACTCCCTAACTAACCTGAAACACGACCAAACCATCCCTAAAACCTCCTCATCCATAAAAGCCCATTTTTTCTGCAAAACAGAGTCCCTGTTGCAGATTGACTTGGCCAGTTCATTTCCATCGTGCATTTTCATCCAAAACACTTCATACACACTCCATAACCTCCATATAAACTATCCCAAGCCTTGGAAACAGACTGTAACACCTCTAACCAAGTGTACCATTTTCACTTTTCTCTCTTGCAGGTTGACTTCTATGGATTGATTCAGAAGGATTCAAGGCACACCAAGCATAGAGGAAGTATCCCTGGACCTCAAGCAAGCTTTACAAGTCCTCAGATTCCATTGAAAGTGCCTCCATTGTTGCACACGATTCAAGCTGAACAGGTAAGAATTTGAACTTCTATCTCTCTATCCAAGCATATCTAGGCTTAGGTTTGTGAAGAAGTTATGTCCTACTCATGGCCCTGAAGCTACCTATATCATTAATTTTCATTTATGTTGTGTGTACTAAGAGAATTGTGAACCTGAACATTGAACAAAAGTTAGGTCAGGAATTGGGGGAGAAGAAATTCTCTCTCATTTCTGAGAGTTAGATCAAGTTCTTGGTATGTATGGATTCGTGATTTAATGCTTTATATTTTTGGTGTTATAAGTTTGTGCTAAAAATCAAAGAATCAGGATGTTTGAACAAGGTAGGAAAGGCGCGCGTTTTTGACAGAAATATGGCTGGAGGTTGAAGAAGCTTGCCTTTGGGTTGGGCCTGACTCTTTTTTCTATTTGCACCCACATTTTCCACATACACCGCTTTGGCCCATTGTGTGATTTTTTAATCATTTTTGACTTTTTATTTTTGTTTCTGACTTGTTATTTTTTTGTCAAAACATAAAAAATATTAAAAAATATTTTTTCAACCATTTTTGCATTTTATTTGGATTTTTATTTGTTTATTTGAATTTGTACATATAAATAAACATAATACCTTTTATTTAAAATACTAAAAAATAATACAAAATACATTCTATTTTCTGATTTTTATTTTGTTTTTATCTTTTGAAAACATTTTCTAAAAAATATACTTTTTTTGTAAATAATAAATATTTTATTTTTGTATATATTTAACATATTTAATACATAATATAAATACTTATATTTATTAGAATATTTAGGATAAAAAATACAAAAATAATACATTTTTTCTTTTATTAATATTTGACCTCAAAAATTACTTTTTCATAATATACTTCCTTTTATTTATTTTTTTGTGTATAATTAATAAATATTGTATATAATAAATAATAAATACTTTTTATTTAGCAAATTAGGGTTTTGCCCTAAACATGAAAATATCCAAAATTAACCTCTTTTTATTATCATTATCACTTGTAAATAAATCACATACACTTACACAAATACATTTACACATACACATTTACTTATTCCTATACGTTGATACATATTACATTTGCGATTGATTTGATTTGGTTGTAAATTATTGGACACTACTCTCCTATTAAGTCTCATCCCCATTTGTAAACATTTGTACCCCCACTCCCAGATACTTATTTGTAATAGCGTAGACTTTAAATTCCCGCAATTTATCGCTTTCAAATATACCATGGTTAGACCTAGGGTTTGTATGTACATAAAATCAAACGCTAGATAACCTAATACAAAGACAAATACATGACATCAATACACAATCACACTTGCACCCCTAGGATAATCCCGCTTGTTGCCTTCCAAAATGGGCCATGCTTGCACATCGAGTTTCTTTGGCAAAACAATTCAAATGATCATAAGTCCCTCGATGACGCTTTCGAAAGTTGCCTAATCAAAAATGATCATAGTCCCTTCAAGAAAAATTGCCAAAGACACTTGGCACCATTGCATTCATGGTCCATACGATGACCCGCGCCTGTCCCGTTAACATCCTAACGCAAGATTGTCCACCAAATACAATGGTGGAACAAAATTTTTAAAAGGGTTAAAACATAGGAAAAATCTTTGAGTACAATAGGGGTAGACAACTCTTAGTTACTTGAAATCAAACTTGCAAAAACACTTGCCTATTTTTCAAAACCACTCTTCACAATACACTTTCAAAAACAACTTTAAAAAAAAAACATTTGAAACATCTTTTCGAAAAGATACACACCTTTGTAAAACACTCAAACACGAGTCATTACAATGGTTGCCTAAGACAAGGCGTCTTTTTCAAAACATTTTCAAAACACGCAAACACACCACAATTTCAAACAATTGAAAATCAAGGCAAGTGATCTAAAACAAGTAACTAAGAGCCCATGGATAACCATGGATGAAAAGGGTGCTAATACCTTCCCTTTTCATAATCTACCCCCCGAACCCACGAAACATCTCAAAAGGTTTTTCCTGTGCTTTTTAACCTTTCCTTAGGATAAAATAAAAGTCGGTGGCGACTCTTGCTCAACCGAAACATTTGCGAAAACAAATGCAAAACCTCAAGTCAGTTCTCCCACCGTATCAAACATGCACACACACACACACATTTGCAAATCCCCATCCACTCCGGGTCTTGTTCATAATGATTCCGCTATTGCCATCTATGACTTTGAGCATCCAATCTACCAAGCCAAAGATAAAGGCGATGAAGATTATGAAATACCTGGGGAATTAGCCATACTTATAATGCAAGAAGAAAAAGCCATTCAACCACATGAAGATCCAATTGAAGTGGTCAACTTAGGTACTGAGGAAGACAAGAAAGAGGTCAAAATTGGCACTAACTTGGAAGAGAGTATCAAAGGCAGATTAGTCAAGATGTTGCATGACTGTGTTGAAGTGTTTGCTTGGTCATATAAAGATGTGTCGGGGCTTGATACTGACAATGTGGTTAACCGTATACCAACGAAGGAAGATTTTCCTCTAGTCAAGCAAAAAGTTTGTCATATGCGACCCGACATGTCTGAAAATATAAAAGTTGAGGTAATGAAGCACCTCGAAGTAGGTTTCCTGGTTGTCACATCATATCCTCAATGGGTTGCAAATGTGGTCCTGTTGCAAAAGAAAGATGGAAATGTTTGTATGTGTGTAGACTATAAGGATTTGAATAGGTCAAGACCCAAAGATGATTTCCCTCTACCGCATATTGACGTCTTGGTTGACAACACAAATCAACACAAAGTCTTCTCCTTCATGGATGGTTTCTCTGGCTACAATCAAATCAAGATGGCTCTCGAGGATATAGAGAAGACCACCTTCATTACACAATGGGGCGCCTTTTATTACAAGGTCATTCCATTCGTTTTGAAGAATGCAGGGGCAACCTATCAACGAGCTATGGTAGTTCTATTTCATAACATGATCTATCATGAGATAGAAGTCTATGTGGACGATATGATTGCAAGGTCACAAACTGAGGAGAAGAACATTAATCACTTACACATTATGTTTGAGAGGTTGAATAAGTACAAATTGAGGTTGAGTCCTAACAAGTGCACATTCTGAGTAAGGTACGGAAAAGCTTTTAGGTTTTGTCGTCAGTGGAAAAGGTATTGATGTTAATCCTGTGAAGGTTAAAGCCATACAAGAAATTCTAGCTCCCCGTTATGAGAAGTAGGTCAGAGGCTTCTTAGGTCGACTTAACTACATTGCTCGATTCATATCTCACCTCACTGCTACTTGTGAGCCAATCTTCAAACTCTTGAAGAAAGATCAAGTCGTCAATTGGAACAACGATTGCCAAGCAGCCTTTGACAAGATCAAGGAATATTTACAAGAACCTCCTATCCTGATGCCTCCAGTTGAAGGAAGACCTTCGATTATGTACTTGACTGTATTAGAGAATTCTATGGGGTGTGTATTGGGCCAACATGACGAGTTTGGCCGAAAAGAGCATGCAATATACTACCTGAGCAAAAAGTTTACCGGCTGTGAAACCAAATATTCACCACTCAAGAAAACATGTTATGCTCTGGCATGGGCTGCTCATCGGCTAAGACAGTATATGTTGACTCACACCACTCTATTGATTTGTAAGATGGATCATATCAAGTATATCTTCAAGAAGCCAACTCTCTCCAGATGAATAGCTAGATGGCAAATGATTCTGATGAATATGACATCTAATATACAACACAAAAGGCCATCAAGGGAAGTATATTGGTAGATCATTTGGACCATTAAGCTATTGAGCATTACCAGTCCATGAACTTTGAATTCTCGGACGAGAACATCATGCTAGTGACTGACTGCGAAAAGCCTGGGTTGTATGACGGACCTGAACAAGGATCCCGATGGACTATGGTTTTTGATGGGGCTTCCAATGTCTTGGGAAATGGAATTGGTGTCGTGATTATTTCTCCTAAGGGTTTTCGTACACCTTTCACCACTAGACTTTACTTTGACTGTACAAACAACATGGTGGAATACGAGGCATGCATCTTAGGTCTAAAAGTTGCAATTGACCTAAGGATCAAGTTCTTGGATGTATACGGAGATTCTGCTCTAGTGATTAGTCAAGTTAAAGGAGAATGGGATACCAAGAACCCTAATATGATTCCTTACAAAGAGCTTGTGTTGACCATGATCCTATGCTTTAAGGAGGTTACCTTTGAGCACTTACCTAAAGAAGAAAATCAGTTGGCAGACGCCTTGGCAACAATGTCTTCCATGTTCAAGGTCAATTGGGATAACGAAACCCCTAGAATTACAATTGAAAGATTTGATGGACCTGCATATTGTTACGAGATTGACACTGATGAAGAGAAGTCGCGGTACCATGAAGTGAGGAGATATCTTGAGGCACAAGAGTATCCCGAAGGAGCTTCCATCAATGATAAGAAATTCTTGTGAAGATTTTCAGCCAAATTCTTCCTAAGCAATGGAATCTTGTACAAGCGAAACCATGATTCTACTCTGCTCTGATGTGTGGACAAGAAGGAAGCAGAGAAGATCACTGAAGAAATGCATGATGGTATCTTTGGAACTCACTCTAGTAGACACACTATGGCCAAAAAGATTTTGATGGCTGGTTACTATTGGTCCACAATGGAAATTGATTGTCACCGCCACTCGAGGACTTGGCACAAGTGCCAAATCTATGCCGACAAAGTTCATGTACCTCCAATTCCCTTGAATGTCATGACTGCTCCTTGGCCATTTGCAATGTGGGGCATAGACATGATTGGAGATATCAAACCTACCGCTTACAATGGTCACTGTTTCATCCTTGTTGCTATTGATTACTTCACCAAATGGGTCGAAGAAGCATCGTATGCCTCAGTCACAAAGAATGTTGTAGTCAGGTTTATCAAACATAACCTCATTTGTCGTTACGGTATCCCTGAAAGAATCATCACCGACAATAGAACTAATCTCAACAATGCTATGATTACGGAACTTTGCACTCAGTTTAAAATCAAGCATCACAATTCTTCTCCGTACAGACTAAGATGAATGGTGCAATGGAAGCTACAAATAAGAACATAAAGAAGATTGTGCAAAAGATGGTGGTAACCTACAAATATTGGCTTGAGATGCTACCATTTTCTCTTCATGGCTATCGTACTTCTGCTTGAACGTCAACTGGGGTAACGCCTTTCTCTTTAGTCTATGGCATGGAAGTTGTCCTGCCTGCTGAAGTTTAGATCCCTTCCCTAAGAATCATTAAAGAAGTAGAGTTAGGCGAAGACGAATGGATTCGGACAAGATTGGATCATTTGAATTTGATTGATGAGAAGAGACTGGTTACTGTTTGTCATTGTCAAATGTATCAAAAGCGCATGATCAAGTCTTTCAACAAAAAGATCAAGCCTTGAGTGTATCAGACTGGAGACTTGGTAATAAAGCGCATCATTCTTCCATAAAACGTTCCCAGAGGAAAATGGACTCCCACTTATGAAGGGCCATTTTTTATTAAGAAAGTGTTCTCTGGCGGAACCATGGTGCTGACTATTATGGATAAAGAAGACTTCCCAAAGCCTATGAATGCGGACATAGTTAAAAAATACTACGCATAAAATGACCCGCTAGGTTGACATACCTAGGAAAAAATAAGGGAATCCCGGAAAACCAAAGAGGTTTGGGCAAAAATTAGGGATATATACAAAAGATTATACACCCAGCAAGTCAAAAACCCGAAAGGGCGACTTGGGCAAAAATGGGTATCCTGGTGGGCTGAAAACCCGAAAGGGTTGTCAAGGAAAACGTTAAGGATTAAAGCGTATCGGTATGTCCTGTTGGAGTCTCTAAGGAATGCTTTATTACCAAGGTCCAAGTTCAATGGTCCAAGATCATTTCAATCAACTTCTTCCAATAGCAAGGGATGATGTTCGAAGACATAGGGGCAATAACGAAGTTGGAACCCAATGAGATAACTTCAACATGGCTATTATTTTTGTTTTCACTTTTTATTATTTTCATTCTTTCGATGATTTCCTATTACTAGGATCTCTGTCTCCTTTTACAAAAACGCCTATTTATGGGCAAAACATCAATACAAATATACTTTGAAGTGCAAACCTTTTGTTTTTCTGTTTTGAGTGCAAAAGGGTCCAATGACTAAAATTGAATGAACATATGCATATGAACATGATTAAACTATTAACAAATGTATACATAAAAACAATAACAAGCATCTCCTTAAGGATTTGGGATATCCCCACAGTGTTACTTCAATAAAATTATCCCCATAGAGTTACTTCAATAAAATTATCCCCACATAGACGGATCCATGCAATCCCCAGCCAGAGTTCCAATCTTTCGAAAACCCTCTCCCCAGCTGAGTTGATCTTAAGAAGAAGCCTTGAGGAGTTCTACCTAAAGAAAACACATCCCCATCAGGTCGTCAAATAGATTCTTCAACAGGATTTATTTCCCCAACAAAACTACAAATTCCACAGTTTGAGTTTGCCTCTCGGACTATTATAAATCAATGGACGAAACCCCTTAATCCCCGGAAGAGTCATTGTAATCCCCAACAGAGTCATTACTATAAGTTACTGCGAAGCCTGGAATTCGACTAGATAATAGTTTAACTTTAATTTTCTGCGAAGTCTGGAATCCGACCAGATAACAGTTCAATTTTATCCTTTCAAGCAAGTAACCGCGAAGCCTGGAATCCGACCGGATAACAATTAATTTTATCTAAATTGCTGAGAAGCCTAGGATCTGACCAGATAAAAGTTTAACTTCAATTTTCTATGAAGCCTGGAATCCAACCAAATAATAGTTAATTTCATCTAAGTTACTGCGAAGCCTGGAAACCGACCAGATAACAGTTAACTTCAATTTTCTACGAAGCCTGGAATCCTAACAGATAATAGTTTAACTTCAATTTTCTGCGAAGCCTTGAACCCGACCAGATAACAGTTAAACTTCATCTAAGTTGCTGCAAAGCCTGGAAATCGACCAGATAACAGTTAACTTCAATTTTCTGCGAAGCCTGGAATCTGACCAGATAATAGTTTAATTTCATCTTCCCCAGTAAGTTGTTGTGAAGCCTGGAATCCGACCAGTTAACAGTTAACTTTATTAGCCCTAACAAGTTGTTATGAAGCCTGGATTTCGACCAGATATTAGCTAACTTTTATTCTTCCAGTCAAGAGATAATTCCCCAGTAGAGCAATGGACAACTAAAACTCCTGAACTTCTATTCCCCAAGCAGAAATCAACACGCCCCGCATAGTTTTCTCAATCAAAGTCAATGTTCCCCAGCGGAATTCTCCTCAAACAACAAAGCAGGAATCCCCAGCGGATACACTCTAAATAAGGTTTGAAGATGTACATACTCTTCATCCCCAATAGTAATCCGAGATTTAACTTCCCAAAACTCCCTAGCATTTGTCAAGGATTTAATTTCCAGGCAAGGACACGCTTCAACAATATTTCATATTCATACATCATACTACATACAGGACAAATGCATACAACATACTCTCATTTATTTTGAGAGCATCATTACGCCATACATACATCTGCATGCAACTAACCCTCTTCCTTGCAGGGAAAATCAGTCAACAAAACAAAAGTCCTCTTCTGGATAGATTTACTTCTTCCAATTAACGATGGGCAATCAATAGTCCTCTTCTGGATGGCCTTACTTCTACCAGTTAATAATAGGCAACCAAAAGGCCTTTTCTGGTTAGATTTATTTCCCTGGTGAAGTCACCATCACAAGACCTCTTCTGATTAGATTTATTTTGCCCAGTTAAAGACAGGAAAAAGACATCTACAATTTCAGTATAAATCGACTAAGGATTTATTCTGATACTTCTTCCAGTTTCTACCAACAGTCACTCTGGATGGCATCTATAAGCCCGTCTATGACAAACTCTTCATAATTTCTCCAAATGGCATCTTTAAGCCCATTCCCGACATAATCAACTAACACATCATCGAGTGCAAATTTCTGGGCACTTTAGTGTTCAATCATCTTTCACCTTCAAGTCACAAATGGCGGACCTGCAAATCTAACTCTTCAGGTTTAAGAAGATTGAACAGGGACAACTATTGTACCCCTAAAATTTCCCTCTCAGTTCTCAATACATTTCCCACAAGATCTTCAATAGCTTAAGCTTGCACAAGGATTGACTAGGTCAAGACATCTCCTCAACACTGATGCCTCAAATTAGGGTTTGAATTTTCACAAGGATAATTGGACTTTTAATGCCTCATATGACTTTCATGGATCATTATGGACTTTCAAGATTGCTCATGTCAAGTTTCA
Organism: Vicia faba; assembly: GCA_948472305.1. Lineage (NCBI taxonomy): Eukaryota > Viridiplantae > Streptophyta > Magnoliopsida > Fabales > Fabaceae > Vicia > Vicia faba. The sequence continues at coordinate 261,536 of CATIWC010001648.1, forward strand.
AGTCTTGCAGTTCAAATTTGCTCAATCAATTGATCAGATTACCTAAAATCAGTTGTATTGGATAAAATGTCAATTATGGTCAACTTACAGTCAAACTTAAGGATTTTTGACCCATATCAACATTTTTAACTCATATGTATATTTGATCAAGTTTGGATCACAATTCCCCAAGAAAATTACCCAGATCATCAAAAGGGAAAAATGGTCAAAAGTCAGGTTTTGACCGAGAAGGCTTGATTTTTGACTTTTGACCTAATACATGACTTATTGGTTTGAAATATGATATTAAGGATTCAAGTTCATCATCTTGACCTAATGGCATGATTCAATTCATTTCACAAGGCCATTTGATTGATAGTTGAAATTTGGTCAACTGATGAAAAATCAATTGTACACTGAAAAGTCAAACTTTGACTTTTTGATCAAAATTGAGTTTCAAAGATCACATTTCATCAAGACATGCAAAAACATGAAACTTGATCATTAGGCACCCCAACAAGCTCTTGTTTTACGCTGTAAGCTCGATGCCTAATATTTACAAACTGCACGTTGCTTCGGACAAATCAAATGCTTCACTCCCGCCTTCGCTCTCATCTCTTCGAGCTATAACCGGAACTACACATCTAAACACATCTTTGGTAACCATGAAGAGAAACAAATATATACACTAAACTTACAAGTATCAAAAACATGTACAAGTTTAGTAAACATAAACAAATAAATTCATAAGTAAACATAAACAAGTTCATGTACAATTTCTATACAACATATACATTAATTACAAAACTTAAAACAAGAAAACCAACGCGATACGAAACTATAAATCAATCCTCGGCAACATTACCATTTTGCTGAAGCGGTAAAGCGGCAAGCAAAAAGTAAAGTGTTATTTTATCGGGTGATATTTAGGTTATATCGTATCATGTCCATAGAGATTGGTTATCGAATTGCTATTCGACAAATCATTCGTTAATGAGTTTGGGGGTTTGAATGGAAAGGTAAAAGTTATCAACAAAAATTAAATGTATAAAAAGGAAAAGGAAAGACAAACTTATCCGGTACGACTGTAAACTACTCTTCGCAAACTTAAACATATCATCTAGTTACACTCAACCTACGATACTCCTCAATGTCACCACGTATCACTCACAACCTAAGTAATTTCTAACCCAAATTGAGAGGCGGACTATATCACCTTGGTAGAAATCTCTCAACCACCTCAACAACACAGAAGTCAAGCGTGCTAATTGCATCGACGATCTCTCAGAGCGACACAACCAACACAAAGGCATTAATCATAGACACCCAAGTGAATGTCAGCTCTAAATCTCTCTCTAGAATCCAGAAACTAACAGATTATCATTCTATATAAGAATTCAAGCAGTATATGTCTATAACAATCCAAATCTCGGGCATATATTAAAAATCTAGGACAATAATCGACAAAGATTTATAAAGCAAGTTTTATATAACGCCATGGCGATAAATTACATGAATTCAAAGTAAAAATACATACAATACCCAACAAAAGAGAAATACATAGAGAGGAGAAGAGATAATCCATAAATCTTCCAGTTTGTCAACGCCGGTCGATGAGAAATCCACCTCCAATCATCCATAAGCAAAGTCATGGTGTTGTTTTCTAAGCTAACCTATAAAAAATATGAGGTTGATGGAATTGGGAGATCAAAAACCACCCCAAAAACCACAACCCTTATAAAATAAATGAAATAGAAATATATACAAAAATCTGGTTCGCACGCATCGCCTGACGACATAAAGGCGTATCCCGATGATAACTATTATATACAAGGCCCAGATAGTGCCACGTACGTAACTGGCCAGAAATATCTACCCTCACCCGATGAAAGGGAAGATTTTCTAGGCGACACAATGCTTCCTCACCCAGTGACCTGTTGGCGAGCCCAAGTCAGTAGCCATTGGAAAATGATCCAAAACCTCTCTCCCCATGCTCGCCAGACGATCATGATGCGCAAACCTTTGGCCCAGGCTTCACCCGACAAGGCTTGACAAACAACACTTCTTTATTTTTTCTTCCTGGTGCAAGCAATGGCTTTATTGCTTCAATATTGCATCCTTGGAGCTTCCCTTTGGCCTTTTATTCCTCAATGCTCCAAACATACACGAAGATGCCTACAAAAAGACATTAAAACTATCAAACGATACATAAATGAATCATAAATACAATTATACACTAAGTATACATATTTATACACAAAGTTTGTTTATTCAATTGATATTAACAACAAAGAGTCGATAAGTGCAACAAAAAGTATATACAAAATTAACTATAATTTGCACTTATTAGTCACACATGTATCTTTGATGTATTGAGTTGACTGGTTGTTTCTTGTTTATCAAACTATTATTCTCACTCATGAGCTTTTAAGCAAAGATTTGAGCATTGTTCTTGGTTGAAGCTTTTAAGAAAAGATTTGAGCATTGTTCTTGGTTGAAGCTTTTAAGCAAAACCAAGTATTGTTCTTAGATAAGAGTCTTGAGTATGTATTGTTTTTTTGAAGCATAATCTTCTACTGGGTTTTATTTTATACCATCAATGTGATTATGATTGGTTTAAGTCTAGTCACAAGGTTTATGGATGTAGGTATATCACTGCGATGATTAGAAGTGAGAGGGAGATCTCATATCTCGTTGTTTCTAGGTAGAAGTTGCACAAGGTAGTGATTAGGCGATAAGTTGTAAACTAGGGTTGGTTTAGATTTGAACTAATACTATCATAGTGAATTTTCTTCCTTGCTTGGTAGCCCCTAGAGTAGGTGACGTTACACTGAACTGGGTTAACAATTTATTGTGTTCTTTAAATTTATGTAATTTACCTTTCTGCATAATCAATAGTTTCAGCAGGTTTTCTGTCAACACATGTCATAACAACTATCCTGACATCGTGTTTCTATGCTAAGACATCAGTCCAAACCTTTGTATTGCAAGTGCCAGAATTTCAATTAGCATCAGAGCAGGTACCATGTTCTGTCTATTGGGTGAGCTCCAAGGAGACTATTTTTTGGTATCATGGATAAAGAAGGGGGATACAACAATAGGCCACCTTTGTTAGATGGTTCAAATTATGATTGGTGGATGGTTACAATGGTGGCTTTTCTAAATTCCACGGACATCAAAGCATGGAAGGTTGTTTTGAAAGGATGGGAGCATCCTGTTTTGAAGGGAAAAGATGGGAAAGTAGTGTCTTTAAAACCAGAAGAAAATTGGGATGATGAGGATGATAAATTAGCTGTTGGAAATTCCAAGGCTTTGAATGATTTATTCAATGGAGTAGACAAGAATGTGTTCAGGTTAATTAATACATGTGATGTAGCCAAGGATGCTTGGGAAATTCTTATAACAAATCATGAAGGTCCGTCCAAAGTTAAAATGTCATGACTTCAACTTCTCACTAGAAAATTTGAGAACCTAAAGATGAATGATGATGAGACCATCTAGGAATATCATATGAAGGTCCTTGAAATAGCAAATGCATCCAGTGCCTTGGGAGAAAAATGTCAGAACAAAAGCTTGTTAGAAATATTCTTATGTCTTTATCTAGGAAATTTGACATGAAGGTAACTGCTATTAAAGAAGCCTAAGACATCAACACCATAAGATCTGATGAACTTGTTGGGTCACTTTAAGCTTTTGAATTGGCTATAAGTAACAAGTATGAGAAAAAGAACAAGAGCATATATTTTGTTTCCAATGTTGAAGATGAAGAAAGACAGGTTGATCTTGATTTTGAGGAAGGTTTGTCCAATACCATTGTTTTACTTGGGATATAATTCAATATAATTCTGAAGAGAATGGATAGAAGAGGAAGACCAAATGTTCAGAACATCTCTCCTGACATCAGGAATAATGAGGATTTTTAGAAAAATTCCAGATCTGAGGACAAGACCAATTAAAGCAAAGGTATTCAGTGTAGTGAGTGTAAAGGAATTGAACACATTAGAGTTGAATTCCCAACATACCTCAAGAAATATCAAAAAGGAATGTATCTCTCTTTGAATGAGAAGGATTCAGATATTGAATCTTCTAAGCATGTTAAAGCCTTTTCAGGAAGATGCAAATCTTCTAAAAATCTTGGTGAGAAGAAGGAACTTTAACTATCTTTGTTAAAAGTTTTTTGATGGATTTGGTGTGTCTACCCTTGCACCAAATTGATGTTATCCTTGGAATGAACTGGTTGGAGTTCAACTATGTTCATATCAAGTGTTATAACAAGACAACGAGGTTTCCTAAGTTTGGTGATAGTGGAGATATGATGTTTCTGTCTGATAAGAAAGTGGAAAGACTTTTAGAAGATGAATCTTTGATGTTTATGGTGTTTTCATCATTGCAAGTTGATTGTGAAGCTACAAGTGTTGAATTACCCTTTGTTTGTGAATTTCCTGAGGTGATTCCAGATGAAGTCGGTGATTTTCCTCCAGAGTGTGAGGTAGATTTTTCTATATAGTTGGTACCGGGTACGAGTCCAGTGTCGATGACTCCTTATAGGATGTCAACTTCAAAGTTAAGCAAATTGAAGAAACAATTGGAAGAATTACTCGATAAGAAGTTTGTTCAACCGAGTGTTTCTCCATGGGGTGCTCCTATGTTGTTGGTTAAGAAGAAGGATGGTAGTATAAGGCTATATGTGGACTACAAACTATTGAATAAGATGACTATTAAGAATAAGTATTCATTTCCGAGGATAGAATATTTTATGGATCAATTGGTAGGTGCTCGTGTATTTAGCCAAATTGATTTGAGGTCTGGTTATCATCAGATTCATGTTAAACTATATGACATTCCAAAGATAGATTTTAGGACAAGATATGGTCATTATGAGTACACTATAATGTCGTTCGGTGTATCTAATTTTCCAGATGTTTTCATGGAATATATGAATCAAACTTTACATTTGTATTTGGATAAGTTTGTGGTGGTTTTCATTGATGATATTTTGATCTATTCTAAATCACTAGAAGAGCATGTTGATCATTTGTGATTTGTGTTGCAAGTGTTGAAAGAGAAGAAGTTGTATGTGGAATTTTCAAACAGTGAGTTCTGGTTGAAGGAGGTAAGTTTCCTTGGCTATGTAATTTCTAGTGGTCGAATTTTGGTGGATCCTTCTAAAGTCGATGTTGTGTTGCAATGGGAAACTCCAAAGTCTGCTACTGAGATACGAAGTTTTCTTGGTTGTGTAGGCTATTATTACAGGTTTATTGAGAGGTTCTTGAAGTTGGCATTACCGTTGACTCAGTTAACTCGAAAGGGTCAAGCTTATATGTATGATGTAGCATGTGAAGAAAGTTTTGTAGAACTAAAGAAGAAGTTGACAACTTCTCTGGTATTGATTTTTCCTTATCCGAGTCAATACTTTGTTATATGATATGATGCATCGAAGATGGGTCTTGGTGGTGTGTTTATGCATAATGGTCGAGTTGTTTCTTATGCTTCTAGACAACTGAAATTCCATGAAAGGAATTATTCTATGCATGATTTAGAGTTGGCAACTGTGGTGTTTGTATTGAAGATTTGGAGACATTATCTTTTTGGCTCTAAGTTTGAGCTGTTCAGTGATCATAAGAGTCTGAAGTACTTGTTCGATCATAATAAGTTGAATATGACACAAAGAATATGGCTTGAGTTGTTAAAAGATTATGATTATGATTTGAGTTACTTTTCTAGTAAGGCAAATGTTGTGGCAGATGTTTTAAGTAGGAAGTCCTGGCATATGTCAATGCTTATGGTGCGTGAGTTGGAGATGATCGAACAATTTAGAGATATAAGCTTAGTGTGTGAAGAAACTCCTAATAGTGTGAAGTTGGGGATGTTGAAACTAACTAGTGGTATTATTGAAGATATTATAGAAAATCATAATCATAATCCTAGTTTGGTGGACCGGTTGTTTCTAATTAACCAAGGTAATGGAGGTGAATTTCAAGTTGATGAAAATGGCATGATAAGGTTCGGAAATAGAGTTTGTGTTTTGCATATGCTATAACTTAAGAAGAGTATTCTTGAGTAAGGACATCAAAGTGGACTAAGTATTCATCCTGGTGCTATGAAGATGTATCAGGACTTGAAGAAATTGTTTTAGTGGCCCGATATGAAAAAGGAAGTCAATGAATTTGTGTATGCTTGTTTGACTTGTCAGAAGTCAAAGATTGAACATCAGAAGCCATTGGGTCTAATGCAACCATTGAATATTCTGGAGTGGAAATGGGATAGTATTTCCATGGACTTTGTGTCGGGTTTTCCGAAAACTGCTAAGGGCAATGGTTCAATTTGGGTGATAGTGGATATGTTGACTAAGTCGGCTCATTTTTGGCCGATGAAGATTAATCATCCTATGCAGAAGTTTGCTGAGATATATATCGAAGAGATTGTGAAATTACATGGGATACCTTTGAGTATTGTGTCAGATAGAGATCTGAGATTTACGTCAAAGTTCTGGAAAGGTTTGCAGAATGCTTTTGGTACTATGTTGAGGTTAAGTTCTACATATCATCCGCAAACGGGTGGTCAGACAAAGAGGACTATCCAGTCTTTGGAGGATTTGCTGAGGGCTTATGTGCTAGAATAAGAGGTTCTTAGGATAGCCATTTGTCTTTGATTGAGTTTACGTACAACAATAGTTTCCATGCGAGTATTAGAATGGCACCATATGAAGCATATACGATAGGAGGTGTAGGACTCTACTGTGTTGGTATGAATCAGGCGAGAGTATTGTGCTCGGACTTGAGATTGTACAGGAGACGACTGAAAATATCAAGATCATCCAAGAGAGGATAAGAGCTTCTCATAGTCATCAAAAGTGTTATCGTGATAAGAGGAGGAAAGCACTTGAGTTCCAAGTGGGAGATCATGTTTTCTTGAGGGTTACTCTCGTAAATGGTGTTGGTAGAGCTCTGAAGTCACAAAAGCTCATGCCGCATTTTGTTGGTCCATATCATATTTTAGAGAGAATAGGTTAGGATGCCTATCGGATTACTTTACAATCGTCAATTTCAAATCTTCATGACGTGTTTCATGTATCTCAGTTGAGAAAATACATTTTGGATCCTTCACATGTGATTTAAATGGATGATATGGAGGTGAGAGATAACCTGGTAGTTGTAGCATCACCCATGCGGATAGAAGGTAGGGAAGTGAAACAATTGCAGGTTAAAGAGATTTCCTTGGGGAAGGTACTGTGGGGTGGACCATCTGGTGGAAGTTTGATTTATGAGCGCGAGGATCAGATGAGGGAGTCATATCTGACTCTGTTTTCCTCAGGTAATTTTCAATGACGGAAATTCTTTAAGTGGGGGAGTGTTGTAACACTCTAGATTTATAATTAACTATTTAATTGATTATATATGAACTATTGAGGATTATATGTGTGATAGTTGTGGTATATTGTGGGGTAGTGTGGATTAAGATGCTAGTTAGAATTATTTAGATTTAAATAATTTAGTTTATTTAGAATTATTTAATAATAACTTAATAGAATAATTGGTGTGTAGAGATAATAAGATCATGGTGATAATATATGATGATAAGTGAGGGTATAAGGGGAATAACATAGAAAGGGTCCTAGGAGTAAAAAGAAAAAATAAGGAAGAGAGAATTCATGATGTATGGTCGTAGAACAGAGAGAACATGAAGAAGAGGCTAGGGCTCAAAAGGAAATCCTGTAGGAACACGGAGGAAGAGACCAATTGCTAGGAAATTCAAGGTAAAAGTTTAGTCTCGAATTATTATGATTGATAGGAGGTTAAAGTATAAGTAGATTTTGTTGTTTGTGATTATTTGATGAATATATTGTGAAATTGTAGATTTATGATGTATGTACGTTGTGATTTGTGTTGAATATGATGCGATGATACAATTTGATGTTAATATGTGATATATGATGATTATTATGCGTTTTGGACTGAGTTATGTACTGTAATCGAAATTAGAATGGGATTGGACAGTGCAGAAATTGCAATTGAGAAGTTACAGTTCTGTGAGCACCGTCGGGCGAGCAAGGGGTGAGAAAAGCGCCCAAGTGTCGCCGAGCGAGACAAGCGGAAAGGGGATGGGTGAAAAAGTGAGCTCCTGGGAAATGTATGGTGAGGGGCTCTCCCCAATGTCGTCGGGTGTTCGAGGCGTTGATGGTCCGTATCGCGTTTTTCATCGGGCGAGCACCAGGCGAGCAGAGTGCCTCTAGCACCGTCGAGAGAGCCTCAGGCGAGCAGCCCTGGAAACATTTTCAAAGTGTCATGATATGGTTACTTGAATTGTTTGATGCATGATTCTAGTACCTGTGTGTGATGATATTGATTTATTACATTTTTGTTATGTTATGAGATTCTATTTGTTTTAATGATGAGTATGATGTTACTATGATGTTGTTGAGATGTTGACAATGGTTGTCATACTCCAAATTTACCCTACTAGTAATGATCAATTATTTTTGATATATCATTTCTATATTAATTTTGGTGTTATTATATTTTGGTTCTACTAATTTATATTAGTGGTTGCTTAAATGTAATAGAGTAAAATGGAGAAAGGGGTGTATTTTCTTTAAAGGGCTTATCATTACATTTTATAAACTAAGTGATCCATTAAGATTCTTTTGAAGGTCCATTAGGTTTTTATTTATGAGGGTTGACCAAGTCAACATTTGATCCTCTTATAATTATTTAATTATTATTGTTATAATTATTGTTATTGTTATATTATAATGGTTATTTTTGTTATTACTATTATTTGTTTCTCACCTATTATTGTACGTTAATCTTTATTGTTTTATTATTATTATTATTATTATTATTATTATTATTATTATTATTATTATTATTATTGTTTAAAATTTTTGTTGACTAAAGTCAACAAAGGGTGTAAACCCTAAATCTATTTGCTACGTCATGTTTGGACTCTTCGTCCCTAAGCTAACAACACAAGCCCGGAACTCAGACGCCTTCTAAATCAAATCTGAATTAAAATAATAGATTGCAAATCAAATCTTTTTGTTAATTTTAAATTTATACACAAGGACGTCCAGATACAATCAACTTACAAAAAATCAAATCTCTAATTTTCAATTACAATCAAACAGATTCAATCAATCTAAACTAATTGATTCAATCTAACCTATAACTGTTAATTCCTAAGCCTATAAGTTGAACCCTAAGATGTTGGATTAAGGATGAAAAATCTTGGAGAAACTCTTCTTCTTTTTTATGCGCATCCCTCAGTAAAAGCTCTTCATCCATAGAGAATTAGGGTTCATCATTAGAACCCTAATTTCTCAAAGCTAATTCTCCCTCCAACTAGTACATGCAGAGAAGAAAGAAGAAGGAATTAGCATAGAAACCAGAGAATCAAAAAGGAAAATTAATACTAAAAGAATCAAGGAAAGGAAAGGGAAGCCTGAAACCAATTAGCTTTTAGGGTTTTCATTGTATGATGATTGGTGTTTAATTGCGTGATTGAGGTTTGATTTGGGATTTTTGGGTTCATTTGGGGTTTAAGATTAGGTTAGGGTTAGGGTTCTTCCTAATTAGAGTTAGGTTAATAAGTTTGTATTTTTTAGTTTGGATAAGTGTTAGGGTTCATACGAGAACCCTAGGGTTTTAAAGGTTTGTGTTTTTAGGTTTAATTAAGGGTTAAGGTTCATAAGAGAATCCTATGGTTCTTAGGGTTCATGTTGTTGTTCTGGGTTTTGTTTGAAGATCATTAAGATCTGGGTTTGGGTAAGAATATCTTGGTTCGTTTGGATTAATATATGAATATTTGGGTTCGTTTGGATGAATATATGAATGTCTGGGTTAGGTTTAAGATGAAGGTGGTGCCAGAGACGGTGTTTTCCTGGGTTTTGGATGAACACCACCGACGAAGGAGATTTCTGGCCAATGGTACGGGGGGAGGTTTTTAGAGAGAGGTTAGAGCCTCTCTCTCGCTCTAAACTCTTACAAAGTTTTGTGTGTTGTTTGGCTAAAGAGATAGATAAGCGAAAAATGAGGCCAAGTGTTGAGCTTTGGCTTTTATAGACGTTCCACCCTCCCCGGATGTGCACCAGATGTCTCCTTTAGAGCCTCTGGATGAGGAGACCATTGACTGGTCTCCTGCACTCACGTACATCATATTCTCCGCCAAACATCAAATATGAGCCATGCATTATTCATACTTTTAACCAACGCCCCAGATTAAATCCTGAGAGCCATTTGATTAGAATGGACGTATCAGAGTCAACTACCACACCATAGCACCATGTTCCTGTTGGCTCCTAAACTCGACACCCTTGTTTTATTAATATAAACCATTAATTGAGAGGGATGGTTTCGACCAGCTAATTCTGTCGAAATGCTCATCAGAAGATGGCAAGGTACTTAGAGAATTTCTTCTAAGTAGGAATCTTCTTGCCTTCGACGTCGAAGGTGCTTCTCGACAAAGGTGTTCGATGCTCAGAGTGGAACGGTTTGAGATTCAAATGTTTGGAGGGAAAACGGTTCCCAGCGGTTACCAAGTGCAACGTGCCAAGATCAGGAGCGTCGAATGCTGTGGGCATGCCAAGTGGAGTCATCTCGAAGCAGCGTAACCGCCCGACGGTTACTTGAGATGTGTTTAGTATAAATACTAGTTGTTCACATAGTTTTTCGTGTGTGTTCACAATTATATACAAGTCACTCATTTAGATTCAAGTACCCAGTGTGAGCAAAAGAATTGTTGAGAATGTATGTGTGAAACACCACTTTAATTAATCAAAGTCATTTATTTTCCAGAACTTTACTGCCTCTTCATTTACTTTTCCAGTCGAAGCCTTTATTCAAAGCTTTCTTTTATTCTACCAAGTTTTCTTCTTCATGCAATTTACATAAAGTATCTTTATTTTCTTGTCATTAACCATCATTAAACTTAGTCAAAACCCCAAAAATCAACCATGTATTAGGATCAATCTGATCGATCCTGCGAGTCACCAAATAAGTAACCTTTTGGAGGATCAGCGGTTGTTTACCAATTTCCACGGTAAACAAATTGGCACGCCCAGTGGGACCTTGTGTTGATTTTGAAGATTAACCGTATTTATACAGAATATCATCTTTTTCGAGAAGTATTGCATGTTATTGAGAAGTGGTAGAATATACACTAACAATACCAATACTGCCAGGAGAAGAGAAGCGATGGCGAATCCGCCAAACAATAACGAAATCCCACAAACGAATGTGGGAACAACGGTTATCCCAACCATAAGTGAAGCGATAACCGCTGGTTCAACACCAGCAGTAACGGTCACACAAACGGGGCCAATGCCTCCGTTCACTGGCCCTAGAGTGCCTTTAGGAACTCCCCCGCCAAGGGGAAATCCAGGAACAAGGCCTTATGTTCCCCCAGGATTTGTGACAGGCGGTCCAAATCGAGAACCACTATATGGCATGCCAACGTCTGAATTGGCTAGCCTGACGAACGCTGCGTCCACTTTTTCAGACCCTTTAGTGAGTGCCTCTTCGCCACTCCAAGGTTCTGGAGTTGGTATGGCGAACATAAATAGGACCCAACTCTTAGGAGGAACGTCCCAAGTAGCGCATGGCCTTACAAATGCCTCGACAGCAGTCTTGAGGCAGCAAATGGACGAAAGCAACCATGATATGGTTCAAATGTTGGCACAAACTTTAAGTACAGTGCTGAATCCTCTAATACAAAAAACCACCCAGTCAAATCAGCAGATGACAGCGCAAATGACGCGTCTGGCTGATTTCTTTAGGGTACCCCAACCTATTCGACAGCCCCAAAGGGCGCAAATAAGGGGAAATCAAGGTATACTTTTAGAGGAAGAAACCACTATTAACCAAGTCCAACAGCCTGTCGAAGAAAACCTTAGGGCACGATTGGAGCAGCCTGTCGAAGAACCTAGGGTCATAGCCCCAGAGGTAAGAATAGTCAACAGAAACCAAAATGCTGACGAAGTAGTTCAACACATCCAATACCAGAACATGGGTTTGGAAAATAACCTGGCAGCCATGATCGAAAGAATCATGACGCAAAATGGGATGAATATGGGCTTTCGTAGGCCCAACTTCACATCTCCACTGTCAGAATATGTGTTACAAACAGACTTACCTCCTAGATGTAAAGTCCCTAAGTTTACTAAGTTTTCAGGGGACACGACAGAATCTACTGTCGAACATGTGGCGAGATACTTGATCGAAGCAGGAGATATTTCAAACAACGAAAACCTGAGGATTAAGTATTTCCCAAGTTCTTTAACAAAGAACGCGTTTACTTGGTTCACAACTCTTCCCCCCAATTCGATCCATCATTGGACCCAGTTGGAGAGATTGTTCCATGAGCAATTCTACATGGGACAAACCAAGATAAGCCTGAAAGAATTGGCCAGTGTAAAGAGACGTTTCACTGAACCTATAGACGAATATCTAAATAGGTTTAGGTTGCTCAAAGCAAGATGCTTTACGCAAGTGCCAGAACATGAGTTAGTCGAAATAGCCGCAGGAGGGCTAGACTATTCCATTAGGAAGAAGTTAGACACTCAATACCTGAGAGACATGGCCCAATTGGCCGATAGAGTTCGACAGGTAGAACGCCTTAAGGCTGAAAAAGCCAAGGCGACAAAAACTCATAAAAGAGAGAGGATAGCGTATGTCGAAATGGATGATGAAGATCCAGAAACCTTTGACGAAACTATAACCGTCGAAGAAAGCGAGGTCGATTTAGCGGAACTAAAATAAGGGCCACCATACTCTTGCAAACTGTTAGTCCCCTCAAGTGGAAAAAATCCCACTGGTCCAGAAAGGACCAACGATAGGTTCCCCAAAAAGACTTATAGTTTCGATATTACAAAATGTGATGAAATTTTCGACTTACTTGTAAAAGATGGCCAAATGATAGTACCCCCAGGGGTAAAAGCGCCTCCTCTTGATCAAAGAAAGAAAAGAGGCTTTTGTAAATATCATAATTTTCTGGGCCATAAAACATCTCAATGTTTTCTTTTCAGGAATCTCGTGCAAGACGCTATCGAAGAAGGGAGGTTGAAGTTTGCAGACAAGACCCCCATGACTGTGGACTCTAACCCGTTGCAGGCTGAAGCCCATTATGCTGAACCTTCAGAGGTGAACGTGATCGAGGCATCCAGAAGCCAGTCGAAGAGGCCAGGGATAACCATGGTCGAAGTCACCAAGGATCATGTCAACATGCCAATCTTTGGCAGTTTTTCTGGGAATCTATCAAGAAAAACAATTGAAGCGGTCCAAAAGGCGGTCGAAAACCCAAAGATGGAGACAGTTGGAGCCCAAAAATCTGGAACAAAACCCAGTTCTTACTTGGCTGCAGTTCAAGGCCAGACAGAGGACTTGGAGACTCAGATGAAGCAGTTGACTCTTGCCACCAAAGACACCATGAATGTCAACATGGTCGAAGTCTCTGAACCAAAAGCATCAGAGGAGGCCATTAGGCAAGAACAAGCCAACAAAACTGCTTTCCCTCGGGAAAATGAAAATCTGGCAGATTTCCTGCAAAGATGCCAGAAGAAGAAGTCAGAAGTGATGTTGTGTCCTCGATGCAGCTCGATTTTCGACAAAAAAGCTGCTGAACATATTCAAGGTGTAAGAGCAGCAAACAGAAAAAGGGAAAGTGTTGATACTCGACATGACCCCAGAAGAACCTACCAAAAGGGTTCAAATCAAGAAAAGAGGCCACTGACTTTCAGGCCTCCAACCAATGTGCCAGTTGATACATGGTACAAAACATCAGGTCGAAAGAGGCCAAGCGAGGAAAGATGGCACTCCTTAGAAGTGCCAAGAGGTTCATCTTTTACACATAAGAAAGAACCTCAGGTTGCTACCCCTAAAGTGACCCAGGTATCAAGCAACTACAAAGGGAAGAATCCCATGTCTCGATCTCAATGGAGAAGATACCAGAGGCGGCGAAAAGCTGAGAGGGAAGCTGCTAATGAACCAAAGGCAGAATCAAGTTCAAATGTTCCTCATAGAAAGCAGAGGAAGCCTATGGAAAGACAACCAGTGACCAATAGGCTAGTCTGGCCTAACCAGGGTGAGGTTGATAACGAAGATGGCTCTGAGTCTGATGACACCCTAGATATCATGGTGAACATAGTCTCAGTTTTGCCAAGAGAGTTCAACCGCCAGGTGGAGGTCGAAACAAGCGATTGGGAAGTTGAACAAGAAATGGCCAAGCATAGGCCAGTGTGCTATTTCATCATGGATAATGGCGCTACTGAAGAGCAGAATGGGTTCTTCGAACCTCCTACAGAGGCGATGAAAAATCACCTTAAGCCTTTATTTATAAGGGCTAAACTCGAAGAAACCACAGTAAATAAGATCTTGGTAGACTGTGGGGCAACCATCAACATCATCCCTCACTTTATGCTAAGAAAAATAGGCAAAAGCGATGAGAACATCAAGCCTCACAACATGGTCCTGTCGAATTATGAAGGCGGCATAGGGACCACTATGGGTGTGATCCAACTGGACATCAAGGTGGGATCTATCCTTCGACCAACTATGTTTATGGTCATATCGGCCAAACCAAATTATAATCTTTTGTTGGGCCGTGAATGGATACATGGTGTTGGAGCTGTACCATCATCAATGCACCAAAGGTTGATACTATGGCGTCCTGATGGAATGGTCGAAAACATAGAAGCGGATCAAAGTTATTAGTTGGGCGAAGTAAATCACCTAGGGATGGCAGACTTCGACAAAAATCTGGCTCACATTGGGCCATGCCCAACACCTGACTTCGACTTGGCGCCAGCGCCAAATACTTTTTGTTCCTTATACCTGCACCCTGAGCATGGTTTTCAATGGGACAGAGAAGACTTGTCCCACATTGATTTTAGTGGGCTAACTGATATCCAGCCAACTGGTTGGGGAAGTGAATTCAGTGACAATGGCTGAGTCACAATCACTGCAGCGAATTTCGGCTTACGTAGCCGAAACAAGGTTGATAACGGCTCTCGAAGCCGAAGTAAAATATATGGCCACACAGGCCAATGATCAAGAGTTACCTTCTGCAGGTCCTGGAAAGGATTTCGATCCAGAGCCTGCTGATATCATGCCAGAAGAAATGCAGGAACAAAGGCTCAAGCCTTTTCACCCTTACTTCGACTGAATAAGGAAAGATTCGAATGGGGGCAAGAGCAACAAGAAGCCTTCGACAAAATCAAAGGGTATCTCACAAAGCCACCTATTTTGGTGCCTCCTTGCAGCAACAGGAGTATGAGATTGTACATAGCTGCATCCGACAAAACTTTGGGAAGCATGTTAGCCCAAGAAGATGAAAATGGAGTCGAAAGACCCATTTACTATCTTAGTAGAGTTTTAAATGATGCAGAAACTAGATATAGCGAAGTTGAAAAATTATGTCTATGTCTTTATTTCTCTTGTACAAAGCTCAAACAATATATAAAACCAGTTGATGTGTATGTTTCGTCTCATTTTGATGTTTTCAAGTACATGTTGTCGAAACCCATCCTGCACAGCCGAATTGGCAAGTGGGCGCTAGCGTTAACTGAATACTCCTTGACCTTTATGCCTCTTAAGGCAGTGAAAGGACAAGTAGTGGCAGACTTTATAGTCGACCACTCAATTCAGGTTGAGAGTATCAATTATGTGGAGATAGAGCCTTGGAAATTCTACTTCGATGGTTCCAACCATAAAGATGGAACAGGAGTAGGGGTCTTGATTATTTCTCCAGAAAAAATTCCAACAACATTCAAGTACAAGATATCAGGTACTTGTTCGAACAATGAGGCTGAGTACGAAGCTCTAATTATTGGCCTTGAGATATTGTTGGAATTGGGGGCAACTCGAGTCGAAATAATGGGAGACTCAGAGTTAGTCATTAAGCAAGTCACAAAAGAATATAAGTGCATAAGAGAAAATCTTATTATGTACTTTGTGATAGCAAATCGTTTATTGAAAAAATTCGAAATGGTCAACATTCGACACATACCCAGATTGGAAAATCAAATAGCCAACGATTTGGCACAAATTGCATCTGGGTATAAAATTTCAAAAACGAGATTACAAAGAGCAATCGAAGTTCGAGGAAAAATAAAAGCAACTTGTCTGTCACCAACAGATTTGAAATCGACAAGACTAGGGTATGCTGATCAAAGGAACTTTGAAATTTCGTTCATAGACAATTTGTCAGAGCAAGATTGGAGGAAACCCATTGTGGATTATCTACAAAATCCAGCAGCTTCGACAGAACGAAAAATAAAATATAGGGCGTTGAGTTACGTACTCATGGGTAATGAGTTATTTAAGAAGACGCCTGAAGGGGTATTGCTAAAGTGCTTAAGTGAAGCTGAAGCATACATAGCCCTTTCGACTACGCACGCTGGAGCATGTGGGGCTCACCAAGTGGGCCATAAGATGAAATGGTTGTTGTTTCGACAAGGACTATACTGGCCCACCATCTTGAAAGATTGTGTCGAGTTCGCGAAGGGTTGCCAAGAATGTCAAGTCCATACAGGCATCCAACATGTACCAGCAAGCGAACTTCACTCAATAGTGAAACCATGGCCCTTTAGAGGATGGGCGTTGGACCTTATTGGAGAGATTCGACCAACATCATCAAAGAGCCAGAAGTATATATTGGTAGGCATTGATTATTTCACTAAGTGGATCGAAGCTATTCCTTTAGTCAATGTAGACCAAGAAAATGTCATTGAATTTATTCAAAAGAACATTATCTTTAGATTTGGAATCCCTGAAACTATAACGACTGATCAAGGATCAGTTTTCACCGGTCGAAAGATGCAGGAATTCGCTCAAGAAACAGGCTTTAGACTCCTAACGTCAACGCCTTATTATGCACAGGCAAACGGTCAAGTTGAAGCAGCGAATAAAATAGTGATTGGCTTGATAAAAAAGCATGTAGGGAAGAAGCCAAAAAATTGGCATAAGACGTTAGACCAGATCTTATGGGCCTGTCGAACGTCCCCAAAAGAAGCCATAGGTACAACACCGTATCGACTAACTTTTGGTCATGACGCAGTGTTGCCAGCGGAAATTTGTCTTCAATCTGCAAGGGTTCAGAGACATCATGATATCCCCTCTGAGGTTTATTGGGATATGATGTTAGACGAACTAATAGATTTAGACAAAGAAAGACTACGCGCTCTCGACCTACTAAGGATTCAGAAGAAAAGAGTAGAAGACTCTTACAATAAAAAAGTAAAACCTAAGGCATTCTTGCCTGGAGAATTAGTTTGGAAGGTGATTCTCCCCATGGATCGAAGGGATCGAAGCATGGGAAAATGGTCACCCAAATGGGAAGGACCATTCAGAATTATCCAAACTTTTTCTGGTGGAGCTTATGAAGTCGAAGAGTTAGGTGAAGATAAAAGACTCTTGAGAGTAAACGGCAAATATTTGAAAAAGTATAAACCTATGCTCCAAGAGATCAAAATAAATAGCAAGTAATGACCAAATTAACCATAAATAGCCAAAATGGAAAATGTTATAAGAATTAGCCAAAATGGTTACATTGTCAAATAAATATTACAATACATGGTTAATAAATGGCTGAGTAAATTAGAAGGGGATAGAATCTCTAAGTCGAAGGTACTTGGTCTGCTGCAACTCCAGTCTTTTGTTGCACAAGGCATTCGCCTGGGAAAGCTTGGCAATCTGGTCATCAAAGGCTTGGGCTTTCTCAGCAAACTCTAGGCCTCGTGTAACTTCAGCTTGGCTCTCTGTGTCTGAAACAGTCGAGAGAAGCTCCTTCTTACGCTTGGTATTAGCATTTATCTTGGCCTCCAGCTCTCCGATTTGTGCCTTTATAGAGGCATTGTCTCGATCTATGGCGTCAATTTCTTCTTGCTTGGATGCTTTCTGCTTCGACAACTCTGCAATTCGAGAAGTCGTCTCAGCTACCTCAGTCCAGGCAGAAGAACTTTTGCCATGTAGCGCTTCGAGCTGGCTGTTGAAGCCCCTCCGACGTCGATAGTCTGCAGCGACTTGATCAACAATGGAGTATAACTCCAAGATAAAGCTCGAAACCTCTAGAGTCACAGCAAGCAAGTCGACTGCATTCAGAACAGCTCCCAAACAAGATGGAGCAGTGGGATCCCCCTTCAAAGCCTTCATCAGATCTTTCTTGAAGAACTGAGCCTTGACCTTCATCAAAGCCTCATCAAGAGGAGAAGTCGAAGTGGACTTCCCCGATGGAGTAGAAGCATCATGACTAAGGTCAGATGAACTTCCCCTACTCTCGATAATGGCATTCAGGTAGCCAATGGGATCAGTTTGCTTCAAGAGGGCCAAGTCTTCTTTAGACTTAGGCTTTGTCGAGGTGGTAACCCTTACAGCAGCGTTGGCTTGGGGTTGAAGTTGTTGAGTAGCGTTTGCATCGACATGACTCTCTTCGACATGTAGTTCTGTAGCGCCAGCATCAGCGTGATCCCCTTCGTCATGTTGTTCCTCTGACAGATCAATCACTTGAGTTTCCTTTGGTTGTTGTTCCTCTGCTTCGGCATTGGCTTCATCGTTCGCCAATTCTTCCTCTTGTGGCCTACTGTGTTCAGCAGAGTCTAGTGTCTCTGAAGTCTTTGGTGCTGAACTTTCGGTGGTCTCCTGAAAATAGAAGAGGAAGAATCTTCTGGTTTAGAAAGAGACACAATCGAACGTGAGCATCAATACCTGAGTTAGAAATGGTCAGAGAAGCTACCTGCAGAGGAACTTCAGCCCCAGGGCTGGAATTATCACTTTCGACGGGTTTATTGAGCAAAACATTTAGCTCCTCCTCCGTTGGCTCTTCGATAATCACGGGAGGTGGCCTGGGTCTTCTCCCTGCAACCTTTATTCTGATTGTGGGTCGAGGCTCAAGAGAAGGAGCATCTTTCTTCAGTTTTCTCCGTTTAAGAGGAGCGGGGGGAGATTCGTCCTCGTCGTCGCTCCCAGATTCGACCGTTAGTGCAGGTCGTTTCTTGGGTGAAGGTGCCTGAAAACCAATTGGAGTTCGATTTAGAACGCTACATCGAAAATCAGGATGTTAAAACCAGAAGGAAATAATAAAAGTTTGGTTATCGGTGCTGAAGGTTTTATCGAAGGGCCTCCCCCCTGATGGCTTTCTGTAGTTTTTGCCGGTGCTGAAGGTTTTGTCAAGGGACCTCCTCCCTGATGGCCTTCTGCGGTTTTCTTTGCTGCAGGCTTTCGAACAACTGAAAGAAGACAAGTTATAATTAACAAGTTACCAGTCGAAATGGAAAGACAAAATAATTTGGAGAGTGAACATACATTTCTTTATTTTGTCAAGGACTAGAACGAAGGACTTCTGAAGTTCGTCCACAAAATCTTTCTCGTCGAAGAACTCTTTAGCATAGTAACTCTTCCACCAGTCTTCGAAGGATGGTGAACAGAGGAAGTTAAGTTGATAGTCAAACAGTGAAAGTACTGTTCGACCAGCATACCTGCCAATATGCTTGGTGGCAGCATCCTCAGTATAGTCATTGCAAAAATATAACATTGATTTCTCCCTAGGAAAAATAGGAGAAGGAAGTGATTGAATGATACCAAACTGTCGAGAGACCAGGTTTGGTTGGTAAGCGATCAAGCTCAGGTGATTCTTGGAGCTCTTAAAGCGCAGTGGCATTATTCTGGGTGTGAGAAATGCTTCCCACATTATTGTGTGTTCTTCGACATGAGGGTCACCTGACGACTTGGGATGGGGCCTGGTGAACCATTCTGGACCAACCTTTCGACGAGCGAAAGGAGCCATGGTCGAATTGAATTCTTTTCTTCTTGCAAACATCAAGACGAAGTTTGCAAAAGTCTGTTGAAGTTCCAGCCCATCTTCAGTCGGGGTCAGTAAAGCCAATCTGGTGCCTTCGATACGCCTTTTGGCTATCTCAGGAGCTTGCTCATTTATCTGAGTTTTCTGAGGTAAGAAAGACTCGAAAGTGGCATTTAGCTATAGTTGAAGCAGCCAAAAGGGTCCTGCAAGCAACAAACTGGCTCTATTTTCGATGACCTTTAACAGAGTCGCTCCACTGCTGATCGACTCGTACAGATTCGCCAGGATTAATTCTGCCAAACAAATATTTTGGCCATGGTGAAGCTGGGTAGCAAGGGTGACCATTTTCTTTGTCACCTGTAAAGACTTTGTACAGAACACAAAGCGTGACAGCCAAAGGGCTAGAAACGCAATGTGCTCCACATCCGTCACATTGGCTGTCGACCTATCATGGTAATGGTTGATATAGGTGGTATAGGTGGGTTTAGTAGCTGAAAACCCAATTTGGTCCTCCGACATTTCCTCTGGGTCGAAATAATCCCCAGTTGGTCGAAGACCGGTGATGGCAGCCACGTCGAAAAGCGTGGGTGTTAGCATTCCACAAGGAAGGTGGAAAGTGAAATGAGTATAATCCCAGAAAAGCAAAGAGGCTATCAGCATCTCAGGGGAGTAGTTGAGACCCGTCTTCGACAGCATGACTAGGTCGTATATCCCCAGGTTCTTCCAGATCGAAGCCTGGCTTTTTTCCACCTTCTCTAGCCAAGCACTGTAGTCTGGTGTAAGACTAGGGCTAGACCTAAAAGCCCTAACACCTCTATTGAAGAAACGAAGATCTATTTTTTCCTTAGCAGGATCTTCGTTGTCATCTGCAACTTTTTTAGAACACCCAACAGGTTTGAGCGCCTCAAGCACCGGGAAGAAGTTCTTGATCTTCGTGGATTCATCAATGCATGGGGATAACAGGCCAGACATGGCGAAAATCTGGTTGGAGTATCCAACCGGAATCAGTAGTTGGTGTGAATAAGATTCACGCTCAGCAATTTCCAGGGGTTCAGGAACCCTTCGCAGGCCTGTAGAGGTAACTGTTGGAACAGTTGTGAAGATTTTTGGTTTAGCATTTCTAGAAGGAATGTTGGAACTAGGAGCATTAGAGGAACCTGAAGCCATTTTTGGGTTAAGATTGAAGGTGGAGTGAAGAACAAAGTGTTTGCAAGTTTGCAGAAGTTTTGTTTAACAATAAGGTTTGAATGCAGAATGGCGTGAAAAAGTCCCACAAGGGGGTACTAAGCGCTATTTATAGTGGTTGGGAAATCACAAAATTCGAGGCCATTTAATGTTGTAGAAGATAGTGGGACACGTGGCGCTCCTTCGCTGACATAGTCGTTCTGCAGAAACGAAAAGGTGTAGCGTGCGCCCTCGTTTTTGGGAAATTGTCATGATGACAATTTGTGAAAAGACATTGGGCACGCTAAACGCCTTACTGAGGTGACGTCTTAGGTACAGATGGAATGATGGCTTTTCCTTGGGATTGTCAGTTGGTTGGTAAAAGACAAAAAGCGCACAGGTTAATTTATGGCTAAGATTGAAGGACAGGTGTCGAGTGGAATCTCAAAGAATGCCTTTTTTCTTTTCAGCGTCGAAATAAGGCATTCTTGGGGGGAAATTTGTTGGCTCCTAAACTCGACACCCTTGTTTTATTAATATAAACCATTAATTGAGAGGGATAGTTTCGACCAGCTAATTCTGTCGAAATGCTCATCAGAAGATGGCAAGGTACTTAGAGAATTTCTTCTAAGTAGGAATCTTCTTGCCTTCGACGTCGAAGGTGCTTCTTGACAAAGGTGTTCGATGCTCAGAGTGGAACGGTTTGAGATTCAAATGTTTGGAGGGAAAATGGTTCCCAGCGGTTACCAAGTGCAACGTGCCAAGATCAGGAGCGTCGAATGTTGTGGGCATGCCAAGTGGAGTCATCTCGAAGCAGCGTAACCGCCCGACGGTTACTTGAGATGTGTTTAGTATAAATACTAGTTGTTCACATAGTTTTTCGTGTGTGTTCACAATTATATACAAGTCACTCATTTAGATTCAAGTACCCAGTGTGAGCGAAAGAATTGTTGAGAATGTATGTGTGAAACACCACTTTAATTAATCAAAGTCATTTATTTTCCAGAACTTTACTGCCTCTTCATTTACTTTTCCAATCAAAGCCTTTATTCAAAGCTTTCTTTTATTCTACCAAGTTTTCTTCTTCATGCAATTTACATAAAGTATCTTTATTTTCTTGTCATTAACCATCATTAAACTTAGTCAAAACCCCAAAAATCAACCATGTCTTAGGATCAATCTGATCGATCCTGCGAGTCACCAAATAAGTAACTTTTTGGAGGATCAACGGTTGTTTACCAATTTCCACGGTAAACAGTTCCTTACCTCACAATGTCCAACGGACTAAAATAAATTTACTTGGGCCTAAGCCCTTTCTGTTGACACCCTCCTTTTACTACTTCAATTGTAAACTACACCCCATGCCATTTGGATCAGAAATCAACGACTAGGCCTAAGCCCTTACTACGAGCACTCTCTATTTTGCTATCCTTGTACAAAATACACCCCCCTGGTTAGTTAAAAAAAATATTTGATTTATGTTAATTTTTTTAATAAATTTATTTGTTTAATTTATTTGTTTAATTTATTTATATTAACACATTTATCAATTCTTGCTTCATGTCATTTTTTATGATTCACATTAAAATTATTTTTTTATTATATAGATCATTTTGATAAATAAATATTGGATTGTTATAAAAAAAATATTTAATATATTTTGATAATAAGAAAATAATTATTTGTTAATTATTTCCAAAAAAATACTAACCCCTTTTTCATAAATTCATCAAATATTGTTTTATCATTCAAACTTGCCTTTTTTTAAATTACATCATTCATTCTAAGACAGTTAACCCATCAAATCTAACGCATTTTTACTAACATAATTCAAAATTCAATTTCATTTCAAAGAAGGATTGTGGATATATTTTTTATTAACTGTGATTTGCGTCTAGGACTATGCTATTTTCAAACTCAGACAAGGTTCAACGATAATTCCAAACATTTCCATAATCCATAAAAAAACTAATCAAACACATACGAACTACGAAATTGGACTCTGATTCTTCGCAAGAAGATACGTAGGCACGCGGTTAAGACCAGGGTGATTTCATAACTAAAAAAGTAAAATTCTTTTCTTAAATACATAGAAACATTAATTGTAAAATACTCATCTTACCCTTAAACC
This sequence comes from Vicia faba, assembly GCA_948472305.1. Classification (NCBI taxonomy): domain Eukaryota; kingdom Viridiplantae; phylum Streptophyta; class Magnoliopsida; order Fabales; family Fabaceae; genus Vicia; species Vicia faba. The sequence goes on from CATIWC010001648.1 coordinate 284,598, forward strand.
TGAAAGTGAAGCCCATTGAGAACAAGGGAGATGAAGGGTGCCTAACACCTTCCCTTTGTCTAACCAACTCACGAATCTAGAATCTCCATACAAATTAGGGTTACCCGTTATTTTCCCATCCTTAGGATGAAAATTAATGGTGGTGGCTCTTTGTTTTTTTCGGTTATGACAATTGGCGACTCTGTTGGGGATTCGCCCTAGGGTTTATAGTCTTCCATCCTTTAGGTCTAGGGTTTCTTGAGTTCTTTTTACTATTTTTGGTATGTTGTGTTTCTATATATGTTTATTCATTTGTTTATTTATTTATTCATATATCATTTTTATCATATTATTTTACTGTGGGTGGGATTTAAATTCATATATGTGTCAAACCTTAGAAGAAGGATCGTCTATTGGCCAAGGGGGTTTAACATCCCTATGGGTTTTTGTGATGAATTCGCATAGAGTCGGTTGAGTTACAAGGAATATATTTTAGAGGTCTAGACTCTCTAGGAGGTAGGACTTCAGGGTTTGGCCAATGACTCTTTGTATAACCCTAAAACAAAATCTCATGGTGAGACCTTGTATGGCCCAAGAGACAAAAGTCTCGGTCTACAAAGAGGATCCATTTAAGGGAAACCCTTGTTCCTTTTCCCTTTAGTGTCATGCATGATACGCTTAAGAAATCCAACCTTATGGGTAGGGTAGAATATTCGTAGAACGAAACTAGGTACCTACCTACTAAGGATACCTTTCACAAATCCACCACCTATTGCATCACCATGCATAAACATACATTTTGCATTTCAAATATTCATCATCTTTACATTTATTTGTCTTATTCACAGGATTCCTAAGAAAAAATAATCAAAGGTCTTTGATGAGTATACTAAAGATGAATACCAATAAGAAATAAACCGTCTGAGCTAGCGTCGTGGTTACTGATATGAAGAAGATCAAACTGATTAGGGGAAAATTAACAGAGAAATCTATGAAGATTTTTGTTCTCAGCTATGGGGATATCCTTTATTTGACCAAGGTGACTGTACAAGTGGAAGCAGTTACTACCCTAACTCAGTTCTACGACCCTCTGTTGAGATGTTTCACTTTCCAGAATTTTTAACTAGCACCTACCTTAACATAATTTGATAGGATCTTAGATTTCTCTAGGACCAAAGATGAAGCTTACAAAGCAATTGGACAGACTATCAGTATCAGAGATTTGGCTAATGAGATAGGGATACCTCTCACTGATCTGCTATTTAATTACAAGAAAGATGGGGAAGTTCAAGGTATTAAAAGGCAATACTTAGAATCTAAGGCTCTTTCTTTTGTTGAAAAGAAACAATGGGAAGCTTGTGTGGAATGTTTGGCACTACTAATTTTTGGTTTGGTTTTATTTCCAAAATACTATGGATTATATTGATGTTGCAGCCATTAATGTATTTTGGCCCGTAAAATTTTTGAACGCATATCCTACTCCTACCTTACTTGCTGATGTTTACTATGCCCTTCACACTCGTTATGAAAAGGGAGGGGTGTCCTAAATTGTTGCATTCCTATGCTTATTTCTTAGAGCATTACTCACCTCTACTAGGAGGACTATATGATTAAAGATCTGACTAGGAATTAATGGTCCCAAAAGTTGAGGGCTCTTACTGCGGACTCTATTTTATGGTATGCTAGAAAGTTGAATGTAGGTGGTATTGTCATTAGCTGTGGAGAATTTCCAAATGTTGCTATAATTGGAACAAGAGGATGCATTAATTATAATCCCACTTTGGCTTTATATCAACTTGGGTATCCTTTGGAAGATAAACCTTCTGACAAACAACTTCAACAATTGGTCCTTTATGATATGGGTAAGAACAACCCCGAGTTACTTGCAAGAATCATTCAAGCTTGGGGTAAGGTACACAAGAAAGGTGTTGAATTTGAATGGAAGAATGAGGTGGAAAGAGAGCCTTACATACAATGGGTTTTAGAGAGGGCTCAAATCGTCAAACTCACATTTGATATTGATCCTACATACATACCAGACATACCAAATCCTCTTCCGATGTCAGTGGAGGAAATAGAAGAGCTAAAATTGCCCTTGAACAAGCTCAAAGGGAAAAGGAGAATTTGGAGCATAACCTTTATAACCTTGTTATGGAGAAAAATTAGTTGCAACAAGAACTTGTGCAAAAAGACCAACAGAATCAGAATGATCGTGAATTGGTTGAAAAAGAAAGGTCTATAAGAAAGCGTTCAATTGAGAGGCTGCTAAGTGATACTTTCAATATCGATTCCCACAATCAACGGTTAGATGATGCTTCTAGGGAAATTGAAAGGCTAAGGAAGTGGTATGAAAAAGAATTGCAGGACAAAAGAGAATTGGAAGAAGAACTGAGAGCTCAAATCCAAGGGCTAGCAGAAGGTGCCCTAGATTCAGAGGAGCAAATCCAAATCCTTCTCACAAGCCTCCAAGAAATCCAATAAGAAGGGGAGAGAGAACACCTTAGAAAGATGAGAGAAGAAGAAATTATCTCTCAAAAGGTGGAGGAATATGAACAAGTCTGCTAAGAATTAGAAGGCCTCTGAAAGGATTTCCTTATACAAAGAGAACTCTACAAGGAGATAAGGGATGAAAAGAGATATTGGGAAGAGCGATATGCAAAGATAGCTCAAGAGGGAAAAGATAAAAAGATCATATCGTGACACTATATAAGGAGTATCTGAGATACAAAGAAAAGCATGCAAAACTTTCCTTCCTATCAAACCATCTCATTGGTGAAATTCCTAGAAGCTTGAGAGATGCAGAAGTTGTGATGGTCCCTCTTCTGAAGAACGTTAAAGACTTCCTTAAGCTTTGTAGGGAGATGGTTGATGGTTTTAGCGCAGAAATCCACAAGCACGCTTAGGATATTTCAGTTTCCCTTTTGTTATTTCTTTCAGTATTTGACGTTTGGTTTTGATTTCCCGTTTTCAGGATTTCCCATTCAGTATTTGTTTTAATATTTGGTTTGTATTTCCCTTTTTCAAGGATGGTGATAATTATTTAATGAAAATTACTTTTTTTTCAATATTTCATTTGTGTGTTCATTTTGGGATACTCACCAATAAAAAAGTAAAACCTAAAATAATAATAATAATAATAATAATAATAATAATAATAATAAAAAGGAATCCACGTGAATAAGACATTCGGAAAAAAATTTAGCATATTCATACACATTCATCCAAGCACGAACATCGCATTTAGCAATCTCATACATAAAACTCATTGTTTTCATATCATCTTTAGTTAAATCATTGGGAAAACCACGCTACCTTCCCCACCACCATATCAAACAAGAGCTCATCACAAGAAAGTAATGGAGGAAATCAAAGAGAACCAAGCGGCCTTTCAAGAATACTTAGAACAAGTGAAAGGAAGCATTGACTCGATGAAAGGAGACATGAGTCAAGTTTTTATCGCCTTGAAGAATATCATAGAAAGAAAAGATGAGATTCCAAAGGTATCTTTTGAAGAAGTAGCCCAAACCATTGGTGCATCAAGCGGTCACCAACCAAGACATGAGCCAAAATCTGGTCCCGCAAAGTCAATTGTTACCCGACAAGAGACCATCATTACTAAAGGTTCCACCTCCTCCGAAGGTGGGGGCATATCACACTTTTCAAAATCCAATCAACAATGTGGATAATTACCTAGACCTACAGTATGGGGACCATAATATGGAAGGCATTACCCAAGTGCCCCAATCAAAGATTGTTGAGGATCTTATGGAAGTCAACCAATATAAAGTCCTAGAAGAAAGGCTAAAGGCGGTAGAAGGTTATATGATGCTTTTAACTTCGATGCTCTTGAAATGGGTCTAGTCCTATATGTAGTGATTCCTCCTAAATTCGAAGTGCCTAACTTTGGAAAATATAAGGGACTCACGTGCCCAAGAAATCATCTACGCATGTACTGCAAGAAAATGCATGCTTATGCTCATAATCAGAAATTGCTGATCCATTGCTTCTAAGATAGCCTGAGTTTGGCATATTTAGATTGGAATATGAAATTGGAGCAAGTGCATGTCCAATCATGGGAAGATCTTACAAATTCCTTCTTAAGGCAATACAAGTATAACTTGGATATGGCTCAGAATTGCATGCAACTTCTGAATTTGTCCCAAAAGAAAGATGAATCTTTCAAAGAATACACTCAACGATGGAGAGAGATGGAAGCCTGAGTACAACCACCACTCCTTGAAAAATAATTGGTCGACATGTTCATGGGTACGCTACAAGTCCTATATTATGATAAAATGGTAGGCAGCGTCTCCTCCGGATTTTCTGATTTGGCAACAATTGGTGAAAGAATTGAAGCAGGTGTGAAAAGTGGAAAGATATAAGGGGAATCATATAGTAATTCTTATAATTCAAAGAAGCATACTCTGGACTTCTCAAAAAAGAGGGAAGGAGAAACTAATTTTGTCACAGCGCATCCAAGAGCACAATAACCATTAGTGATCCCATGAGAACAACAACCCCAAAATAGGTCCGAATGGCCCCTAAGAAGATTTGATCCTCTCCCTATGCCACATAATTAATTACTATAACACCTACTCAAGGCATCCTTGGTAGATCTGAAACCACTTGCTCCTCCAATTGGGGCACTCTTACCAAAGTATGATGCAAATTCCAGGTGCGAGTATCATGCCAATTCACCAGGTCATGCTATAGAAAATGTTGGGCCTTCAGACACAATGTTAAAGATTTATTGGACTCCCAAGATATCACTTTTGACAAACCAACTATCAAGACAAACCCCATGACTCAACATGGTGGTCCAACTGTGAACACAATTGAGATAGTCATTAATCTTGGAGAGACTCGACGAGTAAAAGCTTTGATAGATATCCTGAAGGAACATCTGTTGGAATATAGTTTCTTATTGGAACATAATGATGCTTTTGAAAATACTTTCAAGAAATTGGTGGATCAAGGGATAGTCCAATTCGGGCATTACCCTGAAGAAGGATATGTAGCTTCAATTAATGTGAGTATAAGAAGACCGTTGGTGATTCCTTACCAAGGTCCAAGTTCTGCAAAGAAACCATTTGTTATTCCATGTGGAGAGCCAATCTCAACAAAAATACCAGTAACAATACCAGTGCTTCCGAAGAGTACAATGGTGATCAGGGGTCCGTCTCCCACTCCATATGAAAGGGATAAAGTTATACCATGGATTTATGATACTATTGTTTATGTTAATGGTTTAAAGCAAGAATGTGAACCAACAATAAGCCAAGGGCCTGCAATTACAAGTATAGAAGGAACAGGGGGCATGACCCATAGTGGTCGGATATATGCTCTCAGACAACAAAATAAGGATAATATTATGGTTCAAGATAAGGGAAAAGTTATGGCTGAAGTTAGTCTAGAGTTAAAACCTCCGAGAAACACATTCACTGATCAAGAGGTTGACGAATTCTTGAAAATGATTAAGAAAAGTAACTACAAGGTTGTGAACCAACTACACCAGACCCCGACCGAGATTTCAATACTTTCATTACTAATAAATTCAGAAGCATACTGATAATATCTGATGAAAATTCTAAGCTTTGTGCATGTTATAAAGGAGATCACGTTAAACCAATTTGATGGAGTCGTGACCAATCTAACATCAAGGTCACGCCTAGGTTTCAATGCCAGTGAGTTACCTCCACAAGGTAGAGCTCATAACAAGGCACTGCACATTTCAATTCAAATAGGGACAACTAGCCTATCTAGAGTACTCAATGATACTGGTTCTTCCCTAATCGTGCTTCCAAAGACCAGCCTGATGAAGCTGACAATGGACGGTATTGTCACAAGACCAAGTGTTATGGTGGTAAAAGCCTTTGATGGTTCTCAAAGCACTATGTTTGGAGAGGTGGATCTCTTTGTAAATATCGGTCCGCATATGTTCTACATTAATTTTCAGGTGATGGATATAGAACCAACATATACTTACTTGCCCGGGCGACCTTGGATTCACGCTGCAGAGGTTGTCACCTCAACTCTGCATCAAAAATTGAAATTCCTCGTCAAAGGAAAAATGGCGATAGTTGATGGAGAAGAAGACATCTTCGTAAGTCATTTGGATTCCTATAGATATATCATTGTAGGAGAAGATTGTGTGGAGACGTTGTTCCAAGTTTTGGAAGTAGCTACAGTGGTTACACTCCCGGTAGAGAAAATATCAAAGCCTAGAACCCTTATGGCATCATGGAGAGATTTACAAACAGTTGTGGAGGATCGAACATATAAAGGTTGAGGAAAACTTATGGATATACCTGAGATGAAAGATCGCTTTGGTTTGGGCTATAAACCATCAAAGGCTACACAAAAAGGCAAAGGGAAATTTCCTCCCGTCCAGGAAACCTTCATCAGCAAAGGAGTGGAGCATGGTGGGCAAGTGTAAATGTTATTCAACAGAGTAAATGACAAAGGAGAATCCAACTTCATCTGTGAGTGTGCTCTGGGTGAAGAACTCAAGAATTGGACAGCTGTGGAGATTCCAGAAATCTTTTTCTTTCCAAAGTAATTTTTGTGTTTTAAAAAGAACATATGTCATGCCCGAGGCATATGGATAGCTTGTAAGGGCCCCCATTTGTTTTCAAACATTATTTTCAATTAATAAGATTTATGCTTTGCATTCAATTAAGATTCATGTCTTTCTCTTTCATTTCTCATTTATTTTCAAAAATGGCAATAATTTCTCTTCATGCGCACTTTCCAATTTTGCATTCTAAAAAACACTAAAACATGATAAAATATGAAGATCCACATCTAAAATCACCTATAATGATATTGCTACTATCTAATATGATTTTGATGCACCAATTAACCAAGCTGAAGAGGAAGACGGGGAAGACCTTGAACTCTCCGATGAATTGGCGAGGTTACTAGAGGAAAAAGCAAATAACATACAACCATACCAGGAATCTATTGAGACCATCAATATTGGGTCTAAAAAGGACCCGAAAGAAATCAAGTTAGGTGCAACCTTGGAGGAGAGTGTTAAAGACAGACTGATCAAGCTCCTGCATGAGTACGTGGATATATTTTCCTGGTCTTACCAAGATATGCCAAGTTTGGATACATATATCGTGGTACATAAACTACCTCTCAAAGAAGGTTGTTCCCCGGTTAGACAGGAACTCAGAAGAACTCGTCCAGACATGTCTGACAAAATTCGAGAAGGAGTCCTCAATCAATTTGATGCAGGGTTCCTAGCAGTGGTAGATTATCCACCTTGGATAGCTAACATCGTGTCGATACCTAAGAAAGACAGAAAAGTACAAATGTGTGTCGACTAACGGGATCTAAACAAAGCAATTCCTACAGACGATTTCTCGTTAGCTCACATAGATGTTTTGATGGACAATACAGCTCAAGCTTCGGTATTTTCTTTCATAGACGGTTTCTCAGGATATAATAAAATCGAGATGGCACCCGAGGATATGGAAAAGACTACTTTCATGACTCCTTGGGGCACTTTCTGTTACAAAGCAATGCCCTTCGATCTAAAGAACACAGGGGAAACCTACCAACGAGCAATGGTCACGTTATTTCATGACATAATCCACAAAGAAGTTGAGGTATATGTGGATAATATGATTGCCAAATCTCATACAGAGAAAGATCACATCATTAACTTACAAAAGTTATTCGAACGTCTACTAAAATTCAAACTAAGGTTGAATCCAAATAAATGTACATTTGATGTCAGGTCAGGAAAACTATTGGGTTTTATTGTAAGTCAACAACGTATTGAGGTGGATCTCGACAAGGTGAAGGCCATACGATAAATGCCAGCTCCATGAATAGAAAAAGAGGTTTGTGGTTTCTTAGGAAGATTTAACTACATATCAAGATTCATATTGCACCTAACTGTTATGTGCGATCCTATATTCAAACTACTCAGAAAAGATCAATCAGTGGAGTGGAATGAAGACTGTCAAACAGCTTTTGAAACAATAAAACAATACTTACAAGATCCGCCAATTTTGATTCCACCTATCCCTGGAAGACCAATTATCATGTACTTAAAAATGCTTGAAGGATCATGGGATGTGTATTGGGGAAACACGACGAAACAGGTAGAAAAGAGCACATCATCTACTACTTGAGCAAGAAGTTCACTGACTGCAAAACTCGATATTGACTCCTTGAGAAGACTTGGTGTGCCTTGGCTTGGGCTGCTAAACGACTGAGACAATATATATTAGCTCACACCATGTGGTTAATAGCAACGATGGATCGTTTGAAGTATGTGTTTGAAAATCGGCTCTCACGGGAAGAATTTCCATATGGCAGATGTCATTATATGAATACGACATCCAATATGTTACTCAAAAGGATATCATGGGCAGTGTAATAGTTGATCCCCTAGCTCATCAACCATTTGTAGAATATCAACCAATGAATTTTGATTTTCCAGACAAAAACATCATGGTTATAGGTGACTACGAAATACTAGAACCCGATGAAGGACTTGAACCAGGGGCACGATGGACACTCTTGTTTGATGGTGCTTCCAACGCACTAGGACTTGGAATTTGGGTAGTGTTGACATCTCCAAAGAATTTTCATAAACCTTATACTGTAAGGTTATGTTTTGATTGCACCAACGACATTGTTGAATACGAAGCTTGTATCTTGGGTCTGGAAGCTACTGTTGATCTAAGGATCAATTACCTCAAAGTATATGGAGACTTAGCATTAGTCATATACCAATTCAACGGTGAACGAGACACTCGACATCCCAAATTAATTCCCTATCGGGATTATGTTTTGAAGCTAGCTAAGGAATTCGCTAAGATTACCTTAACTCACATTCTGTGAGAAGAAAATCAAATGGCAGATGCTTTGAAAACCTTATCAGCCATGTTCAAAGTAACTTGGCCAAATCATGAACTGAGAATCATAATCATACATTTTGAAGAACCTACACATTGTCTCGCCATCGAAGAAGGATCAGATAATAAACCTTGGTTCTATGACATCAAGAGGTATTTGGAGAAACATGAATATTTGTAAAATGCCTCAATAATTGACAAGCGAACTCTATGAAAGATAGCTGCGAAATTCTTTTTAAATGGGGATGTGTTGTACAAAAGAAACTACGACATGGTTTTACTCAGGTGCATGGAGAAACATGAAGCAAATACACTTATGAGAGAGATCCATGAAGGAACCTTTGGGACTCATACAAATGGACATGTCATGGCCAGAAAAATCTTAAGAGCGGGTTCTTATTGGTTAACGATGGAATCTGACTGCTACCATTATGCGAAGACATCTCACAAATGCTAAATCTACACTGACAAGGTGCACGTACCACCAACTCCTCCAAATGTCCTGAGTTTACCTTGGCCATTCTCTATGTGGGCAATTGAAATGATAGGAATGATCGAACCAAAGGCTTCTAATGGACATCAATTCATACTAGTCTCCATTAATTATTTCATCAAGTGGGTAAAAGTCGTGTCTTATACAAATGTGACAAGACAAGTGGTTACTCGATTTATCAAACAGAACATTATATACAGATATGGCGTTCCTAGCATAATTATCACAGACAATGGGTCCAACTTGAACAACAAAATAATGAAGGAGTTATGTGATGATTTCAAGATTGAACATCATAACTAATCACCTTACCTCCCCAAGATGAATGGAGCCGTTGAAGCTGCCAATAAAAATATCAAGAAAATCATTCAGAAAATGGTGAAGACATATAAATATTGGCACGAAATGCTTCCTTTTGCTCTATATGGTTACCGTGCCTCAGTGTGTACTTCAAGGTGAAACTCATTTCTCTCTTGTTTATGGCATGGAGGTTATGCTTTCTGTTGAAGTAGAGATTCTATCACTATGAGTCTTAATGAAAACTAAGATTGAAGATTCAGAATGGGTTCACACACGACTTGATCAACTCAATCTTATTAAAGAAAAATGCTTAATAGCTCTATGCCATGGGCAGTTGTACCAAAAGCGGATGAAGAAGGCATTCAATAAAAAGGCCAGTCCTTGAGTGCTCAAAGCAGGAGATTTGGTTCTCAAGAAGATTTTGATACCTCATCTAGATTCACTTGGTAAATGGACACCTAACTACAAAGGTCCATATGTGCTTAAAGTAGCATTCTCAAGCAGAGGTCTTATCCTCACAACAATGGATGTGGAAGAACTACCACATCCGAAAAACTCTGACGCGGTAAAAAAACACTATGTATAAAAGGATCGCTAAGTCCAAACCCTAAACGAGCGACTTAGGCAAAAAGGGGCGTCCCGATGGATTGAAAACCCTAAAGGGCGATCTAGGAAAAAAATTAGGGACATATAAACAAAAATATTATCCCGGTGGATTGAAAACCCGAAAGGTCGATCCAAGCAAAAGTTAGGGATATTATTCAAAAAATGAACAAATAGATTGCGATTCGAGAATTCACTACTACGACTACAAAGAAGAAGGATTAATCTAAATCATCTGACTCAGAAGCAAAGAAAATTGGAGTTATCAAAAGGATATTGGAAAATTAGTAGTATTGATTATCATTTCATTTCCATTTTCAAATTTTGTTAAACTTTCTGTAATTACCTCTTTTAAGAAATTGCATCTAGTACTTTCACCTATTCAAAAGCATTTTCATTAATAAAACAATCTATTTTTCAAATTCTATTTCAATTGCGTTTTTCTTTTTCCCGATTTGTTTGCAAAATACTATGAATATTTCTCGTAAACACTACATCAAAATTATTTTGGGGAATTTGAAACTATATAAAAGTATTTGATAAAATATCAAAAAGAACTTTGGTTAGAAAAATGTCAAAAGAAAATCCACAACTACGTCCACGCCTATGCCTGCGATACAATTTCCATTATCAAATTGACACGACTCACTGTGACATATCAAAATTCAAATCAACTTGGAGACATCACGACAAAACAACAAACAACATTGGGAAGTGGGTGACTTAGAAATCATAATGGTTTAAAAGGAGAAAATTAACAAAAAAAAATTACAAAACACTTGGTGCATGTACATACGAGACACTGGGTGCATATACATATGAAACACTTGGGTATCATGTCAATAGCATCATCGTTGGGTATCATATCAATTTAGGGAATTATGCATACATATTGTGCATTGCATTTTCAAAATTTCATAGGCCAAGAATACTGCAATGTATCTTGGGGCCTATTATGAGTTAACTTATCTACGCAAATCAAAACCTTAACATTATTCAATAAATATCTTGGTTGAGAATAGACACAACTGGTAAACTATGTGTTATATCTATGACTTATATTTTTGGTTTAGTTATCCAAGGTTCAATTATCAAACACTTTTTCAAATATCAAACCCGTATTATTTATCCCCTAGGTTGTGATAAATATGCAAATTTTGATATAGCTTAATATATTAGTCTCGAAACTTTAGTAAGTTATTTATCTTTCATACTCGTGTTGTCTACCCCCTAGGTTGCGGTAGGTATGCAAAAATATGCGATACGGTTCATTGTATGAGTCTCCCAGTAACAGTGAATTATCAAGCTTGTGGTATTTATCCTCTACGTCGTGATAAATACGCAAATCTATGATGTACCTTACTATGTTAGTCTCGAAGCGTTAGTAAGATATTTTTAAACCTATATCATTTACTCTCTAGTTTGTAGTAGATATACAAGAATCTGCAATATAACTCGGTGCGTTAGTCTCGAAGCAGCAATAAGTTACCTATTTTTCTGCGATATAGTTCATTGTGTTAGTCTCAAAGCAAAAATGAGTTATCAAACATGTATTGTTTATCCCCAAGATTGTGATAAACATGCATAATCTACGTTGTAGCTTACTATATTAGTCTCGAAGCGTTAGTAATTGAATTTTCAAATTGTTTTATTTACTCCCTAGGTCGTGGTAAATATATAATAATTGCGGTATAACTTGTTGCATCAGTCTCAAAGCAGTAATAAGTTATATATTTTTCAATCTTGTGCTATTTACCTCCTAGGTTATGGTAAATGCACGTAATCCACGATTATTTCTTTATTTACTTTGTTATTCAAAACTCTTTTCAAAATGTTTTCAAGTCTATTATCAAATTTTGAGGTATTCCATTATTTAATAACCCTTCAATCCGAGTGTGCGAGACCTTCATATTCTTGCACCCTCAATAGAAGAATAATTAAATAGGGACAGCTGTTATACCTTAAATTTTCCCTACTAATAATGATCAATTATTTTTGATAAATCATTTCTCTATTAATTTTGGTGTTATTATATTTTAGTTCTACTAATTTATATTAGTGGTTGCTTAAATGTAATAGGGTAAAATGGATAAAGGAGTGTATTTTCTTTAAAGGGATTATCATTATATTTTATAAACTAAGTGATCCATTAAGATTCTTTTGAAGGCCCATTAGGTTTTTATTTAGGAGGATTGACCAAAGTCAACATCTGATCCTCTTATAATTATTTATTTATTATTGTTATAATTATTGTTATTGTTATATTATAATGGTTATTTTTGTTATTACTATTATTTGTTTCTCACCTATTATTGTACGTTAATCTTTATTGTTTTATTATTATTATTATTATTATTGTTTAAAATTGTTGTTGACTAAAGTCAACAAAAGATGTAAACCCTAAATTTATTTGTTGCGCCATGTTTGGACGCTTCGTCCCCAAGCTAACAACACAAGCCTAGAACTCAGATGCCTTCTAAATCAAATCTGAATCAAAATCATAGATTGCAAATCAAATCTTTTTGTTAATTTTGAATTTATACACAAGGACGTCCAAATACAATCAACTTACAAAAAATCAAATCTATAATTTCCAATTACAGTCAAATATATTAAATCAATCTAAACTAATTGATTCAATCTAACCAATAACTGCTAGTTACTAAGCCTATAAATTGAACTCTAAGATGTTGGATTAAGGATGAAAAATCTTGGAGAAACTCTTCTGCTTATTGTTGCGCATCCCTCGGCAAAAGATCTTCATCTATAGAGAATTAGGGTTCATCATTAGAACCCTAATTTCTCAAAGCTAAGCCTCCCTCCAAGTAGTACCTGAGAAGAAGAAATAAGAAGGAACTAACATAGAAACTAGAAAATCAAAAAGGAAAATTAATACTACAAGAATCACAGCAAGGAGGGGTAAGCCTGAAACCACTTAGCTTTTAGGGTTTTGATTGTATGATGATTGGTGTTTAATTGTGTGATTGGGGTTTGATTTGGTATTTCTGGGTTCAATTTGGGGTTTAGGGTTAGGTTAGGGTTAAGGTTCTTCCTGAATGGGGTTAGGAATCATAAGTTTGTGTTTCTGGGTTTGGATAAAGGTTAGGGTTCATACGAGAATCCTAGGGTTATAAAGGTTTGTGTTTCTGGGTTTGGATAAGGGTTAGGGTTCATAAGAGAACCCTAGGGTTCTTAGGGTTCATGTTGTTGTTCTGGGTTTTGGTTGAAGATCATGAAGATCTGGGTTTGGGTATGAATATATGGCTTTGTTTGGATGAATATATGAATATATGGGTTCGTTTGGATGAATATATGAATGTTTGGGTTGGGTTTAGGATGAAGGTGGTGGTGGAGATGGTGTTTTCTAGGGTTTTCGTTGAACACCACCGGCAGAGGCAATTTCAAGCCAGTGGTCCAGGGGGAGTGTTCTACCCCAAAATTTTCCCTCGCATTTTTCCTCAAGAAATCACGGCTTCAGGCGTCTCCTGATTTTTCAAACTGGCTCAAGAATCGGTCAAACGGACTTTTCTCGTCAGTCAATCAAAATTAGGGTTTTACTGATTTTCAGGGCTCTAGAATGTTTCAAACAGTTGGCTTAGGGTTTTGATTGATTTTGGCTCAACTTTGATCAGGCGAATGTTCTTTGGCATTTAATAAGGAATTAGGGTTTTTGTGCGCGCGTTCTCGGAAAGATTTAAATTCTACAGTGCTTTTCAAGTTATGCTGGGATGTGGATTGAATTCGCATTTGTTTGACTGAATCAGTAAAAGGTTGTGTGATCGGTGGATCTGGAACTGACTGTTTAACGCTGGTTCGCGAAATGTCGTGGAAGCAAGAGTCGCCACCGTCTTTTATTTTCTCCAAATGGAAAGGATAAAAGCACAGAAAAATTCCTTAAAGAGATTGCTCTCGGTTCGGGAGGTAGGTTATAGAAAGGGAAGGTGTTAGCACCCTTTCTATCCATGGTTATCCATGGGCTCTTAGATACTTGCTCATTTGTGTTTTCAAAAATGGTTCGTTTGCTTTTCAACTGTGGGTTTTAAAAAGTTTCTTTGAAAATTTCAGTTCGACTCTTGTATCAGTCCTCAAGAGTGTTTGAAAAATTGCTTTCGAAAGCTTTTTGAAAATGTGTTGGTGTGAAAAGTATTTTGTTTTGTTTTGAAATTTAGAGCAAGTATCTAGAGTCGTCTACCTACCCTAAGGAATTCGCCTGTGTAAATGTCCTTTAAAGTAGTGCCATCCCACCATTGAGAGGTAGGTAGCACCACCGTTGGAGGTGTTCGGGTCAATTCGAGGTTCGGGACATGGTGATCACCAGAGCAATGGGAAGACACCTTAGAAGCTACCCTCATGCCAGGTTCCTGGATCATGAGGACTTACTAAAACGTCCTCTACTCGACGATCACCTTTCGAGGGGCAAGGCAACAGTGAGGCGTACCCTAGGGGTGGTGTGTGATTCGTGTGTCGTTTTCATTTATTTTTGTCTTATTCATGTCATGGGTGATCTACACGTTTGTTTTTATTTTATCATTCATTCTTGCATGCCATTATTAACAGTTAAAAAAGTTGTGGAAATATAAAGTTCTAAACTATTACAAAGGCGCGGGTCCACATCGCCAAAATTAAAATCCAGAACCCGATTTGACGGAAAGTAAATAAAGAAATAAAATAAAGTGCGAGAAATTAAGTTTACAAGGCTTTGGGAGAGTTACATAAATATTTAAAAGAAGGAAATAAATAAAAATGCGCGAATAAGAATTAAAATTGGAAACGAGGGCGTTGGACCCTTTTTAATGAAATTAAATTAAATGATTAAACTAATGAAATTAAAGAGAAAAAAGATTTTTTTTTTTTTTTTGAGTTTTTGGTATTTATGTTTTTTATGTATTTTTATGAGAAAGATTAAATGAAATTAAAATATTAACCCTAATTCTAATTTTTATTTATTTATTAAGAAAAACATGTTAAAATTAAACCTAAAATTAATCTAATTATTTACATGCAATTTTGATTTATAAAAATAAATAATTAATTATTAGTGAAATTTATTTACAAAAAATATTAATTAAATAAATATATTTTGATTTTTATGACTTTTCTGTTTTTTATTATTTTTTATATTTTATGAAAATAAGTTAAATTAAAGGAATTAATTAAAAAAAGAAATAATTGAAATAAATAAAATAAGGAAAAGAAAGAAAATACAATACCTTGGGGGGTTTCTGTCCCCTTTTTGGAGGTGAATTGGAGTGGTTTGGCCATTTGTGTTCTGGCCTCATCATGCATAAGTTGTTCTACTTTGGCCATTTGGCTTTTGGCTTTTGGCCATTTGCGTTTTGGCCTCAACGTTCCTTAATCTTCTCAGGATGTCTGTCTCGCCATGTATTGGTGTCATGCATAAGTTTTTCTACTTTGGCCATTTGGCTTTTGGCTTTTGGCCATTTGGCTTTTGGCCTCAACGTTCCTTAATGAACCTGGGATCCTGTCTAAATCTGCAATGTTGAATCTCACGAACACATTAAATAAAATCATAAAATGCAAATAAAGCCAATATATGAAGAAATTTAATGTTTAGGCACAATATGGCATGTATGAATGATTATACCCTTTTGATCATGGAGATCAAATCAATCTTACCCTTACTGGAAAATCAGTAGCCTGAATGCTTTTATGCCTTACTGGAAAATTAGGATCATGGAGATCAAGTCAGCCTTACCCTTACTGAAGAAGTAGTGAGGTGTTGGTTTGTAACTGTGATGGCTTGTTTGTAGTGAGAGAGGGACTTGTAATAAGGATTTCAAGGTGTTAGGGTTCTTGAAAGAGTTTGATATTCTAACAGTGTTGTGGCAAGGTTTTTTTTCTCTCTTTTCCTCCTCCCTTTTTTTTTGAGGGTTTGTATAAAAAGAAGGTGATTATATAATGGAAATTAGGGTAAAGAAAATGGGCTTTGAATGTGCAATTGGGCCTCCAATGTTTACTTGAGTTCGTCACTTTCCAGGCTAAATCACAGGGACTTAAGTGCATTTTTTGAAGTTGAAATGTGAAAACAAAATGTAGCCGACATCGATAGCTAACTCCTGTCCGAAAATCGGCTCAATCGGATAAAAGGTGAATTAGTTATGAATTTTTGAAGTTTCAGCTCAGACAAACTTATTTTGGGCTCCAGTGTCGACTCTGACACGCTCTTCAATAAAAAACTGGTATTGATCGGAGCATAATCCGGTCTCGACTTTTAAAGCAAAGTTGTAGATCTACAAGTCAGGGACCTTGTGTAAAAATATAAGCCCAATCCGATAAAAATTGACCGAGTTATGAATTTTCGAAGCTTCGGCCCAGATGAAATAATATTCAGCATTCAGGATTTTCGGTGTGTCACGTACTCTGAGCAAAAAACGAAGGCATTTTGAATACCGTTTGAACTCAATACCTTCTGTGAAAATGTAGCCAACTCAATTTGTGAAATTTTGGCGCCGGAACCAGCTCGATACGATGAAAATCGACCAAGTTATGATTTTCTAAACATGACGCAAATAAACTTCTGTCACAAATTTTCTGTGCGAAAATACTTGATAAATCCACATTTTTGAAGACCTTCTGATCAAAATTGGCTTCCAGCCGTGAGAGTTGAAAACGTAGATAATGTCAAGACGGAATTTTGGCCACCGGAACGGGTTCAAAACGAGCCACGATCTTCAAGTTATGAATTTTTTAGCGCGTAAAAACTGCACTTTCAGCACACTTTTTCATCATATTTCTTCAAGAAAACTCACACATTCAGATACCTTCTTTAAAGAATTGACTCTTGAGCCGAACCTGAATTTGAGAATACATTATCAGAGATATCTTGGCGAAAGAATACCTGAATATGACGCGCCGGGTTGGACTTGTGAATTTTTCTTGAAATATTTTGAGAAATATGGGAGGGCAAATTTTGGGGTACAACAGTTGCCCCTGTTCAATCTTCTTAGACCTGAGGATGCAGATTGGCTGACGTGCCTTTCGTAATCCGAAGGTGGAATATGATTGAACACTAGAGTGCCCAGAAATTTGCGCTCACATAGTAGTATGATGGTGGGAATGGGCTTACAGATGCCATTTGGAGATTGATGGATAGGATGATGGGCTTATAGATGCCATGCTAAGAGATGATGGGAGGTGGATGGGCTTATAGATGCCATCTGGATGTTGATCGCGTAAGAGATTCCTTAGCGAGAACTTGCATACCTGCAAAAAAAGAAAAATGATTACCTGACCTGTTACGGGAGCTGGTCTTCAAATTCTTTGTGTAGATGTGTCCTGACTGGTTACAGGAGCTGGATCTGGAGCTTCAACTGGTGATGAATGAACCAGGGATGGTTATTACCTCAACAGGAACGGTGAGAGAACCTTGGATGACTTTAACCTCAACAGCAATCGTTGAGAAAATCTTGGGATGATTACTACCTCCGCAGTATCGGGGAGAGAACCACAGGCGAC
Source organism: Vicia faba (assembly GCA_948472305.1). NCBI lineage: Eukaryota > Viridiplantae > Streptophyta > Magnoliopsida > Fabales > Fabaceae > Vicia > Vicia faba. Next base: position 302,325 of record CATIWC010001648.1, read on the forward strand.
TACCACCTCAATAGCAAACATTGAGAGAATCTTTGGATAACTTCACTTCAACAGCAATCATTGAGCGAAATCTGGGATTACCACCTCCGCAGGATCGGGGAGAGAACCATAGACGACTACAACCTCAACAGCAAACATTGAGAGAATCTTGGATAACTTCACTTCAACAGCAATCATTGAGCGAAATCTGGGATTACCACCTCCGCCGGATCGGGGAGAGAACCATAGACGACTACAACCTCACCAGCAAACATTGAGAGAATCTTAGATAACTTCACTTCAACAACAATCATTGAGCGAAATCTGGGATTACCACCTCCGCAGGATCGGGGAGAGAACCATAGGCGACTTCTACTGAGTCTTCATCAGGAAAATCTGTTTGGGGTCGATTTAGCTGGACTAGAGAAGGCCTTGGACTGGATAAGAAATCTTTGGAGTCGATTTAACTGAACCGGTCTAGGTCTTGGAATGTCTTCAACTGGATAAGAAACAAGGAGATCTTTGGAGTCGATCTGACTGAACCAGAGAAGGCCTTTGACGGGATAAGAAATAGAGAAATCTTTGGAGTTGATTTAACTGAACCGGTCTAGGTCTTGGAATGTCTTCAACTGGGTCTTTATCAGAAAAATCTGTTTGGGGTCGATTTAACTGGACCAGAGAAGGCCTTTGACTGGATAAGAAATCTTTGGAGTCGATTTAACTGAACCAGACAAGGTCTTTGGAGTCTTCAACTGAGTCTTCAAAAGAAAAACCTTTAGGAGTCGGTTTAACTAGACCAGAGAACGCCTTTGACTGGATAATAACCAGGAAAATCTTTGGAGTCGATTTAACTGAACCAGACAAGGTCTTTGGAGTCTTCAACTGAGTCTTCAAAAGAAAAACCTTTAGGAGTCGGTTTAACTAGACCAGAGAACGCCTTTGACTGGATAATAACCAGGAAAATCTTTGGAGTCGATTTAACTGAACCAGACAAGGTCTTTGGAGTCTTCAACTGAGTCTTCAAAAAGAAAAACCTTTAGGAGTTGGTTTAACTAGACCAGAGAACGCCTTTGACTGGATAATAACCAGGAAAATCTTTGGAGTTGATTTAACTGAACCAGACAAGGTCTTTGGAGTCTTCAACTGAGTCTTCAAAAAGAAAAACCTTTAGGAGTTGGTTTAACTAGACCAGAGAACGCCTTTGACTGGATAATAACCAGGAAAATCTTTGGAGTCGATTTAACTGAACCAGACAAGGTCTTTGGAGTCTTCAACTGAGTCTTCAAAAGAAAAACCTTTAGGAGTTGGTTTAACTAGACCAGAGAACGTCTTTGACTGGATAATAACTAGGAAAATCTTTGGAGTCGATTTAACTGAACCAGACAAGGTCTTTGGAGTCTTCAACTGAGTCTTCAAAAGAAAAACCTTTAGGAGTTGGTTTAACTAGACCAGAGAACGCCTTTAACTGGATAATAACCAGGAAAATCTTTGGAGTTGATTTAACTGAACCAGACAAGGTCTTGAAATATGCTTGAGAACTTAACTGGATATTTCCTGAAAGGTAAAGGTCAGTCATATGCAATGCGTGATATGGATCAAGCAATGATGTTCTCAACATAAATGAGACTTATAAGATATGATGCGTCTATGCATGCTATAATGATGTATGGAAGTGTGATGTTTATGAATGTATTTTTTCGTCTTAGGAAAATAAATCCTTGACGGGTGCCGGGAAGTCACTCCTGGGCTGATGTTGAAGAATAGATTTTGCTTCCGCTGGGGATGATAGTTGCAAGAATACCGGTAGGAAAAGATGACCCCGTTGGGGGATAAACTTGGCGAATGGATTACTCTGCGGGGAGAAAAGTACTCTAGTAATCTTGCTGGGGAGCAATACTCTGTGGGGAGAGAGATACTTTGCTGAGTTGTTGATAATAACTTGCTGGGGATACCATCGTTATATTGGAAGTGTTAATGGACTTCGCTTGGGGAAGTTTTGAGATGTATTGGAAGTAGTGACTCCACTGAATGTTTGATATACCTCCGGGGAACAATCTTTAGACCAAGACTGCCGGGGATGCTTGTTAAGAATACATGTATGCTACTGGGGAATGTTGAGATCTGCTGGAGGATACTCAGCTTCCTTAAGGTTGATAACTTTGCTTGGAAAGAGTGTATTGCTTGCTGGCTCACTCTCTGGGGAATTAAGACATACTGGTTATGTTTTTCAGCTGAACATCCCTTATATCTTGTGGACAGAGCAATTAGATCGCTTGGACGGCTCATCATTGCCCCTGTTTTTGAGGTGGGAGAGGAAGACCTGTGAGGTGCTGATAGTTGTTGATGGACCAACTTTCTTCTGGTTGGCAGGTGACAAGATGACAGGACATAGTCGTACGCTTTAATCCCTAACTTTTGCCTGGACCGCCCTTTCGGGTTTTCAGTCCACCGGGATACCCTTTTTTTTGCCCAAGCCGCCTTTTCAGGTTTTCGACTTGCCGGGTGTACAGATTTTTCATTTCATCCCTCATTTTTTCCCGAACCCTTTTGGTTCGCCGGGAAGCCCTTATTTTTGCCTAGGTATGTCAACCTAACGGGTCTTTGATTTTGCGTAGTATCTTTTTCGACTATGTCCACGCTCTCAGAATGTAGGGAGTTGCCCCTGTTAGAAGTGTTATGTCATGCCACCAGAAGATGTTTGATTAGGCAAGATTCGTTGTTGGAATGCCCCAAGTGACTCAGGCGGAAATTTGCCCCAGGCTATTTGGCCTTTGAGAGATTCTCCGAATCTTGATTGGATTGCCCCAGATGATGGACCATGATCATGTCGTGCCCCTTGATTGGAAATGCTTTTGTTCACTGGGTATTCATCGTGCAAATTTCTATGCTGTTCAAACAAAAGTCATATGCAAACAAAGTTATGTTAAAAATGCAAAGCCTATGTCTGTCTTGAAGATTTTGAAAATGCATTCTTTTTCATAAAACAAATGAATGTTTGTAAAACGTGATGTCAACTCCTTTTTTATAGTAAGCCTTAAGGAGTCAGGATACCTTTCGTAACAGTATGCTTTCGAACTAACCCATGCTTCAGCTAGGACTTTTAAGGGTTATAACATGGCCTGGTTCACGGTTTAAGAAACAAAGGATAAAGGCTCAAATTATTTGTACCCACCCGCTCTTCGTGATGTTCTTCAACCCTAAACTCAGTTGATCATACGTTAGACCTTATTTGAGTTTTTGTCCTGATGTTCCAATGATGATGCAGATATTGATGATTTATTCTGAATAGGCAGTCATTTTTGTTTTTGTCGAGGGTTTGTAGGACCTCTTTCTTCTTTGATTTTGTTATCCCTATTTTTTTGCCTGAACTGTTTCCTTTTGTGAAATTACAGTCAGCGGGATGCCCCAGTTTTGTAAGTCTCCTTCATGGGTTTTGACTTAATGGGTTTTTTTTATTTTGAAAGATAATGACTGCCTTTCTTTATTGATCATTCGGAATCATCACTGTCTTTCTTTGTTTTGTAAGGATCTTTTTGGTGCCGTTTGTTATGCACTTGGATCAACTGAGAGAACTACCCTACCCCAGGTTATGATGAAGGGTTTTGAATTTCGAAAAGAAAAAAAACTCCTACTTCTTTGGCTCAGGGGGGTTGACGAGGGATTATCATCCTTATAACTCCAGTGTTTAGGGATTGAAACAATGCCTGTACCTCATCAGCGGGGTCTATTCAAAAGCATACTGTAGATTGTGGTATCGTTTTCGTCATCCTCCCTCAAGAGGCTTAGAATTATTAATTGAGAGTTGATCATCAGAAAAAATATGAAAATAATTTGCATATAGTGAATACGAATATATTGCTTCAAAACAGACATATGCGATGCACTAATGAAATAACAACGTTCTAACATGAGTAAATGTTTGAACAAAAGAAAATTGCAACTTGAACATTCGAATGAACAAAAGTCTTTTCATCTCAGGGCTTGTCACTTCAAATGGTGAGCCTTGGAGGGATGGTAGAAAAATTCAGCCTGACCATCTTGTGTGAACTCTAATGCCCCTTCATCAATCAGGTCCTGGATCTTGTTTTTCAGAGCCCAACACTCATTTGTATCATGTCCTGGACAGGCAGAATGGTAGGCACACCTTTTATTGGGATCATAAGTAGGATGTGTTGTGTTGGGGTTCTGGGGATGTGCCCTTGATGTGATCAAATTCAATCTCAACAGGCGTTGTAAAGCTTGAAACAGCGACATGTTGAGTGGGGTGAATTGCCTCCTGGACTTGTTTGGCTGAAGCCGGTGAGGTTGATGCTGAATTTGTGACGCTGGAGCCATTTGAGGAGCTCTCCCCTTATCTCCTTGTCTCAAAGGTGGTTGAACGAGGACTGGCTTTTTACCCTTTGACGTTTGCCCCAGTTGGTTATTCTGAAGCAGTTGGTTGATGAGAACTCCGAGCTCTTCTTGTCTTTGAGCTAACCCTTGAATGGCAGTCCCCTGCCCCAGCATTTGGGCTTTCATTGCATCCATTTCAGCTTGCAAGTGTTTCAGCCGTTCGTCCTCAGCGCTGTTCCTGACCAAAGTCTCCATGAGAAGTGTCCTTAGCTCCTCCTGCCCTTTGGATAGATTCAGGAGGATTTCCCCGAACCGAGTCTCTTGAGCAAGAAGGTCCTGGTTATCTTGTTGGGAAGCCATTGCTGAAATAAACAGCGACAAAGGTAAGTGACCTGTCAAAAGGGTACCTGTAATGCAATGATATGTATGATATACATGCAATGTTTTCAAGGACCTCGCGGGGTAAACAAGAAAATTTGTTAGAATTCGGGTCCGGTAGCTTGATTGAAGGAACTGCATGTTGTTGAGAGTCCTTCTTCAAGGGTCAAAGGCTCACCATATCCAGTGGGTCATAGCCCCTGACAACCTTGGCTAGAGGAAAATAAATCCCCTTCGCCCCTTGCTAGACATTTTGATTCATCATGACCTGCATCACAGACCCTTGAGATCCTTGAAATGGATTAGGATGTATGCAATGGTATGATGGTATGCTATGCATGGGATAATGTAGGTAACCCTGTTATGAATCCTAATTAAGGACTGCAAACCAAAACCTGCAAGAAACTCAAGTAAAACCTGTCATGAGTCCCAATTGAGGGCTATAAACAAAACCTGCAGTAGTTCATGTGTCAGATAACAAGCATGCAAATAGTCAAGTACGAAGGCACGCAAGTCACACAAGAGAAGCCCTTAGGATTTAGGCCAGCATGAGGTCTAGGTATTACCCTCTTTCAGTTTGTTGGTTCATACCTGTCCTATCAAAGTAACCGGGTTCTTAGAGGATCCCAATATCATTGACTACCCTCAATCGGTCATAACTCCAGCATCACAATCTTTTCTTGCGGCCAGAACCATCACGAGAGTTTAGCCTCAATGGGCGTAGCATACTGCTACAATTCTAAAGGCCAAGTTGTGTCAATTAAGGTTCTAAGGTTGTTGGTGCTTAATGACTCCTTGGAAGACCCATATTCTCCTCGTTGCGACACAAGGGATATCGGTACAGACCAAGGTGCCACACCAACGTAGCCACTGCTTCACCCGTGTCGGTTTATGCCGGATAGGTCCCTCACAGCTTATGCTACCTAAACAGGGTACCCCCAGATCCGGGTTAGGATCTATGTAACTCCCATGCAACCCACAATAGTAAAGCAAGCAAATCAATACAATTGAAAACACAGTTATGAACTAAGCCCTAAGGTACACCTCACTTTAAGATTATCCCCAGCAGAGTCGCCAGTTCTGTGATCGGTGGATCTGGAACTGACTGTTTAACGCTGGTTCGCGAAATATCGTGGAAGCAAGAGTCGCCACCGTCTTTTATTTTCTCCAAATGGAAAGGATAAAAGCACAGAAAAATTCCTTAAAGAGATTGCTCTCGGTTCGGGAGGTAGGTTATAGAAAGGGAAGGTGTTAGCACCCTTTCTATCCATGGTTATCCATGGGCTCTTAGATACTTGCTCATTTGTGTTTTCAAAAATGGTTCGTTTGCTTTTCAACTGTGGGTTTTAAAAAGTTTCTTTGAAAATTTCAGTTCGACTCTTGTATCAGTCCTCAAGAGTGTTTGAAAAATTGCTTTCGAAAGCTTTTTGAAAATGTGTTGGTGTGAAAAGTATTTTGTTTTGTTTTGAAATTTAGAGCAAGTATCTAGAGTCGTCTACCTACCCTAAGGAATTCGTCTGTGTAAATGTCCTTTAAAGTAGTGCCATCCCACCATTGAGAGGTAGGTAGCACCACCGTTGGAGGTGTTCGGGTCAATTCGAGGTTCGGGACATGGTGATCACCAGAGCAATGGGAAGACACCTTAGAAGCTACCCTCATGCCAGGTTCCTGGATCATGAGGACTTACTAAAACGTCCTCTACTCGACGATCACCTTTCGAGGGGCAAGGCAACAGTGAGGCGTACCCTAGGGGTGGTGTGTGATTCGTGTGTCGTTTTCATTTATTTTTGTCTTATTCATGTCATGGGTGATCTACACGTTTGTTTTTATTTTATCATTCATTCTTGCATGCCATTATTAACAGTTAAAAAAGTTGCGGAAATATAAAGTTCTAAACTATTACAAAGGCGCGGATCCACATCGCCAAAATTAAAATCCAGAACCCGATTTGACGGAAAGTAAATAAAGAAATAAAATAAAGTGCGAGAAATTAAGTTTACAAGGCTTTGGGAGAGTTACATAAATATTTAAAAGAAGGAAATAAATAAAAATGCGCGAATAAGAATTAAAATTGGAAACGAGGGCGTTGGACCCTTTTTAATGAAATTAAATTAAATGATTAAACTAATGAAATTAAAGAGAAAAAAGAAATTATTATTTTTTTTGAGTTTTTGGTATTTATGTTTTTTATGTATTTTTATGAGAAAGATTAAATGAAATTAAAATATTAACCCTAATTCTAATTTTTATTTATTTATTAAGAAAAACATGTTAAAATTAAACCTAAAATTAATCTAATTATTTACATGCAATTTTGATTTATAAAAATAAATAATTAATTATTAGTGAAATTTATTTACAAAAAATATTAATTAAATAAATATATTTTGATTTTTATGACTTTTCTGTTTTTTATTATTTTTTATATTTTATGAAAATAAGTTAAATTAAAGGAATTAATTAAAAAAAGAAATAATTGAAATAAATAAAATAAGGAAAAGAAAGAAAATACAATACCTTGGGGGGTTTCTGTCCCCTTTTTGGAGGTGAATTGGAGTGGTTTGACCATTTGTGTTCTGGCCTCATCATGCATAAGTTGTTCTACTTTGGCCATTTGGCTTTTGGCCATTTGCGTTTTGGCCTCAACGTTCCTTAATCTTCTCAGGATGTCTGTCTCGCCATGTATTGGTGTCATGTATAAGTTTTTCTACTTTGGCCATTTGGCTTTTGGCTTTTGGCCATTTGGCTTTTGGCCTCAACGTTCCTTAATGAACCTGGGATCCTGTCTAAATCTGCAGTGTTGAATCTCACGAACACATTAAATAAAATCATAAAATGCAAATAAAGCCAATATATGAAGAAATTTAATGTTTAGGCACAATATGACATGTATGAATGATTATACCCTTTTGATCATGGAGATCAAATCAATCTTACCCTTACTGGAAAATCAGTGGCCTGAATGCTTTTATGCCTTACTGGAAAATTAGGATCATGGAGATCAAGTCAGCCTTACCCTTACTGAAGAAGTAGTGAGGTGTTGGTTTGTAACTGTGATGGCTTGTTTGTAGTGAGAGAGGGACTTGTAATAAGGATTTCAAGGTGTTAGGGTTCTTGAAAGAGTTTGATATTCTAACAGTGTTGTGGCAAGGTTTTTTTTCTCTCTTTTCCTCCTCCCTTTTTTTTTGAGGGTTTGTATGAAAAGAAGGTGATTATATAATGGAAATTAGGGTAAAGAAAATGGGCTTTGAATGTGCAATTGGGCCTCCAATGTTCACTTGAGTTTGTCACTTTCCAGGCTAAATCGCATGGACTTAAGTGCATTTTTTGAAGTTGAAATATGAAAACAAAATGTAGCCGACATCGATAGCTAACTTCTGTCCGAAAATCGGCTCAATCGGATAAAAGGTGAATTAGTTATGAATTTTTGAAGTTTCAGCTCAGACAAACTTATTTTGGGCTCCAGTGTCGACTCTGACACGCTCTTCAATAAAAAACTGGTATTGATCGGAGCATAATCCGGTCTCGACTTTTAAAGCAAAGTTGTAGATCTACAAGTCAGGGACCTTGTGTAAAAATATAAGCCCAATCCGATAAAAATTGACCGAGTTATGAATTTTCGAAGCTTCGGCCCAGATGAAATAATATTCAGCATTCAGGATTTTTGGTGTGTCACGCACTCTGAGCAAAAAACGAAGGCCTTTTGAATACCGTTTGAACTCAATACCTTCTGTGAAAATGTAGCCAACTCAATTTGTGAAATTTTGGCGCCGGAACCAGCTCGATACGATGAAAATCGACCAAGTTATGATTTTCTAAACAAGACGCAAATAAACTTCTGTCACAAATTTTCTGTGCGAAAATACTTGATAAATCCACATTTTTGAAGACCTTCTGATCAAAATTGGCTTCCAGCCGTGAGAGATGAAAACGTAGATAATGTCAAGACGGAATTTTGGCCACCGAAACGGGTTCAAAACGAGCCACGATCTTCAAGTTATGAATTTTTTAGCGCGTAAAAACTGCATTTTCAGCACACTTTTTTATCATATTTCTTCAAGAAAACTCACACATTCAGATACCTTCTTTAAAGAATTGACTCTTGAGCCGAACCTGAATTTGAGAATACGTTATCAGAGATATCTTGGCGAAAGAATACCTGAATATGACGCGCCGGGTTGGACTTGTGAATTTTTCTTGAAATATTTTGAGAAATATGGGAGGGCAAATTTTGGGGTACAACAGGTTGCATTGGGCTTGAATTTGCAATGTTTGATTAAAGTCAGTAAAGGAAAAAAGCGTCTGGGCAATTGCTGTAATTGACTGTTGTTTTGCTTTGGATGTTTGAAACGCCAGGTTTAACTGATCAAATGCTGAAGCATTGTTTATTTAATTATTTATTATTCTAAGATTAAATGATTGGAATTTATTTTCCATTTATTACAATTTAAAGAATTTTAAATAATAAATAAACAATTAAAGAGGAATAGAATTAATTGGATCAAGAAACTTTTTATTTATTTTTAAATTATTTGTACAATTGTTTTGTTTACAACAATGATTTTACATTTATTTAAATTTAAATAAAAACTATCCTAAGTATGTTTCTAAATCTTCAATTCTTCAATCCCTTGTTCCAGTGCTCCATGGATTTTTATCTGCAAAAACAAATAAGAGAAAGAAAAGTCAATTGCAGATAAAATAAATAGAGACAGACAGATAAAAATAAAGTTAATCATTAAGGGCAACTGATTGGGATCAGTTAGCCCTCTCTGCAAATCACGGGATTTCTCCCGGTTCACAAAGAGGGATGAATATTTGCTTGCTAAACTTTGAATGCACAAATATAAAGAATGCACAAGTCAAAATTGTCAAACTGCATAGTTCAAATCTCAAACAGCATGATGCAAAGTCCAAATCAAACTACAAAGTCCAAACTGAATCACAAATTCCAAACTGTCCAACAAACTGTCAAAGATGTCAAACAAGTACAAGGCTACTCAAAGCTGTCAAAAAGAAGATTTGGAAAGATATCAAAGATACAAAAGTACAAGAAGCTGTCAAAAGAAGATATGAAAGGATATGCAGATATGCAAGCAAGCTTCTTCTCATCATTTCCCAATGCTGCCCTTTCAGAATAAAGTACACATAAAACATATTTTAAATATTTTGAAGTGTACTGGAGAGAGAAAGAAGAGAGAAAAAGCAGGTTTGCAGGCTTAAGGCTTTAGGCATGAGAAACAAATATAAAACAACTGTAATAACACAGTACCAAGGAGAGGCACCAAAAAAAAAGAGAAGATAAATAAATATACAAAACTGCAACAGCAGGTCAAAGAGAGAAGATAGCCTGAAGCAAAGCTCCCAAGCCATAAACCAGTAAAAAGCCAGCAAGGCCAAACCCTGTCAAACAAAGCTTGAAACCTGTAATCAAACTAAAACAACCAGTATATGCCCAGAACCTGTACCTATCAACAAGCCAAAAAGCCTTACCATTCAACTCAAACACAAAAACCAGCATAAACTGTGAAGCACAAACTTACACTGTCTAAAGGCAAAAAGCCTCACAACCTGTCAAACATAAACTCACCCAACCTGCCTGAAACCATTCAAAACCTTCCAAGCCTTAAAAGGCCATAACCTGCCCAAACCTATGGTCCAACAAAAAGTCCAAAACCAACAAGCATTGAACCTGTCAAACTCAACATAAGCAGAAGCCTCAAAAACCTGTCAAGTTTAAACCATCAAGACCCTGTCAACTAAAGCCTAAAGAACCAGCAAGGCCATAAACTGCATTCCATGGCCTTAAACCAGTAAACCATTAACAAACCTGAACCATCAAAAACCAGCATATGCCCAAAACCTGTCCAGCTCTAAACCTAAGCCAAATATGTCCAAACACATCAACCAAACATTCAAAATCTCCAAACCATCCAGCTAAAGCATTCAAGGGCAACACAAAAGGCCCTCAGAATTTCTTCATCATTGGGCAACTCAATAAGGCAAAGCCGGCAACGAGGCAGTTGAAGAAGATGAAGAAGCAAAGTTATTCAAAAAGGCAACTCAACTCAAAGGCAAGAAGAAACTCAGCGAGCAAGCATTCAGAGGCAACATGAAGAACCCTCATAGATACTCATCATTGGGTTAGCAAACCAAACACAAGGCATCCAACACATAGCAACAGAAGAGGCAACATAAGCAAGCGTCCAGGCAACAGAAGAAGGAGATAAAAAAAAGCATACGAAGCATGTAAACAGGGCGACAAGAAGAAGAAGACAAAAAAGGGTTTTCAATATCATCATCAAACCAAAAGTAAGACATAAGTACCAGGGTCTCCAAGCAAGCCCAGCCTCATCAAGTTCCCCTCACCGTCAAAGCCTCCGGAGCGCCTCCGGCCCCACCTCTCCTCCATACCCAGAAAATGAAGGTACTATGTCTTTCTCTCTTCCCTTCCACCACCTCAACAGAAAACGAGCTTAATCAAGATCAATAAATCACAAAATCATAACATGCAAAATCATAAAAAACGTATAAAATGTCAGAAATCAAACCTTGCTTCGTAAAACCACTGGGCTCGAACTATAGAGGAAGGAGAGATTAGGGGGTAGCGTTGGTGGCTTAGGCGAGGAGACAAGCTCAGAATCCATGGCATGAGAACGGATGAAGAGGAACGAAGTAAAGAGGTGGACGGCGCCTTTCGGTCAACCAAGCCCTAGCTGATCCCAAATGAAACAAAATTCAATTAACCCTAAGCAAATGTTATGAGACCCACGGGCCTTGCCCTTTTCCCAGCGCCTAGGCCCAAATGCATTCTAATTGCCACCCCCCTCTTTTGGCTTCCAATTCTGACTAAGCCCTAATCCCTTAAGCCCATTTACCTCTTTTTCTTCTTTTATTTCAAACAAACTAAAAAAGATTTATTTTTATTTTATTTTCTTTTATATAACTTAACCTTTTTTTAATAGTAATATTATTAATACTTTTCATTATAACTAAAATACTTGAATATTAAATGTTATTGAGATTAAATTTTTTTTCTTTCTTGTTTTTTTTTCTTTTCTTAAAAAATCTTTTCTTTGTACATTAATCCATAAAAAAATAGATAACTTAAAACATTCTTTATTTTGTTTGTACATAATAAATGAAAATACATCTTTTTTACATAATACAATTAAAATTGAAAAAAAACATTCTTTCTTTCTTTTAATTAATATACCTCTTTTGTACATATTAAAGAAAAATACAAGATTACAAAAATAAGCATTTAATTCTTTTCATTTAGGTTAAACAATACTTAATAATACACATTTAAATTCACATCTTAACTTGTAAATAAATTACATACACATATACACTTACACGTACACCTACACAATACACTTGACATTTGACAATATACATTTGCTATTTCTATATCTTGCTGTACATTGATTACATTTGATCGCAATTCGATTTGGTTGTAAATTATTGGACACTACATTCCTAAAGTCTCATCCCCATTTGTAAATTTGTACCCCCACTCCCGGATACTATTTGTAATAGCATAGACTTTAAATTCTTGCAATTTACCGCTTTCAAATTATACCATGGTTAGACCTAGGGTTTGCATGTACATAAAATCAAACGCTAGATAACCTAATACAAGACAAATACATGAAATCAATACACAATCACACTTGCACCCCCTAGGGTAATCCCACATGTTGCCTTCCAAAATGGGCCATGCTTGCACGTCGAGTTTCTTTGGCAAAACAAATTCAAATGATCATAAGTCCCTCGATGACGCTTTCGAAAGTTGCATAAATAGAATGATCATAGTCCCTTCAAAGCAAATTGCCAAAGACACTTGGCATCATTGCATTCATGGTCCATACGATGACTCGCGCCCGTCCCGTTAAACATCCTAAACGCAAGATTGTCCATCAAATTCAATGGTGGAACAAAATTGTTAAAAAGGGTTGAAAACATAGAGAAAACCTTTGAGTACAATAGGGGTAGACAAAACTCTTAGTTACTTGAGATCAACTTGCAAAAACACTTGCCTTCTTTTCAAAAATCACACTTCACAAACACTTTCAAACGAACTCTTCAAAAAAATTTGAAACTTCTTTTCGAAAAGATATACACCTTCGTATATACTCAAACACGAGTCATTACATTGGTTGCCTAAAACAAGGCATCTTCTTCAAAAAACATTTTTCAAAAACACACACACACACACACACACACACCATTTTCAAGCAATCAAAAATCAAGGCAAGTGATCTAAAAACCAAGTAACTAAGAGCCCATGGATAACCATGGATGAAAAGGGTGCTAACACCTTCCCTTTTCATAATCTACCCCCCGAACCCACGAAATATCTCAAAAGGTTTTTGCTGTGCTTTTTAACCTTTCCTTTAGGATAAAATAAAAAGTCGGTGGCGACTCTTGCTCAACCGAACAAGTGCAAATACAAACGCAAACCTCTAGTCAGTTCTCCCACCGTACCACAGAACTGGCGACTCTGCTGGGGAGAAACTTAAAAGTGGGGTTACTTTAGGGTTTAGATCACCTTTACTTTCTTGCTTTGATTGACTTGATTGCTTTATCTTTTGGGTTCTTGTTTGGGTTTGTTGTAAATCCTACACCCGGATTTGGGGCACCTTCTTAGGTAAATAGAAAAAAAAACTATGAGGGAACTGTGCGGGGTATACCAACATGGTTGAAGCAGTAAGCTATGTTAGTGTGACATATTTGTGAGTACCGGTAACCCTTGAGTTCAGTCAAGGAGAGTACGGGGCCGCTGAGTGATGTTGTGAAGCACTAACGAACTCTTAGAACCTTAATTGACCATCTTAGCCTTTTTAGGGGTAGTGAGATGACCGACTTTGGCGCAGTCCGAAGTTGGTAGATACTCGATACTACACTCATTTGAGGGTTATTTTCTTGGAATATTTTGGTCGCCAGTAAGTGGCTAAACCGAAACGATGAACACAGAAAACAATCCAATGATATTGAGCTCCTTAGAACCCGATTTCTATTTTAGGACAGGATGAGCCAACTAACTTCAAGAGGGTACTTACCTAAACCCCATGCAAGCCTAAACCTAAGGACTTGTTTGCTTTGTGTGAATATGTTTGTCTGTATATATACACTCACTTGTTTTTGCATACATGTACATAACATCATAACATCATACCATAGCATTTTCAATAACCTTTTCAAGGATCTTGAGGGTCTGCTGAACAGGGGTACGTTGAACCAGACGTCTACCAATGGGTAAGAGGTTTCTCCCCTAACCAATGCAAATCAAAGTTCAAGTACAACAACTTGAATCAGTGGCTATGACCCACTTGACATGGTGAGCTTGATTCTCGTGGGAAGACATCCACCGATGCAGAGTTCTCCAATCAAAGATCAAGTACAACAACTTGAATCAGGGGCTATGACCCACTTGACATGGTGAGCTTGATTCTCGTGGAAAGACATCCACCGGTGCAAAGTTCTCCAATCAAAGATCGAATTTCAACCTCTAACATTCTCTTGTGTTTACCCCAAGAGATCCTTGAAAACATTGCATATATATCACACATATCATTTCATAACAGGTTTCTCCCATACGGGTCTCCTTATTCTTCCTACTGTTTATTTCAGTAAGATGGATATAGAACAAACAGTGAAAGATCTTCAAGCTCAAAATGCTCAATTCCAACAAATGTTGCTGGCTATGGGTAAAGGGCAAGAGGATCTGACAGCTCTTCTTCTCGAAGACAAGAAGAAGAAGTCCAAGAAGGCAGTCCGCATCCTGAACTTGAGGAGAAGACCTAAGACCCAAGACCTTGCAACTCCATCCAACACAGGAGGTAGTCTTGAAGAAGACCACAATGTGGAGATTGTTGAAGAAGAAGCTGACTACTCCGAGGGGCAATATCCTCTTGTTGATGACAAGTACAAAGAGTTGGAGGATCGCCTCAATGCTATGGAGATCCAACAAATACCTGGCTTGGATCTAGGAGACATGGGCCTAGTTCCTAGATTGGTCATCCCTTCAAAGTTCAAAGTTCCTACCGTTGCTCTATACGACGGAGTTTCTTGCCCTAAGATACATCTAAGGTCTTATGTCCGCAAGATTCAACCATACACAGCTGATAAGAGGCTTTGGATCCATTTCTTCCAAGAAAGTCTAGTAGGAGCTCAACTCGAGTGGTTCTATCAATTGGAGAGTTCTCACATCCACACCTGGGAAGATCTAGCCGGGGCTTTTTACGAACAGTATCAGTATAATGCTGATCTCGCACCAACTCGAGTACAATTGCAAAACATGACCATGGGTTCCGACGAGAGCTTCAAAGGATACGCTCAAAAATGGAGAGATCTGGCTGGTAGGGTGCAACCCCCTTTAACTGACAGGGAGCTGATTGACATCTTCATGGGAACTTTGACAGGGCCTTTCTTCAATCACTTAATTGGAAGCTCCTCAGCTGGGTTCACCGAGCTAATACTGACCGGCGAAAGGGTCGAAGCTGGCATCAAAAGTGGAAAGATCCAGGGAGCTACAACCTCCGATACTCAGATAACTCCCTACAACGGAAAGAAAGAGTCCAATGCTGCGAACAGTTAAAGGAGTCGTCGTGATCAACATGTAGGGGCAGTCGTGATCTCTAACCCTACACTTGCTCAGCAAAGACAGGGGCATCAGCATAAGGAGGTCGCACCTAAGAGGCAATTCACCAAGATCAACATGTCACTGTCTCAAGCACTGCAACACTTGTTGAAGAGGGATCTGATTACATTGAGGGCTCCTCTCCGGAACCCAAACACTTCTGCTCCTACTTATCACCCCAATGAAAGATGTGAATACCACTCTGATAGCCCGGGGCATGATACTAACAACTGTTGGCCTCTGAAGAACAAGATCCAAGACATGATCGACGCCAAGGAGATTGAGTTTGGTTCCCCAGAGACCCCAGCATGATCATTCCTCCTATGCCAAATCATTGAGATTGCTTTTTGTTTCGTTCGAATTTTCAAGTTGTAATTTCTTTTGTTATCAAACAATTATCTGTTGATGTTAAACTCTGTTTTCATTAATGCATTGCATATGTTTGTCTTGAATTCATTCATTCACTTTCATTACTCTTATGCTTTCTTTTTGACATTTAACTCTTGATAAAAAGCTGCAAGCCTTTAGAGGGAGGATGACGAAACAATACCATGATCTTATACAGTATGCTTTTGAACAGACCTTGCTGATGATGTACAGGCATTTCTTTCAATTCCCAAACACTGGAGTTATAAGGAAGTTAATCCCTAGTCAACCCCTTCGAGCCAAAGAAGTAGGAGTTTTCTGTTCTGAACGATCAAAACCTTTGATATAAACCTGGGGCAGGGTAGTATCTCAGTTAATTCAAAAGAAAATGCGCATTGAAGTCGCAAACTCTCAGTTCGTAACACAACAAACGACGTCGAAAAAGAAAGCATTCCTTTGGAATCAAAAGACAAGGGTGGTTCCCTATCACATAGACAGTCAATCTCTCAAAAGAGAAAAGCCCACCGAGCCAAAACCTATAAAGGAGGCTTAAGAAAGCTGGGGCATCACGCTGACTGTAATCTCGAAAATGGGAACAGTCAGGCAAAAGTTAGGGATAACAAATCAAAATCAAAATAGTGAGGTCATTACAAATCCTCAACAACATGAAAAATGTTGAAAAAGAAAAAGGAGATGATGACTGTCTTCCCAAATTCAACTAGTGAACCATCGCCCAAAAGTCGTTCCAAACTCAAAACAGAGTGCGACGCACAATCAACTGAGCTTAGGTGCGAAGAACATCACGAAGAGCGGGTGGGTACAAATATACTTTGAGCCTTTATCCTTGTTTCTTAAACCGTGAACCAAGCCACGTTACAACCCTGCAAAAGTCCTAATTGAAGCATGGGTTAGTTCGAAAGCATATTGTTACAAAAGGTATCCTGACTCCTGTAAGGCTTTGCTCTAAATCTTGTGTTGACTTGTCTTATAAAATGTTTTCTGCTAAAAAACGCATTTTGCAAAACTTCGAGACAAACATAAACTTTGCATTGTTTGAATATCACTGTCTGCATTTGGCTTTTTGTTTGACAGCGAAGAATTTCATACAGCGAATGTTCGGAGGAACGAAAACTCTCTCAGTGAACAAAATTACTTCAAAAGGATGACACTTCCATTGCGAATCTCCTATCAACAAGGGGCATGACATGCCACCATCCAGTTAACCTGGGGCAGTCCAGTCAAGGTCCAACGGATCTTTCAAAGTTCAGTTAACCTAGGGCAGTCCAGTCAAGATTTCAAGAAATCTCTCAACCTGCAGAGTAATCTAATTCAAGACTCCTTCGTCACCACTTGGGGCATTCGAATGTCAAGAGTGTTCAACAATTCCCTCATTACCTCAGAAGACTGATATAGTTCAAGATGTGACCCAGAGATGGCGACATTCTATAACTCATTCAGACTTCCTTCTAGATATAGTTCAAGATGTGACCCTGATTCGGCGACATTCTATAACTCATTCAGACTTCCTTCTAGATATAGTTCAAGATGTGACCCTGATTTGGCGACATTCTATAACTCATTCAGACTCTTCTTCCAGATATAGTTCAAGATGTGACCCAAGTTTGGCGACATTCTATAACTCATTCAGAGATTTCCTTCAAGATATAGTTCAAGATGTGACCCAGAGATGGCGACATTCTATAACTCATTCAGACTTTCCTTCAAGATATAGTTCAGATGTGACCCAGATTTGGCGACATTCCGCAACTTATTCAGATTTGTTTCCAGATATAGTTCAAGATGTGACCCAAGATTTGGCGACATCCTATAACTTATTCAGATTTGTTTCTAGAGATAGTTCAAGATGTGACCCAGAGACGGCGACATTCAGTAACTTATTCCAGACCAACACATGCAGCAGTCAGAAGACTCTCGCAATCCCCAAGCAGAGTTGAAGACTCTCATTCTCAGTTCCCCACAGAATATTCGGATATTCTTCGGTGAAGATCTCCTCAAGACAGGATTCCCCAGTAGATTGGAATACAACCCAAGCTTATGATCTCCACAGCAGCAACCAAGGAATTGTTCTCCCCGGCAGCAGTCAAGATTCTTTTATCTTCAGCTATCCAGGATTCATTTATCCTCAGCAAGATAGCTCATCAGCTTACATGCACATTCATCACATTCATGTCATAAGCATTGATGTCACATACATTGCATCATACATCATAACATTGCATACAACTAACCCTTTACCTTTTCAGGTAAGATCAGTCGACAGACAAAGATCATCTTCCGAGATTCACCCAGAGATAGTTCAAATGTGACCCAGACACGACGACATTCTGATACTTATTCCAGATTCACTCAGAAATAGTTCAGATGTGACCCAGGCATGGCGACATTCTGATACTTATTCCAGATTCACTCAGAGACAGTTCAGATGTGACCCAGACACGGTGACATTCTGATACTTGTTCCAGATTCATCCAGATGCAGTTTTACACGGACTCATCATCAGGAAGCCCTACACTGATTCCTCCTTCGGACTTCTGAAAATAGTTCACGGATTCTTCCCAACACCGGATGTTAATCTATCACTTGTTCAGATGCAACTTCTTCACGGACGCTTCCCAACAACGGATGTTGTTTCAACTCCTGAAAACAGTTTACGGATTCTCCAGACACGGATGTCAATCTATTGCTGGCTCAGACCCCCAGTTCAGAGATCTTCCAAAACATGGATACCTTTCTGATACTCGTCCACTCACCATTGACATACAGTTCAACATTTCCAGATGGCATCTTTAAGCCCATTCTCAGATGGCATCTCTAAGCCCATCCCCGACAAGATTCTGTCACCCTTCCAAATGGCATCTTTAAGCCCATTCTCAGATGGCATCTCTAAGCCCATCCCCCGACAAGATTCTATCGCATCAGATGGCATCTTTAAGCCCATCACCAAATGGCATCTGTAAGCCCATTCACCTCTACCATCACATCGCCGAGTGCAAATTTTCTGGGCACTTTAGTGTCCAATCTTCTTTTACCTTCAAGTCGCGAAAGGAAAACTTGCCAATCTAACTCTTCAAGTTCAAGAAGATTGAACAGGGGAAACTGTTGTACCCCAAAATTTGCCCTCGCATTTTTCCTCAAGAAATCACGGCTTCAGGCGTCTCCTGATTTTTCAAACTGGCTCAAGAATCGGTCAAACGGACTTTTCTCGTCAGTCAATCAAAATTAGGGTTTTACTGATTTTCAGGGCTCTAGAATGTTTCAAACAGTTGGCTTAGGGTTTTGATTGATTTTGGCTCAACTTTGATCAGGCGAATGTTCTTTGGCATTTAATAAGGAATTAGGGTTTTTGTGCGCGCGTTCTCGGAAAGATTTAAATTCTACAGTGCTTTTCAAGTTATGCTGGGATGTGGATTGAATTCACATTTGTTTGACTGAATCAGTAAAAGGTTGCATTGGGCTTGAATTTGCAATGTTTGATTAAAGTCAGTAAAGGAAAAAAGCGTCTGGGCAATTGCTGTAATTGACTGTTGTTTTGCTTTGGATGTTTGAAACGCCAGGTTTAACTGATCAAATGCTGAAGCATTGTTTATTTAATTATTTATTATTCTAAGATTAAATGATTGGAATTTATTTTCCATTTATTACAATTTAAAGAATTTTAAATAATAAATAAACAATTAAAGAGGAATAGAATTAATTGGATCAAGAAACTTTTTATTTATTTTTAAATTATTTGTACAATTGTTTTGTTTACAAATTGTTTACAACAATGATTTTACATTTATTTAAATTTAAATAAAAACTATCCTAAGTATGTTTCTAAATCTTCAATTCTTCAATCCCTTGTTCCAGTGCTCCATGGATTTTTATCTGCAAAAACAAATAAGAGAAAGAAAAGTCAATTGCAGATAAAATAAATAGAGACAGACAGATAAAAATAAAGTTCATCATTAAGGGCAACTGATTGGGATCAGTTAGCCCTCTCTGCAAATCACGGGATTTCTCCCGGTTCACAAAGAGGGATGAATATTTGCTTGCTAAACTTTGAATGCACAAATATAAAGAATGCACAAGTCAAAATTGTCAAACTGCATAGTTCAAATCTCAAACAGCATGATGCAAAGTCCAAATCAAACTACAAAGTCCAAACTGAATCACAAATTCCAAACTGTCCAACAAACTGTCAAAGATGTCAAACAAGTACAAGGCTACTCAAAGCTGTCAAAAAGAAGATTTGGAAAGATATCAAAGATACAAAAGTACAAGAAGCTGTCAAAAGAAGATATAAAAGGATATGCAGATATGCAAGCAAGCTTCTTCTCATCATTTCCCAATGCTGCCCTTTCAGAATAAAGTACACATAAAACATATTTTAAATATTTTGAAGTGTACTGGAGAGAGAAAGAAGAGAGAAAAAGCAGGTTTGCAGGCTTAAGGCTTTAGGCATGAGAAACAAATATAAAACAACTGTAATAACACAGTACCAAGGAGAGGCACCAAAAAAAAGAGAAGATAAATAAATATACAAAACTGCAACAGCAGGTCAAAGAGAGAAGATAGCCTGAAGCAAAGCTCCCAAGCCATAAACCAGTAAAAAGCCAGCAAGGCCAAACCCTGTCAAACAAAGCTTGAAACCTGTAATCAAACTAAAACAACCAGCATATGCCCAGAACCTGTACCTATCAACAAGCCAAAAAGCCTTACCATTCAACTCAAACACAAAAACCAGCATAAACTGTGAAGCACAAACTTACACTGTCTAAAGGCAAAAAGCCTCACAACCTGTCAAACATAAACTCACCCAACCTGCCTGAAACCATTCAAAACCTTCCAAGCCTTAAAAGGCCATAACCTGCCCAAACCTATGGTCCAACAAAAAGTCCAAAACCAACAAGCATTGAACCTGTCAAACTCAACATAAGCAGAAGCCTCAAAAACCTGTCAAGTTTAAACCATCAAGACCCTGTCAACTAAAGCCTAAAGAACCAGCAAGGCCATAAACTGCATTCCATGGCCTTAAACCAGTAAACCATTAACAAACCTGAACCATCAAAAACCAGCATATGCCCAAAACCTGTCCAGCTCTAAACCTAAGCCAAATATGTCCAAACACATCAACCAAACATTCAAAATCTCCAAACCATCCAGCTAAAGCATTCAAGGGCAACACAAAAGGCCCTCAGAATTTCTTCATCATTGGGCAACTCAATAAGGCAAAGCCGGCAACGAGGCAGTTGAAGAAGATGAAGAAGCAAAGTTATTCAAAAAGGCAACTCAACTCAAAGGCAAGAAGAAACTCAGCGAGCAAGCATTCAGAGGCAACATGAAGAACCCTCAGAGATACTCATCATTGGGTTAGCAAACCAAACACAAGGCATCCAACACATAGCAACAGAAGAGGCAACATAAGCAAGCGTCCAGGCAACAGAAGAAGGAGATAAAAAAAAGCATACGAAGCATGTAAACAGGGCGACAAGAAGAAGAAGACAAAAAAGGGTTTTCAATATCATCATCAAACCAAAAGTAAGACACAAGTACCAGGGTCTCCAAGCAAGCCCAGCCTCATCAAGTTCCCCTCACCGTCAAAGCCTCCGGCCCCACCTCTCCTCCATACCCAGAAAACGAAGGTACTATGTCTTTCTCTCTTCCCTTCCACCACCTCAACAGAAAACGAGCTTAATCAAGATCAATAAATCACAAAATCATAACATGCAAAATCATAAAAAACGTATAAAATGTCAGAAATCAAACCTTGCTTCGTAAAACCACTGGGCTCGAACTATAGAGGAAGGAGAGATTAGGGGGTAGCGTTGGTGGCTTAGGCGAGGAGACAAGCTCAGAATCCATGGCATGAGAACGGATGAAGAGGAACGAAGTAAAGAGGTGGACGGCGCCTTTCGGTCAACCAAGCCCTAGCTGATCCCAAATGAAACAAAATTCAATTAACCCTAAGCAAATGTTATGAGACCCACGGGCCTTGCCCTTTTCCCAGCGCCTAGGCCCAAATGCATTCTAATTGGCACCCCCCCTCTTTTGGCTTCCAATTCTGACTAAGCTCTAATCCCTTAAGCCCATTTACCTCTTTTTCTTCTTTTATTTCAAACAACTAAAAAAGATTTATTTTTATTTTATTTTCTTTTATGTAACTTAACCTTTTTTTAATAGTAATATTATTAATACTTTTCATTATAACTAAAATACTTGAATATTAAATGTTATTAAGATTAAATTTTTTTTCTTTCTTGTTTTTTTTCTTTTCTTAAAAAATCTTTTCTTTGTACATTAATCCATAAAAAAATAGATAACTTAAAACATTCTTTATTTTGTTTGTACATAATAAATGAAAATACATCTTTTTTACATAATACAATTAAAATTGAAAAAAAACATTCTTTCTTTCTTTTAATTAAAATACCTCTTTTGTACATATTAAAGAAAAATACAAGATTACAAAAATAAGCATTTAATTCTTTTCATTTAGGTTAAACAATACTTAATAATACACATTTAAATTCACATCTTAACTTGTAAATAAATTACATACACATATACACTTACACGTACACCTACACAATACACTTGACATTTGACAATATACATTTGCTATTTCTATATCCTGCTATACATTGATTACATTTGATCGCAATTCGATTTGGTTGTAAATTATTGGACACTACATTCCTAAAGTCTCATCCCCATTTGTAAATTTGTACCCCCACTCCCGGATACTATTTGTAATAGCATAGACTTTAAATTCTTGCAATTTACCGCTTTCAAATTATACCATGGTTAGACCTAGGGTTTGCATGTACATAAAATCAAACGCTAGATAACCTAATACAAGACAAATACATGAAATCAATACACAATCACACTTGCACCCCCTAGGGTAATCCCACATGTTGCCTTCCAAAATGGGCCATGCTTGCACGTCGAGTTTCTTTGGCAAAACAAATTCAAATGATCATAATTCCCTCGATGACGCTTTCGAAAGTTGCCTAAATGGAATGATCATAGTCCCTTCAAAGCAAATTGCCAAAGACACTTGACATCATTGCATTCATGGTCCATACGATGACCCGCGCCCGTCCCGTTAAACATCCTAAACGCAAGATTGTCCATCAAATTCAATGGTGGAACAAAATTGTTAAAAAGGGTTGAAAACATAGAGAAAACCTTTGAGTATAATAGGGGTAGACAAAACTCTTAGTTACTTGAGATCAACTTGCAAAAACACTTGCCTTCTTTTCAAAAATCACACTTCACAAACACTTTCAAACGAACTCTTCAAAAACATTTGAAACTTCTTTTCGAAAAGATATACACCTTCGTATATACTCAAACACGAGTCATTACATTGGTTGCCTAAAACAAGGCATCTTCTTCAAAAAACATTTTTCAAAAAGACACACACACACACCATTTTCAAGCAATCGAAAATCAAGGCAAGTGATCTAAAAACCAAGTAACTAAGAGCCCATGGATAACCATGGATGAAAAGGGTGCTAACACCTTCCCTTTTCATAATCTACCCCCCGAACCCACGAAATATCTCAAAAGGTTTTTGCTGTGCTTTTTAACCTTTCCTTTAGGATAAAATAAAAAGTCGGTGGCGACTCTTGCTCAACCGAACAAGTGCGAATACAAACGCAAACCTCTAGTCAGTTCTCCCACCGTACCACAGGGAGGTTTTTAGAGAGAGGTCAGAGTCTCTCTCTCTCGAAACTCTTACAAAGTTTTGTGTGTTGTTTGGCTAGAGAGAGATAGAGAAGCGAAAAATGAGGCCAGGTGCTAGGGCTTTGGCTTTTGTAGACGTTTCACCCTCCTCGGATTTGCGTCAGGCGGCTCCTTGAGAGCCTCTTGATGAGGAGACCATTGACTAGTCTCTTGTGCTCACGTACACCATATTCCCCGTCATACCTCAAATCTGAGCCATGTGTTATTCATACTTTTAATCAACGCCCCATGATTAAATCCTGAGAGCCATTTGATTAGAATGGACGTATCAAATTCATCAGCCACACCATAGCACCATGTTTCTTGCCTCACAATGTCTAACATACTGAAACAAATTTTCTTGGGCCCAAGCCCTTTATATTGACACCCTTCTTTTGCTACTTCAGTTGTAAGCTACACCCCCAGGCTATTTGGATCATAAATCAACGATTGGGCCTAGGCCCTTACTACTTGCACTCTTTATTTTGCTATCCTTATACAAAATACACCCTTCTGGTTAATTAAAAAATTTATTTGATTTGTGTTAATTTGTTTAATAAATGTATTTGTTTAATTTATTTATATTCACATATTTATCAATTCTTGCTTCATGTCATTTTTTTATCATTCGCATTAAAACTATTTTTTTATCATATAAATCATTTTGATAAATAAATATTGAATTGTTATAAAAAATATTTAATTATGTTGATAATAAGAAAGTAGTTATTTATTAATTATTTTCTAAAAAAATACTATTTTTTTCCACAAATTCATCAAATATTGTATTATCATTAAAACTCACCTTTTTTAAATTGTACTATACATTCTAAGACAGCTAACCCATCAAATCTAACGCATTTTTACTAACATAATTCAAAATTCAATTTCCTTTCAAAACAGAATTGTAGATATATTTTTTATTAACTGCGAACTATGTCTACGACTATGCTATTTTCAAACCCAAACAGGGTTCAAGGATAATTCTAAACATTTCTACAATCCATAAAAACACATACGAACTACAAATTTGAACTCTGATTCTTCACAAGAAGATATGTAGGTACACAGTTAAGACCAAGACAACTTCATAACTAAAAAACTAAAATTCTTTTCTCAAATGTATAGAAACATTAACTGTAAAATACCCACCTTACCCTTAAACATGAAAGTGAAGCCCCTTGAGAACAAGGGAGGTGAAGGGTGCCTAACACCTTCCCTTCGTATAATCAACTCACGAATCTAGAATCTCTGTATAAATTAGAGTTACCCGTTATTTCCCCGTCCTCAGGATAAGAATTAATGGTGTCGACTCTTTATTTTTTGCTGGTTACGACAATGGTGTTGTGACGATATTATGATGATGCACATGTTTTAAATATGTAATACATGCTATGTGATATTTATATGAATGATGATGCAATTGACTAGCCATGATCGAATTTTATGTGACAATTTGTGCATCATGCATTCATAGAAATATTTTGGACGGAGGTTCTCTATTTTGTACGGTGGTCCGCTTGTGACGAGCCTCAATCCCATTGTATGGATTGAGTGCATTTATGATGTGCTTAGGTTCCAAGAGGGAATCGATTCTATAATGGGGATATTTATAGGGTGATGAACCAGTGTTCATAAAATAATGATACCACATGCATTGAGTCAGTATTGTGCATTAACATCTTATGTGACATTGCATGATTTTGTTGATGAGTTTTGATACAATGATAGTTATGAACTATGTGAGTTTATAATAATTTGATGATGAAAGATGTGTAAGTTTTATTGTAATGTATCTGTAAGTATAATGTGTTGATGAATAATATGTGTTGTTATATTATGAGGTTGTTTGGGACTACTAATCTTTTTCTTATATCTTTTATAATAAATTGTGATTACTCACCCTTTATGTTTGAATTTGCCTCCACGTGGATAACGCGTAGGTGACCAGAAGTAGTTTGTAGAAGCATCGATGATAGCTTCAGAGTATTTTATTTAGTTTGCTACATTAGTAGTGTCTTGCTCTGATGTGTAACATCAGATTGGGAATGCTATGATTGTGAATGTTATGTTCTTTTGATGTTGACATAAATTTGTGACGATTTTGATTGTTAAACTGATTTGAATTCCAACTTTTGATTGAGACTATGATGCTATGAGTTTTATTTTATGAAGGAGTTTATTTATGACGATGAATCTATTGCGTTGACTTAAAGATTTTGTTGAGCTATGATAAGATGATATAAAGATTGATGTAACCCGTGTTACGGAGCAATATTGTTATTATGATGTTTTCAAAAAAGTGTGACACTCTTGAGTGGTGATTTTCTTTGATTTATTTCATAAATTATATGAGAAATACACATGGAATTAGAAGGGTGTTATATTTGGTACCATCATTTGAGAGGTTAAAGCATCGGTAACCCTCGAAAATAAAGTCTTCACTTGAAAGTCGTTTGACCACAGTGTTGACTTTAAAATGATGTTTTGATCTTCCAGAGCATTGCTTGATTCAGGAGGCTAACTTAATTAACCATCTTGTGCATCTTTGATCACTTAAACTATCTTTAGCAGATACTTGACTTCATTAGATATAGTTTGATATTGAGTGTTGTCATTATCAAAATTAAATAGCTACTCAGTTGACTTACAACTTTGTTATCCATAAGTTTCACTATCTTGGATCATCTTGACTATAGCTGCAAGCACATAGATCCATACCTCTTCTCCCTTTGTTTGTCTGAAAAGGGCCAAGGGCAAACAAGAACCAACACTTAGAACAAAATGAGGATACAAATCCAACAAACCAACCAAGCAAAAATTCTAACAACCCAACATAAGATCAACAATCCAAAAAGGAAAACTAACTAAATCAAAGTGACAGAGTATCTGTCACTGTTAGATACCTCTTTAATAATAACATCATCCTCTTATTCATTTATGTAGTTGAACACATCATCATTGTTAGATTTAGACACTTCATGAGAATCATAAAGAGTTTAAGCATTGACATCACCAGGAATATGAGGCTAAGAAGTGGAAGTTGTAGTAGAGTGATAATCCCTTCATGATAATCTCTTCACACAAAGTCTTCCTAGAATATGATGTAGTGATGGGGTTATAATAATAAAGGGAATATATTCCTCACATTCTCGTTTTAGATCATGTTTGGATAAATTGAATATAAAGGAGTTGAGCGAAATGAAATATAATAAAGCGGAATGGAATATAGATCTCACTTAATTTTTGTGATAATTTATTAAAAGTGTCTCATTCTATTGCATAAACCTTAAATCAGATGGAACAAATAGAGGATTGGATAGAATGGATTCTATCATGTTCCATTTAACTGCATCCTCTATTTGCAAATTCAAATAATAGAATCTCATTATTACCACTTCACTTTATCACATACAACTAATCTAAATATACCCTTAATTTATCTCTTACCACACACAATAAACCTTAAATCTATGTGGAGGCCGACAAATTTGATTGTTGGATTCAAGCTATGCAAGTTAAGCTTATTATTGTACTCGTTAACAATGGCACTTGAAAACTTGTTGTTCTTGCATTCAATACTAAGACAATAGAATACATGTGGGTGTATAAAAGTAAACATTGAGGGGAAGCATAAAGAGATTCAAGTTCAAGCTGGTTGCTAAAAAATACAACTAATTTGAAGAACTAAACAACTTTGACACATATTCACTTGTTGCAAAGCTTATAAATTTTAGATTTGTAATTGCTTTGGCATGAATTCAAAAATGATGTTTGCATCCATTAGATATATAAAAATATATTTTTTCATGGTAAATTGCAAATTGATTAAATCCATCAATGACCTCAAACAGACAAGTAGAAAATGATATGAAAAACTACATCTCTTCTTACCTTCCACAATTACAAACAAGCGGAATCAGACCATACTCAATTTGTTAAGAAAATGCATATGTTTTCACAATCATAATAAAACCAAACAAAACAATTGAAAAGATATTCCTAGTTTTATTTTCACACAAATATTTATGATTAACAACAAAAACATAACAAGACCACATGATTGTTAACTTCTTAACCTAAAAACCAAATTACATGTGTTTATGCATAAACAACTCTAGAAATCATTGAATTTGTTATGAGAAGTATAGTAAATACAAATCACCAAGGAAGCATAATTTTATACTTCAAAACTTTTGGTCCTTTTCATTATCCATAATTCAAATCCCTTAAACATACATTGCATCATTGCTTAAATTGAAATTGTTACTCAAATCAACCTCAGGCATGCAATGAACAAACCCATTTCCAATCATTTGGTTTGCAAACTTAACTTGTGAATTGAACATCACACTATTATGATACTCCAACACATCATGATGCATCGCAGCTTCTTGAAAAACTGAATTTTGATCAAATCCATTCCTCATGACCAAAGACTCAACTGAATTTGAAGAGTTGCTACCATTTACATGATCAAGAGAAAGCCATTCGGCAAATAAAAGCTTTGGTAATGAGCTTTGTTGAGTCTCTTTGGTGATAATGTTGTTGTAATTGTGTGGACCTTGAGTTGCAAGTTTTTGAAGAGTGTGTGAAGAGTTCATTGTGTCTGAGCTTGAGCTAGCATATTGAAATTGTTTTTGAGACTCCATTTCATTAGCTTTGGCTACTCTTTTTTTCAAATATGAATGCCAATAGTTTTTTATCTCATTGTCTGTCCTTCCTGCTAAATGTTGTGCTATTTGTGACCACCTGAACAATAGCAATTTTTTATTTTATTTTCCCTTTAAATTGGAACCACTTTATTCTATAAAAATTAAATTGAATTATATTTAAAATTATCCACCAAACCAATTACATTAAATTAACAACTTTTTTTTTTATCTTTCCTTGCAAGTTTCTATCAATATTTTAAACTAAAATTTACAATAACAAAAAAATTACTTCTTTCACTTTAAACTTTTTCATAAAATTGAAGAGAAATGTAAAACTAAGAGTAGATCACAACTATAATACTAGCTTACTTGTTGCCTAACATGTGATGAAGGGTCAGGATTGTCTCCTCCTCTTGTTTGCTAAACTTTCCTCTCTTTAATCCTGGCCTTAGATAATTAATCCACCTTAATCTGCAGCTTTTTCCATTCCTTTGCAATCCTAAAAAATTTATAAAAAAACTTTAAATTTTAAATCGAAAAAAAAAATACCGATGAACATTTTACCATCTC
This sequence comes from Vicia faba, assembly GCA_948472305.1. NCBI lineage: Eukaryota > Viridiplantae > Streptophyta > Magnoliopsida > Fabales > Fabaceae > Vicia > Vicia faba. The sequence goes on from CATIWC010001648.1 coordinate 330,984, forward strand.
TAAATTTTTTTAAACTTTTTCCTTTAAGATAATAAGATCAGAAACAAGAAGAAGAAAAAACCAACCTGACTTAATAGGGACAGAACTCCAACAGCCATGACCATGTTTAAGGATGTAGTTTCTGAGTTTATGATCTTCTTCAGGTGACCATAAACCCTTCCTATGTTTTGGTTTTGTTTTTTCTACTGTCTGCACCCCCATTTTGTTTCTCCTTGTAAATATTCACTTTAGTGTAAATCTTGAGTTTGAAATTTGGATCACTACAACAGAATAATATAGAGCAGAGTCAGAGAAAAATGAGAGAATATTTATTTGGTAAGAAAACTATGCAGAAGCATACTAATATATATAAAGGAAGAAAGGGTTATGTTTTGTTTATTTTTCAACTATCATTTCACTAATCACGTTGAAATAATTAACAAAATATATATATATATATATATATATATATATATATATATATATATATATATATATATATATATATATATATATATATATATATATATATATATATTGTCTCATAAGTTGAAAACGTGTTCCCCTTACTGAAATTCACCTAAACAAATGTATGATTGTTTAATATATTCCTCTGCTCTAATCTTTTTCTAAATTAGTAGATTTTCATGTTCAAAGTTCTCCAAAAGTTATATGATTTTTTTTGGTACACTATAAGTGGAGTTTGTTTTTATTCTGAAACGGCGATTCTAAATATTTATGATAATACCACCAAAAAAATAAATCCTATTGTAATAACTTTTTAAAGCTTTAAATCAAAGCGCCTAAACATATGTTTATAAATTAAGTTAACTTACAAAACAATTTTATAAAATTGATTTAGATTAAACAACAATTTTAAAATGTTTATAGAAAATATTTATAAATAATGTTTGCTCGACCATAATTCTAAAAACATTGGATGGGAATATTAGTGTCTTTATTTATTGAATATTAATTTATTTTTCTTTGGTGAAAAGGTATGAAAAGTGACTTGAGTACTCACATACAACATAAATTAATGTACAATTGATTCATCTTATTCTCTAGACGGGTAATTAAAAATGAGATTATTCAAGTCAACCTTTGTCTGGTGCCAACACATTCTCTGCCGCTCAAGAGCAATTAACAAACATTTTCAATCTATAACTTAAAGTTTTTAGCATTATAAATTCTTGTAACTAGTTTTAAACTATAAATATATTAAAGCATCCCATACAAAAGCTTATAATTCTAATTGTTTGTTTTGTGCTAACTAATTGGATCAAGTGGGATTGTCGTGTTGATTTAACTGCTTAATTTGAATAGTATATTTGTATCGATTAAATTTGAATAAATATTTTAGATTCATTAAAAATTAAATTCAATCGAATTTAATTAATATTTATTTTATTCAGTTTTATTATTATAAAACTAACTTATTTAAAAATTGAGTTCATATTATTGTCATGCTATTATCATTTTTATAATTTAATGGTTATACAGTGTACTCATAAAAATTAAATGACACGTAATATAAAAATTTAAATGTTATTTAGTTTGTAGTTTAAAATATGATAATGATATAATTAATTTCAAATAATATTAAAAATGTTATCTGTTATTAATTACTTTTTTCAATAATAAAAAAGAAATTCATTTTTCAATTATTATAAAATTTGGTATTTTTTATTTAAAAATAGATGTTTGTGAATTTTATAAAATTTATCTGATGGACTCATCAAATCAATTTAATTGAATCTATTGAAAATTGAATTATTATCAATCTTAAGAATTAACCTGTGATTTGTGTTGGTTTTAAATTTTGAATCTAATATCGATTCAAATCGATTGATTACTCGACCCTGATTTTAATCCTCATCCTCAAACGTAACATGGATCAGGGTTCAATTCACACATGTCTCACTCTAACACCTAGTGTGAATCTATACCCAATTTTTATATTATACGTTTTAAATTTTTAAAGGTCATACTTTGGATAATGCAGATTAATTCTACTAAAATAAATAGAAGTTTTATTTAATCATAATTTAATTATAATAATATTTTTGAGAGCCTATTAAAAACATAATTTAATTGTGATAAATTTTAAATCATGTATAACTCTTCACATTCTTAAAAACGACCATAAATATCATCTTTTATATATATATATATATATATATATATATATATATATATATATATATATATATATATATATATATATATATATATATATATATATATATATATATATATATATATTCCAAACAACTTCGATAAAATTGTCTTATTTTACTACATTCCAAAAAAAATATACACAAGCTTTCTAAATTCTAGATTTTGATTTAATAACATATCAAGTTTTAAATTCAAATGACATTTTTAATCTTCATAATTTTATATTTTTCTTCTTTTTATTTTAATAATTCTTTTGCAAATTTAATGCAGTTAAAAACAAGTTCTTATTCTTTGTTAGAGGCTGGTGAAATAGAAAATTAGGATAGGTTGAAGAATCTAGAACTAGAAGCGGCATGTGTTGCTGAAGTTGGTATAGGAGAAAAATTGTCCTTACTAGAAACATTATATTTTCATTATTGATTGATGAAAGAAACATTTGTACAATTTTGCAGAAAGAAGATGAGTTCATTAATGGAAGATAAAAGTACTAGTAAATTTTGATCCATTTTATAATCATTACAGTAAATTTTTATCAACTGTTCATCAAAAATGACAGTTTGGATGTTGTTCAACCAGGATCATCTTTAACCTCTGTCATTAATCATAACACCTTCACATAAAATATGTAGCTGCATTTTAAAATTTATTTTATAACACAAATATAAAGTTGTGTTATTAATCAATTTTATAAATGTATTAACCACAAAAATATATAATGTATGTCATTAATCATATAATTTACTTAATATTTTCACTACTCATTAATTAATAAAATATAATATTTTGTCACTAAATAATAAATGAATTAATCAACTTTTATACTCATTAATCAATTTTATTTTATTATTCATTTTTATATATTTGAGAATTTATTAATCAATTTATGAACTACGTTAACCAATTTTATATATAATAATATTAATCAAAGTTGATTTATTACATAAAATTAATATTTAACGTCAGAACACTCGATAATTAAACTATGAACTATATTAATTAATCTATAACATTCAATTAATTAACTTTATTTTATAACTTAAAACTATTTTTATATCGAAATATATATTAATTAAATTTTTAATTGTACTAATCAAATTTTAATATTTTATTAACTAAAATAATTTAAAAAATATATATATAAATAAATAAAAAATTAAAAAAAAAAAAAAAAAACATTGTTCAGTGTTCACATATTTGAACAATATATTAGATATAGGTGTATAAATTTGATCTCATAATATCAATTGTCTTAAATATTTTTTTTCCGATACTAATATATGTGAAAAGGATAAGAATAATACATATAATTTTTTAAAACTAAAGTAGGTCTAAAATTTGAGATGAAATATTAAGTTGAACTAAAATGTACATAATAAACTTCCAATCTATGCGGTTATATGTTTTTTCTAAGTTAATTTTTTTGTACCTAAGTTAATCTTTAATGTAATTATTTTACCATGCAATGTGATTAAGGAAATGAATAATTTCATTTAAAGAAGAATATTATAGATATGTAGGATTGACATTTTAGAAAAAAGTGTCGTGTTTGTGTCGGTACCCTGCATCAATATTTATGATTATATTTAATTAATTTAATTTTTTTAATTATTATCAATTATATTAGTATCAGGTCACATTCAAAATATCTGTGTTTCATAGGTTATCAATGACACATCTATTAGAAATAAAACTACGTTGGATATCATAAACTACATAGGGTAGGATTTACCTAAGTCTTTGTGTGGCCACTTTTCTTACAATCTTGTAGATGACATTACAAAAGACGATAAGTTGCAATTGAGTAACTTAGGATTGCAATCGAGTAACTTAGAAGAAGTTTTAGTGTTTAAAAAAAATTGTGAGTCGGAAGTGTTGAGAAATAAGTGTAGGAAAGTTTTATATTAATTAGAAAAATAGAAATTTAGTATTTTATAAGTGAAATAACTTGCACATATATTATCTTAATATTTTGGGTGAGTATGTAGTATGTTTCTCATAATATCTGTTGCTCATAAAAAAAATATCCTATTAAAAAAATGTTCTTCATGTTGAACCCCCAAATTGATGGCTCGACTATGGTATCATGAGTCATTGATTCAAGTGAATGATCGACTCACTTGTATCAAAAGTCATTCTCATATGGTGGGTATGAGGCTCACTTGTATCGAAAGTCATCTCCACATGGCGGTGGGTAGGAGGCTCACTTGTATCGAAAGTCATCTCCGCATGGTGGTGGGTGAAGCAAGTCTCGCTGAAAAAGTGTCAATGATGGTACAAATATATGTGAATGAGAGAGTTTTTGCTTGAAGGAGAGCATTGTTGATAGATTCACACTTGAGAGGGGGTGTTGAGAAAAACAAATGTGAGTTGAACAAGTGTGAGTTAGAAGTGCTGAGAACAAAGTGTGGAAACACTATGTCAAAACTGCTTTTATGCAGCACACTTTAGACAACGCTTCTATACCAAAGCGTTGCTATATGTCCCGATAAAATTTTAAATTTTAAAACTATATACATTAAACAGCAGTTTATAAAAAAGTGCTGCCTAAAGGTAAGAAAAAGTGATGCCTAAGCCACACTTTAGGCAGTGCTTTCTAAGGTCAATTAAAATTGAAAAAAATAAATTCTAGAAAGCGCTGCCTAAATTCAAAACGTTGTTATAGGTCCAACAGTAGAAAGCGTTGTCATAGGCCCAAAGCGCTGCTAAAGCCACAAATTAGGCAGCATTTTCTACTACAAATTTTGTTTTAGGCAGCACACTATAGACAGTGCTTTCTTCCAAAAGTGCTGATATAGCTTTCAAAGAAATTTGAAATAAAGTGCTGCTAAAGGCTTACTTTAGAAAACACTGTTATAGCTTTAAAAGGAATTTGAGAAAAAGTGTTTCTAAAGGCTTACTTTAGAAAGCGCTTCTAAGAAGTGGTGCTTAAGGCCATACATACCCCAAAGCGCTGCTAAAGGATGTGTTTAGAAAGCGCTTCATATAAGCGCTACTATAGGGCATACATCAGAAAGCACTTTTTAATGAAGAAGCGCTGCTAAAGGAAATACATCAGAAAGCGCTTCAAAAAGCGCTGCCTAAGGTCATTAATTTCTAATTTCTAAATTAAAAATACGAAAACCCTAAAACTCAGATTTCTTCCATATTCTATCAAAACATCTTTCTCTGCAACTCTCGAATCTCTATTTCTCAAAACACCTCTCTCAAAATAATCCTTCAACCTTCATTCATTAACTTTCAACAACGATTTATAACTTCAACACACATCCATATTTTTCTTTATTGTTTTGTCATCAGCATCAAAGAACCGTCGAACTAGCTTTGACCTTGTAAGTTCTCTTTTCTTTTCCTCAAATATATTGTTGTAGTTGTTGTTGTTGCTTATTGTTTGCGGTGAAACTAAGAGTATATTGATGTACATTGTTGAAATCGTGAGAATCAAAACAGAGCCATAAGAGTTTGTTGTTATTGTTGCTTGTCATTATTTCTGTGTCGAGTCATAACCGCGAGCATGAGAGCGAAACTGGAATTTATTGTTGTTAGCCACTAAACCGAGAGAAAAACAGAGGTGATATTTTGTTTTGGTTCGGGTTAAAGAAAAGCAGACAGGGTTATTTGTTGTTGTTATCATTGAACCAGAAATAGAAGAGAGAGCGATTGAGTGAAAGATGAAATAAACAGAGGAAAGAAACTAGAGAAACAGGGGGAAATTTGGAAAAAAGTAGCGTGAAATCAAATGATAGAGCGGCTAGTCTCACCTGTTATTAGGGTTTTCGTTTCTGATTTTCGTTATAGTTATGTTGTTGTTGCTCTTTATTATTCTTTTATCAGTGTGTTGTTCAATTTATTCCTCTATGAAACCTAGACACTTGGGTTTTCTTCTGCTGCATTTTGCATTCTCCTTACACTCTCTCAAATCAGAACAATGGGCTTCTAGATATTAAGAGTTCCTTGTCACCATATTTCTTTGTATTGATTACTTCATTTATACATTTCAACAACTAGTGTCATCGTATTTCTACATAGAAACTTGATAGTGTAATATCAGTCTCATTAATTTTTTTTTATGCTACCAATTGCTAGTGGACTCTTTCTTGTCTACTAAAATCTCTAGTTTACTATATGTCCTACGTTTTTCCAGGTTGACATGTCATAGTTGGCTATCGTTCGTCTATTTTCTTTCATTTGTAAAGGAACTTTAGTTAATTTCTAGAAAAAAAGTGCAAGTACTCCCACTTTCATATCTTGCTACTGCTACTGCAATCTCCATTTCGATTCGTTAATCACCATATTGATTTGTATCGATTCATTTCACGAAATTTCAAGGGATCGCTTCAGGAAATAACTTCAAGGGTTTGATTAACATACTCTTCATCAAAGAATTCGATTTTAAGGTTTGAATATGCGTTTCTTCTCGTATATTCGGTTCGATTTTTCATTTTGGTTTAATTTCAGGAACTTAAATGTGCTTAAGTTGTTTTCATACAAATTGTTTTTATAAACTGTTATCATTATGTGAAAGGTTACTTTGCTTTCTGAAGTTGAAAAAATATTTTCTAAGAAATGATGTTGGTTTTGTTTTTCTTTTGTTATTAGGCCAGAGATAAAGTTGTGAGTTGTGTTATTCAATAGCTTGGCTTTCTAAAAGATCAATATCTCAGGTTAGGAGTTTACAAAGTGAGGTTCATGAATATATTACAAGATACACTCAAAACACATTTTGTTTTAAACATGTTTGAAATGGAATTAGTGAACCTAATTGTTTATGTGTAGTTGTTGTCCGATTTCATAGCCGCTTTCACAATTTCCGATTTCTCTTGTGAAGAGTGAAATTCTGATCGTTCCAAGAATCTTACACTGTGGTTCAAGAAGTTGTTGACTTCTCTACAGGTAATTATTTGTTCTTTTGTTATAGTTGCGTGATTAATTATAGTGTTTTTTTAGCTTACTTAGTAGTAAAACCATGGATAAAAAATTGGATGTCTTCCAATCTATTATCAAAAGAGTACGAGAATGGGGTATTAGAATTCGTTAAATTTGTTGTTCAACATGCTGAAAACCCCAGTCGAATGAAATGTCCTTGCTTGGGTTGTTGTTATAGGGGTCGGGTTGACGCAGTTGGGTTGGAACCGCATTTACCGAGGAATGGAATTGATCAAAGTTATACATGTTGGATATTTCATGGTGAGAAAAGTAATGGGAATCTTGAACCGTGGGATAGTACGACATATGCTTCAGACGACAACGACACAGATACATACGATTGTGATCATGTCAAAGAGATTGCATAAGCACTTGAAGAAGATCTTCAGGATTGTCCGAAAATGTTTGAGATGTTAGTAAGCGATGCAGAGAACCGTTGTATAAAGGGTGCACTAAATTCCCAAGACTATCTGCGGTATTAAACTTGTGCAACTTAAAGGCAGGCAATGAATGGTCGGATAAAAGTTTCATAGAGTTATTAGTCCTTATGAAAGATATGCTTCTGGAGGATAATGTTCTTCCTAATCGAACCTATGAGGCCAAAAAAATGTTGTTCTCTATTGGCATGAGCTATGATAAGATACACGCTTATCCAAATGATTGCATTTTGTTTCGAAACGAATATGCATCGTTAAATGAGTGTCCTAAATATGATTTATCTCGATATAAGAAAAAATTGTCTCCAGCAAAAGTCTTATGGTATTTTCCTAAAATTCCGAGATTTAGACGCATGTTTCATAGTGAAATTGATGCAAGATACTTGACTTGGCATGCAGATGAAAGAATTATTGATGGAAAGTTTTGACATCCGGCAGATTCACCATAGTGGTCAAAAATTTATAATGATTATCCTAATTTTGGAGGAGAAGCAAGAAACCTTCGCTTGGCATTATCTACTGATGAAATGAACCCGCATGGTCTTCAAAGTATCTCACATACCACATGGCCTGTGATTATTATGATTTATAACCTACCTCCATGGCTATGTATGAAGCACAAATACATGATATTTATCTATGCTAATTTCTGGACCTAAACAACTAGGGAATGACATAGACGTATACTTGACACCTTTAATCGAAGATTTAATGATTTTGTGGGAGAACAGTGTGGAGGTTTATGATGGATATAGGAAAGAAAGTTACAATTTGAGTGCGATGTTGTTTGGCATAATTAACTATTTTCCAGCATACGAAAATCTATCAGGGTATAGCATAAAAGGTCAAAAAGTGTGTCCTATTTGTGAAGAAAACACAAATTGGAAGTGGTTGGAATTTTGTCAAAAGAATGTATTTCTCGGTCATCGTAGATTCTTAAATTCTAATCATCACTACCGTGGGTAGAGAAATGCATTCAATGGAAATCCAGAACATGATAGAGCTCCACCTACGTTGACAGGTGGCCAAATTTTTGAAAAGGTGAAAGATATGAGTACTCAGTTTAGCAAGCCTTTTGCACATACGCTTGTCAAAGGTGGGTGGAAGAAGAGGTCTTTTTTTTTAATTGTCATATTGGAAGTCGTTGTATGTAAGACATTTTATTCATGTTATGCATATTGAAAAAAATGTATTTGAAAGGGTTATTGGTATGATACTCAATAAACAAGGAAAGTCTAAGGATGACCTTAAAGTAAGAAAAGACTTGATACATATGAGAATAAGAACTGAATTAGGACCCATGAAGAAAGGAACACAAACATATCTACCGCCTGCTGCTTATACTTTATCTAGAAAGGATAAAAAATATTGTGTAAGTTTCTAAGTGAAGTTAAAGTTCCAGAAGGTTACTCTACAGATATTAGAAGACTTGTATGTATGAAAGACCTCAAGTTAAAAAGTTTAAAGACACATGATTTCCATGTTATAATGGAGCATTTTCTACCAATAGGTATACGTTTTATTTTTCCAGAAAAAGTAAGAAGCGCCATAACTAAATTGTGTTTTGTCTTTCGTTCAATTTGTAGTAAGGTGGTCGATCCTGAGATCTTACCAATATTGCAAAAAGAAATAATTATTACTTTGTGTGGGATTGAAATATATTTTCCTCCCTCATTTTTTGACATTATGGAACATCTTGTTGTTCATCCTGTGAAAGAGACACAATTGTGTGGACCAACTTATATGAGATGGATGTACCCTGTTGAGCGTTATATGAAAATATTAAAAGGGTACGTGAAAAATCAAAGTCGGCCAGAGGGTTGTATGGTTGAACGATACATTGTTGAAGAAGCGGTTGAGTTTTGTACCGAATATTTGTCCAATGTTCAATCCATTGGACTACCCAAATCTCATATTTTCGAAAGGAAGGAAGGAAAAAATTTAATCGGAAATAAAATTGTGACAGTATAAAGGGTTTAACGGGATCAAGTGCATTTATATGTTATGCGCAATGTCAATGAGGCTGATCCGTATGTTGAAATGCACAAGGATGTACTCCGGGATTTAAATCCGAATAGAAATGAAAGTTAGATAGTACGAGAGCACAATCAAAGTTGTATACAATGGTTCAAGGATCATATTTATTCAAAGTTTGATTTAGATCCCGCTTCAATAACAGAAAGGTTGAGATGTTTAGCATATGGTCCGAGTTTGCTCGTGTTTTCTTATAGCCCATACGCAATTAATGGATACATATTTTATACCAAAGAACAAGATAATAAAAGTACTATGCAAAATAGTGGTGTCACAGTTGTAGCTGAAGCAATGCACATTTCATGTATGAATAACTTAAACCCTAAATATGAAAATCTATCATATTTTGGGGTTATCAAGAACATTTGGATGTTTGGTTATGATAAGTTTCAGATTCCTATCTTTGGTTGCAAGTAAGTACATAATAGTGGCATACAAATGGATAAGTCGGTATTTTTACAAGTGGATCTTAATAGGGTGGGGTACAAATATGAGCCTTTTATTCTAGCCTCTCAAGCTAAACAAGTGTTCTATGTCACTGATCCGACAAGTACAAAATGGTTTATAGCGCTTTTATCTAACAAAGTGGTTGATGATAACAGTGTAAATAAAAGTGATATTAATGTTGAGGATGAGTCATATGTCAGAGGGAATGAGTCGTATATATGAAATGATTTAGATGAGAATATTATAGCGGATGAATCATATATTAGAAATGATCATAATGAGAGAATTTGGATCAATCCATCCGTCCGAGTTGTTAAGAGCCAAGTAATTCATATTCCAACCAAGAAAAGAAAGAGATGTTAGTGAAAAAGGTACTAGTAAAATGTTATATGTTATGTCATTCAATAAAATTGTTATATTGTGTTTATATTTTTATATTGTGTTTATGGTTTTATATTGTGTTTATGGTTTTATATTGTGTTTATTCATTCAATGCTACTTGAATTTTATATGGTGTTTATGTTTTTCTTTAATATTACAGGTCAAATGGCTAGTAATGAGGAAAAATCACATCCCGCTTCTAATAATGATGGAAATTAATCAGCTCGTGATGTGGAGAATGATATTAGACAAGGAATAAGAATTATGAAGTCAATCATTCGTGCAAGAGATAAAGGTATCAAATTTGACGTACATTGAAATGAAGACAAACAACTAATTGAGCCTAACGATTCAATGGTGACAAGTTACATTGGTTACCTTGTGAGGATAGAAGTTACAATTACTTGTGATGATTGGAGAAAGCGTGAGTTGAAACCCGTTAAAGAAAAATATAGAGTGATATGCAGGTGCCATATGTGATGTCATTTGTTTTTGTTGATGATTATGTCTTTAAATTACTAACTCACTCTATGTATGTTTTTTTGTAGAGGTCTTTTAACATTTATGATGATCGAAAAACATATTGTCTTCAATTGGTCGAAAAAAGACTAAGAGGGTTTTGATCTTTTTTGACAAACAAGTTTCTTAGGGATGCCGATAACAATTATATCAATGCATAACTTCCAAAGGCGTATGCAGGCTTGATTTTTCCTGAAGAATGGGAAACCTTTAAAGACAAACGAAGAACCTCAGATTTTCAGGATGTGAGTGTCGTGAATCACCAACGAGCATCAAGTCCCCCGTATCCATATAGAAAAGGGTGTATGGGATATGCACGCTTACAACAAAGATTGATAAGTATATATAAATGTTATCATATACTTGTTCATCATGTGTTACAATTGATTTTATTATTTCTCTTAATATGTAGTTAGAAGAGAAGAAAAGTCAAGAAACATCTCTTCTAGAACATGTTTTGTGGAAGGTTTCCCGGGTGGGTAAGGATGGAGTTGTTAAGGAAGATGTGCTTCAAATTTATGAGCAATGTCTAAGTATATCAATATTCCTTTAATTAAATCAAAAGTTTATTAACATAAAGAATTTATGAGTTTTAATCACCACTAGTTTATTTTGATATGCATATAAATTTCAGGAGAATCTATCTCAATCTTTAACTCAAGCTAAAGACCATGATTGCAGAAGCATACTTAGTCGAATATTAAATGTTCCTAAGTATACTGGTTGTGTGAGGAATAAGGGATTCAGGGTGACTCAAACATATTTGGGTAACCATCAAAAGAGGAAAAGTCATAGCAATAAAGAAGTGATGGAAAAGTTAGAAAAATTAAAAGCTAAAGTTCGTGAGTTGGAAAAGGACAAAGAAAGATACATGTCAGAAAGGCAAGGTTCAGGGTTCAAGGATACTAGTGACAAAGATAGTATCAATTATGATTTCTAACAGAAAATTCTCGAGGTAATGTATATTATTATGAATTAGCACAATTTTTTTAATTGACATATATACACATTAACAATTTCATATTTATTATTGGTTTAGGGCATTTCACCTTGCCAGCTCTATTTATCGTCACCGACTTATCGCATGGCTGACAAGGGTAAAATGCATAACACTTTGGGAGAAGTACTTCACCATAAACCGCTCCCTGTTGGATTTTTGAAAGTATCAATTGATATTGCTTTAGAGAGGGATGCACCATTATCTTTACCTGACGATATTTCAGATGCAACATTGGTGGGAGAGGCAATAGGGTCGTATGTTGCATGGCTGTCAAACCTCATTTATATAGATGATGAGGTATGTTGAAAACCATTATGAACCTTTGAGTATTCAAATTTTTTACGACCATTTAACATACATATTTTTTCATGGTAATGTTAGACTCCTACAAAATCCAAATCAAAAGATAAGGAGATTATGCGGCAAACCGAGTCAGTTGCATCCAAAAAGAGGTACATTGATATATATATATATATATATATATATATATATATATATATATATATATATATATATATATATATATATATATATATATATATATATATATATATATATATATATATATATATATATATATATATATATATATATATATATATATATACACATAGAAAATGTTAATTTACGATCTTATACTTCACCTAACTTATATGCATTTGATCTTCAGATTCATGCTAAAGAGGTGCAACAAGTCAATATGAGTAAGAAGCTTGAAATTGGCAACATATCAACACAAAAAAAGGATGTTGCAAAGTCCACGGCTAGAAAACAATCTACTTCTCAGTATAGATCGTGCCTTCATATATTAATGGGAATATCAGATTTGACTGATGGAGGTGCTCATAATATACCTATGGAGGAAGGTATTTTTGGTTTTTCCTATTACGAAACAATTAATAAAGAGGATGTGGATCAAGTTCTTAGACATTCGGAATTAGGCCTCAGTGTTATCGATACATGCATTAGCTATACTCCGATCAACTTTATTTAATTAATTGAACAATTTATCTACTCATTTTAATGAATGATCTTAATGTTAATAATGTTTTTATGTAAGTTTCATGTATGCCAACTTGATGTGCCCGCATCAATTGGACCAAAGATTATGTTTCTTATCCGCAAACAATATCAACTCACTATTAATCAAACAAATACCAGATGAAGTCAATGAGTACTTTTTCCATGTATTTATGGCCAACAAAGATATAGAAAAAATGTTTTTTTACCATTTAATACTGGCAATGAGTAAGATTTTCATTCAAACTTCATCTATTATAATTTTTCGTGTTTTGACGTTGTGTAGAAAGTTTCTATCTAACCTTTATTAATTTTACAGTGGACACTGGTTGTTGGTTGCGATTAATCCAATAAGAGAAATTGTATATTATCTGGATTCGTTAGAAGGTGATTGGACAAAATACTCAAATATGAAGGAGATGGTTGATACGTAAGTTAGATTGTTCTAAATATTCGTTTGTATACTTATTTATTCATTTATGTAAGATTGTTCTAAATATTCGTTTATATTTTGTTAGAGTTATACAAATTTTTCGATCACAAAGAGATATTCAAGTAGCAAAGAGTAAAGCAAACAACATTACATGGATCAGGGTGCCGGTATATTTTCATAATTTTGATTATATTAGTGACACTACTTGATAACACAAGTTAAATTATATAACCTGGTATATATTCATATTTTTTCCATACGTAGTCTCCTTTTCAGCGTGATGGTATAGATTGTGGTTATTTCATGTTGAGGTTTATGAAAGAAATTATTCTTTTGAATCAAATAGAGATTCTAACCATGGTATGGGTTTTTAACTTATGATTTATTTTAATATATTTAACATATTTCATCTAATTAATTTGTTTTAACTAAATCATATTATATTATATTATGTAGTACTTTGATGAATACAAGTCTTCTACTTACTCGAAAGATCAATTGGACGAAATTAAGGAGGATTGATGTCAATACATTATTGAGATGAGAATTTATAAGGTATTGTGACACTTTCATTGATGAGAATTTTGAGTATATATAAGTTTGAGTTTTGATGAGATATTATGTCGTCATTAGTGTGGTAAATTGTGTTGCAATGCTATTGTTGTTATGTGGAAGGTTAGTTAGGATGATATTGGATTTAAATTCAAATAAAGTTTTGTTTGTATCATGATATAAATTGGGGCATTTTTAATGGTGGATTATAACGAATTCTTGATTTGGTTTTGTTACATTGATTTGTGTTAAATTATAATAGTTATAAGATTTAAGTATTATATAGCTTGGTTCTGATATGCCTTTGTTAGTTTTATTTTAGATAGGTGCATATGTAGAAGATATAGAGATAACAAGTTCATTTATGATTCTTCATTGTTGTTGTTTGTAGAGAAGATAGTAGAGAAGATAACAGCTCCAGAAGATAGTAATATGTACATTTGGTGCATACTTATTGGATTATAAAGTTGTATATATAAATATGTAAATTTATGTAAATTATTGAATTCTTCAAGTTGTATCCTATTTATGTATATATAAATTATTGGATTAAAGTTGTATATATAAATATGTAAATTTGATACATACTTATTGGATTGAATCTGCAAATTTATGAAATTTGATGCAAATTTGAAAGAAAACGCTTAAATTTTAAGTGATTATTTGTACAGGGCGCTTAAAATATAAGTTGTATATATTAAAAAATCCGTGAATATTAGACAGCGCTTTAAACAAAAAAGCACTGCCTATATTGGGGAATAGAAAGCGCTTTTAAAGAAAGCGCTGCCTAAAGAGGTGCATACAAAAGCGCTTGTGAAGTACAAAATGCTGTCTAAAAAGGACTTTAGAAAACCCTTTTAAAGAAAGCGTTGCCTAAAACATAAAAAAATGAACAAAAATATACATTACACGGCGCTTTTAAAAGCGCTGTCTAAAGTAAAAGTGCTGCTATAGACACACTTTAGAAAGCACTTCTAATGTAAAAAGCGTTGCCTATAGGGGACTTTAGAAAGCGCTTATTGAATAAAGCATTGTCTAAAGGCTACATTAAGCAACACTTTTACATTGACAAAAAGCGTTGACTTTACTTACAACAACACATGAATAGGCAGCGCTTTTAAGCGCTGTCTATGATTAAAAAAAGCGTTGTTTATTCCCTTATATGGCGTAGTGAGAAGACTGGAATTGATTTAAAAATGAATATTATGCACTTTATAAATGAGACAATTCACACATCTCACTACGCCAAAAATAAGTTTTAGCAGCACATAAAAGAAAGTGCTATTGGAAAAAAGCGCTGCTGTAGGTTCTAAAAAAAATTCGCTTAAAAAAGCGCTTTCAAAGGGTGCCTTAAGAAAGCGCTTTTCAAAAGCACTTCTAAAGGTCACCCTTAGAAAGCGCTTTTTGGGAAGCGCTGCTAAAGCTGGCCTTTCAGAGGGTACCTTAAGAAAGCGCTTTTCAAAAGCGCTGCTAAAGGTCAGCCTTAGAAAGCGCTTTTCCAAAGCGCTGCTAAAGCTGGCCTTTAGAAAGTGCTTTTAAAAGCGCTGCTATAGGATATGCTACGAAAGCGCTTTTTGATGTAAAAGCGCTGTTATAGATGACCTTTAGAAAGCGCTTTCGTAGGTAGTTTTATAATAAATATCAAAACACAATTCATATCACTTTTCTATTCTCAGTCAGATTTTCTTCACGAAAAAACCCTAAACCAGAGCTTCTATGGTGGTCAACGACGCTCCACTTCTCCGGCCAAGTGCAATTCGTATCAAGTTTCATTTTTTTCCTCATCTCGTATGTGTTTGTCTGGTTTTCGTGTGAATACATTTTACTTTCATAAGAATACGTTTTAAAACCAGCTTTACTGCAACATCCATGAAAAAAATATAACTCTTCAATCTCCATTGCTTTTCTATTACTCTACATTTATATTGTCTTCAATATGCTTACCTCATGCCTCTGCATTTGAAGTTAATGCATGGTGTTGTCTCAAGTTTACCATTCCTTTATTCTGTATTAAGATGTAGTATTGTATTTCTTATATTCTCTAGGTGTTCAATGTTGGTTTCGACAATGGCTTCTAAATGTGTGATTTTCAAACTTCATACTTCATAGTCCTATTACAACATATTATTCAACCACTTACTCTATATCAATCCATGTTTCCTAATTCTACAGTATATACTTAAAATGAAATTACTGAATACATAAAAAGTATAGTTAAAAGAAACTGTGGTGTGTTGTGGATCTTTCAAATATATAAAACAGTATATGAAAAAGTAGTTAATCAACAAACCTTAGAACTGTATATATATGGTAAACATTTTAGTTTGACATTTGGCTCGCGTGTTAATTGACGAAGTAAATTATCTTTGCTAAATGTCAATCCTAACAGTAACAATATATATTTCTACAACCACTTGACATTTTCACTAACTAGATACCAACACAAATAACCTTTTCGTTTAAGAATAAACATAACATTTGAGTGGTTGTGTAGAAATAATTGTGACATCATATTTTAGCTAAATGGGTACATTTTTTTTAGTTTGATGAACTTAATACATTACACTATTTTGATCCATTTTTATTGAAATTTCAGGTAAGGACAATGTACCAGTATCATTTAAATCAAACTATATGCATTTAAGTGATGTTCAACCATTTTGAATGACTGTCTATTCAACTACATTTCACTTAGTGCATTATATTTCTATTTTAAATATCTACTTGTATCAACTATTTTTAATAGGAGAAATAATGGTTTGTTGTGTTTTATTGGTTCTTTCATGTACAGAGAACATGACTTCTTTAGAGGCATTGAAATAATACTATGATATTATTGTGAACCAGAAAAAAATGCTTAATTAATTATATAGACTTACATTAACAAGTTGTGCATTGGTAAAATAAGCTAAGAGAGAAATAATAGAGAGCGTAACAAAATATTTAATAAAGGTAGCCATATTGTTAACTCTATTAATATATTGTTTTTTTTCGTGTGCTTTTTATGATTGATTTTGAGCAATGATGGTTTCTTGTTTATGTGTTCTACTCGTCTCTTTTCTTGGTAGGAATGTATTATACTTGTGTACTAAAGTAGTTGATAGAATAAAATGAATTTAGTGAAAAGTTTTGAGTATTGGTTTTGTTATATGATTGTGCAAGAGCAAGTGCAAGTTTTGAGTATTGGTTTTGTTTTCGAATTTATCATTTAGCTCAGATTGACTCAGAAACCGTAAACCATGGATAAGACATGGATGTATTCCAATCGATTATCGAAAGAGTACGAGAACGGGGTATCGGAATTCGTTAAGTTTGCTGCTGCGCACGCCGAAGACCCCAGTCGAATGACATGTCTTTGTTTGTGTTGCTGTTATGGGAATCAGGTTGACACGGTTCAGTTAGCATCGCATTTAATACGGTATGGAATTGATAGAAGTTATACATGTTAGAATATGCATGGTGAGAAAAGTGACGGGAATGATGAATCGAGGGATAATAGGACCTATGCTTCAAATGAAAATGGCATAGATACATACGATTATGATCGAGTTGAAGAGATTGCAGAAGTGCTTAAAGAAGATCTTAATGATTGTCCCAAAATGTTCGAGAGGTTGGTAAGCGATGCAGAGAAACCGTTGTATAATGGTTGTACAAAATTCACAAGATTGTCTGCGGTATTAAAGTTGTAGAACTTAAAGGCGGGCAATGGATGGTCGGATAAAAGTTTCACAGAGTTATTAGCCCTTATGAAAGATATGCTACCAGAGGATAATGTTCTCCCCAATCGAACGTATGAGGCCAAAAAGATGTTGTACTCTATTGGCATGAGCTATGATAAGATACATGCATGTCCAAAAGATTGCGTTTTGTTTCGAAATGAGTATGCATCTTTAAATGAGTGTCCTAAATGCGGTGCCCCTCGATATAAGAAAAAGTTGTCTCCGGCAAAAGTCTTATGGTATTTTCCTATAATTCCGAGATTTAGACGGATGTATCATAGTGAAACCGATTCAAGACACTTAACTTGGCATGCAAATGAAAGAATTGTTGATGGAAAGTTTTGAAATCCGGAAGATTCACCACAGTGGATGAAAATTGATAATGATTATCCGGAATTTGGAAAAGAAGCAAGAAACCTTCGCTTGGCATTGTCTACTGATGGAATGAACCCACACGGTATTCAAAGTATCTCGCATAGCACATGGCCTGTGATTCTTATGATTTATAACCTACCTTCGTGGCTATGTATGAAGCGTAAGTACATGATGTTATCTATGTTAATTTCTGGTCCTAAACAACCAGGAAATGACATAGACGTATATTTGGAACTTTTAATTCAAGATTTGAAGATTTTGTGGGAGAATGGTGTGGAGGTTTATGATGGGTATAGGAAAGAAAGTTTCAATTTGAGGGCGGTGTTGTTTGGAACAATTAACGATTTTCCAGCCTACGGAAATCTATTCGGGTATAGCATTAAAGGTGAAAAGTAGTTTCCTATCTGTGAAGATGGAACCGATACGATGCGATTGAAACTTTGTCAGAAGAATGTCTTTCTCGGTCATCATAGATTCTTAAATTCTAAACATCAATATCGTGGATGGAGAAAAACGTTCAACAGAGATACCGAACAATGTAGAGCTCCGCCTGGATTGAAAGGTGATCAAATATTTGAAAAGGTGAAAGATGTGAGTATTCAGTTTGGCAAGCCTTTTGCACATAAAGTTGTCACAGGTGGGTGGAAGAAGAGGTCGATTTTTTTTTTAATTGCCATATTGGAAATCTTTGTACGTAAGACATTTTCTTGATGTTATGCATATTGAAAAAAAATGTATTTGACAGTGTTATTGGTACGCTACTCAATAAAAAAGGGAAGTCTAAGGATGGCCTTAAAGCAAGGGAGGACATGGTAGAGATGGGAATAAGAACTGAATTGGGACCCGTGAAAAAAGGAAGACGAACATATCTACCACCTGTTGTTTACACTCTATCCAAAAAGGAGAAAAAAATATTGTGTAAGTTCCTAAGTGAGGTTAAAGTTCCAGAAGGCTACTAAACAGATATTAAACTCTACGAGCGTCAAAACCCGCATATCCATACAAAAAAGGGCATTTGGGATATGCTCGCTTAGAGGAAAAAAATTGTAAGTAAATATAAACTCTACGATCTTATTAATTCTCTCAATGTGTTATAATTGATGATCTTAAGACTTGTGTCAATGCGTAGTTAGAAGAGACGAAAAGTGATGCAACATCACTACCAGCACATTTATTATGGAAGGAAGCTCGTGTGGGCAAGGATCAAGTTGTTAATCCCGATCTTCAACATGTGTATGATGAATGTGTAAGTATAAGATTGTGTCTTTAATTAAATCAAATGTTTATTAATATTTAAATAATTTTTTATCTCCACTAATAATTTTCGATATGTAAATGAATTACGTCGCAATCGGTATCCCCGGGTGAGGATCAGGATACCAGGAGCGTACTTAGTCGACCACTAAATATTGCTGAGTATCCGGGTCGGGTGAGGGGTAAATGTCATGGTGTGACTTCAACCTCTTTGTATAAGCATCCAAGGAGAAGAAATCCTTGCAATGCATAAGTGATGCAAACATTGCAGGATTTACAAGCTCAAGTCCGTGAATTGCAGAAGGATAAAGAGAGATGTATGGCAGAAAAGAGCAGTTCACAGTTGAAAGAAACTAGTGACAAAGCTAGTATCAACTGTCAGCATAAATTTCCCGAGGTAATTTTCAATATATATCCCTTATTATTATAGAATATTTTTAGTCACTTCTAACAGTTATTATTGGTTTAGGGCATTTCATCTTGCCAGCTATACCTATCGTCGCCGACTTATCGACTAGTTGGCAAGGGAAAAGTCCATAACACTTTGGGAGATTTACTTCACCATAGACCGCTTCTGGATGGACACATGAAAGTATCGGTTGATATTGCTTTAGATATGGATGTGTTGCTGCCGGTACCTGACATTGTTGCTGAGACCACATTGCTGCAAGATGCAATAGGATCTTTTTTTGCATGGCCATCGGACCTCATTTTCATAGATGATCAGGTATGTTGAAAACCATTATGAATCTTTAAGTCTTCAACTGTCAGTTCTGACCTCAGTTATTTCCACGGTAATTATAGACTCCTACAAAACCCGCATCTAAGGGTAAAGGGATTTTGCGGCACGACGAGTCTGATGTATCACAAAAAGAGGTACGTTTAAAGTGTTAATTATATGATCCGAATAAAAAAGTGCATAATTTTATAATTTAACTGAGTCTATATGATTTTTAGGTACCTTTTCAAGGGTCATAACAAGTGAGCCAGAAAATCATTGGCGTACCACCCAAGAAAAGGGTTCCTACTAGATTTTTCCCTCGATATCGGCAGTGTCTTGAAACAATAGTGGGAACAACAAATTTGATGGATGGTGGTATTCATCAAATGGATATGGATCAAGGTATCTTTGGTTTTCCTTGCACCGAAATAATTAGACATGAGGACGTGGAACAGATTTTCCGTCATAAAGAATTATGCGTCAGTATTATGCACGCATACATCCAGTAACCCCATCTTTATATTATGTAATTAGCTGAATTTTTTTTTTAACATTTCAGTGAATATAGTCTAATATTAATTATGTTTTTATTTAAGGTTGTTATATGACAAATTGATGCACGGGAATCAATTGTCAAACAGATTCCATTTCGTGTCTTCCTCCCGTGTCAGCGGAGCGACAATTGATAGGGAACCAGATTCAGTAAAAGAGCACTTAGTCGAAAGATTCATGGCAACTGGCAGTACAGAAAGCTTATATCTTTGGGCGTATAATACTATTCCTACAGGGTTAGATTTTCATTCTAAGTTCATTTTAATATTTGTAATTTTTGCGTAGAAAATTTTCTTCTAAACTGTTGTTTTAATTTATAGACGTCACTGGTTGTTGGTTGCTATCGATCTTATAAAATAAGTGGTCTATTATCTGAATTTGGTTGACGGTGATTGGACAAATTATCCGGATATGAAGTTAATGATTGATACGTAAGTGAGATTATTCTAAATATTTGTGTGTATTTATATATTTAATTATTTCTGTGACATTGTTCTAAATATATATTTTTATTTTGTTAGAGCGATACAAGTATTCCGGTGTCAAAGAGAAGCTCGAGTACGACGGTCTAAATCAAACAACATTAATTGGATCAAAGTGCAGGTATATTAATTTCCACTATTTTACTTATAATATTTATGCTATTTGATAAAACAATACAACTATATATTCTTATTTGTTTTTCTATGTAGTATCCTCAACAGCAAAACGGTATAGATTGCGGATACTTCATTATGCGGTTTATCAAAGAAATCATTCAACTGAATCAAATAGAGATTCCAATCACGGTATGGATTTATAAATTAGGATTTGTTTTATTATTTCTCGGATATTTCATATAATTTTTTACTTTTAACTAAATCATGCATATTATGTTTTGTTATGTAGTACTTCGATGAATATAAATGTGCATATTATACGAAACTTCAGTTGGAAGAAATCAAATAGGAATTGTGTCAATATTTTATTGAGCAGAGAATCATATAAGGTATGAATACATTATTATGTGAAAAGTGTTA
The DNA here is from genome assembly GCA_948472305.1 of Vicia faba. Taxonomy (NCBI): domain Eukaryota; kingdom Viridiplantae; phylum Streptophyta; class Magnoliopsida; order Fabales; family Fabaceae; genus Vicia; species Vicia faba. The sequence goes on from CATIWC010001648.1 coordinate 352,530, forward strand.
TGAATACGTTACATGTGTACATGGAATACCATATTGACCGTGTTATTATGTTCAAACCTCGCAGGACCAGGACCTTAATACATAATTGACCGTGCTTCTTTCATACATTAGGACTGGTTTAGTTGTTGTTAGGGTTGATTTTGTAAGACTGATTTTGAGTTACAATGCTGATAACAATAGTTTTTATATATTTTGAGGTACAAAAATGGTGTATATATATTTTGGATTACAATGGTATACAATGCATTACCGCGGTTTATGAATTACAGGTTATGGCAACTGGTTTATATAAATAATATGCTGCAAACAATGCAGGTATATGAATTATATAAATTATACCTCTAAAAAAAACACCCTATGAAAGCGCTTTTTCAAGAAAAATGCTGCCTTAGGTAACCTATGAAAGCGCTTTTTCACGAAAAGCCCTGTCTAAGGTAAACATATGACAGCGCTTTTCCAGGCAAAAGCGCTGCTAAAAGACCATCTATGAAAGCGCTTTTCCAGAAAAAAGCGTTGCTAAAAACCAACCTAAGACAGTGCTTTTCTAGAAAAAAGCGATGCTAAAAGAAAACTTATGAGAGCGCTTTTCCAGAAAAAAGCGCTGCCTTAGGTAGACCTATGAAAGCGCTTATTCATAAAAAAGCGCTGTATTAGGTAGACCTACGAAAGCGCTTTTCATTAAACAAAAAGCGCTGCTAAAACCTATAGCAGCGCCACCTACGAAAGCCCTTTTAAGCGTTTTTAAAGGAAAAAAAACGCTTTCGTAAGTCTTTTTTGGCGTAGTGTCTATTATCTTAAAGTTTTGAAAGAGTATGTGATTTGTCTCTCACAATCTGTTTTACTCATAAAGACATGTCTTAATAAAAAATATTTCCTCACCAGGGCCGGCCCGATGTAGGTGCAATCTATGCTATAGCATTGGACCCCAAATTATTAAAAAAAAAATACATTTTACACCTGTTATTTTAAAAATGTGTGTAAAATCATAATTTGTTTTCATTGTCTATTTTACACTTATTTTTTTAAAAGAGATGTGAAATTATAATTTAGTTTTAAAATATATAATTTTATACTTTTTTTTAATTTGATATAAATTTTTTTTTAGGTTTATATTTTATATTTTAACAGAGTCTTTAGATTGATTGGACCTACTCTGTCATTCATAATTCTTAAATTGATTACTAACACTTAACATTTTAGTATTAGAGTGATGAGAGAATCATTCACATTTTAAATGTTGTTATGTGATCTTACCTGATCAGACTTGGACCTTCACGACTGGCTCCGAGCGGAAGTTGAGTGAGATGGGGGGGGTACCTGCAAGGCACTCCGATGCTAAAATGAGTGATGATACGAGTAGGCAAAAAGTATGTGTATGGTTAAAAGAATTAATACATGAACCTCTAGGAACAGAGGGTATTTATAGCCCCCAACGCGGGGCCAAGGTCCTTTCATTGGGCCGACCAGGACTGGCCCAATAAAGGGACTGCCAGGTTCTACATGTGTAGTGGGGACCCGCACGTGGTCTCCTTCCTGGTGATGCTCTGCGAGAAATGAGGAGGGACGAGGATGCGGTCTTTCCAGAGTTCAGGTGATTCAGTAACGGTTAGAATCTGCCCTACGAGGGGGGTGCTCGAGCTGGGCTCGAGCTGGAGTTCAGGTGGTCGAGGACACTGTGTTCATGGGCAACGGCGGGCACAGCTACAGCTTCTGGTCGACGCGCTGGTGAGAATCCTCCTGCGTACGCTCCTTGAAGATTTGCTTGGATTGGGCCTTCGTTCTTGCTCTTAGGCCAGGGCGGGCCCAGTCCAGAACAGGAGCCCCCAAGTCGTGGCTCCTGGAGCAGGAGTTATGACTTGACCTCAGCTCGCTTTTGCCACGGGGTCTGATGCCCGGCCCAGGATATTTGCTTCCTCGTGAGTGCTCGAGGAGTTTCTCATGAGTTGCGTTCGTGGGGTAATCCTTTTCGAGGCGTGCTCGAGGGGATTCTTGGCGGGCTGTGTTCGTTGGGTACACGAGGAAACCCTTGGGAACCGTGACGCCACTCTATTGAAAGTAGAGCCATCATTTCTTAGGGGAGTAGACGCCGAGGAGGGGAAGCTCGTGGCTCCCCGGGGAGACGTTTCGTATTCCACGTCATCCCTATAAATAGGATCCTTGGGTCCCATAATCTGTTTTTCCTCTTCGCGCTTCTCTTTCTTCCTCTACCTTTGCCGTTGCTGTTTTTCCAGAACTTCACAAGATTACTGTACCTTCTTCTGTGGATTCTCTTCATCGTCGCCGTACATCCTTCTTAACTTCCAAGTAAGCGTTTATCCCTCATATTTTTCTCTGTTGTAGGTAATAATTTCCATTATTTGTATGTTAGAAACCCGCATCTGGGATTAGCGCCCGATACATTCGTGTTCATGCCCGGTATATCCATGTTTGTGCCCGGTAAACGCATGCTTGTGCCCGGTAAACGCATAGCTTTAGGTATGTGACTTGTGATGCTGCCCGGGATCTTCATGGTTTTGGGCGCATAACCTATAATACTGCCCGGTAAACCCATAGTTCTAGGTTTAGGATTCATGATATTGCTCGTTATATTCATAGTTTAGGTCAACGTACTCATGACTGGACGGGATGTTGGCCCATTTAGGAAGTATGTAGGACGACTCGTCGTGGCACCTTAGCGTCAGGGAGGTGAAACCGGGCTCTTGTTCGAGTCCTCAACGTTTTAACGTGCGCGGAGTGTGACTTGGCTTGTCGTTTGTCGTGCCCTTCTTCCCGTCAGTTATGGAGAGTGTATGGATTTGCTCTCGAATTTCACCGGTTTCCTGTGCTTTGCAGGTAAAATGGCTGACGAACCGGAGTCTTTGGGGCGCAACGAGGTCGAGGACCAGAGTGACGAGGAGAATGTAACTCTAATTGATACCGTTGATGATCCTTTGCTGGATTGGGTGGGTGCTGAGCCCAGAGGGATTGCCTCGGCATATAGTCGGTGCAGTCGGAGCGCCTACACTATCGTCGAACATGGAGGTAGTCAGCCGGGCTTCCAGAAAAACTTTGTTGTCACAAGACCGTCTCTTGACGCGCGGATCTGCTCGGAGTTCTCTGAGTATGGTTTTCCCATGTATGAAATCACGTTCAAGGATCTTGGTCTCAAGCTCCTCTTTAGTGATTTCCAGGTCGGGGTATTTTGTCATCTGGACTTGGCCCCCTCGCAGCTTCACCCTAACTCGATCGCCTTTCTTCGGGCGTTCGAGCTGACGTGTCGCTTTTTAAGGATCGGGGCGACCATCCCTCTCTTCTTCAGAGTTTTTCATTTGCAACGCCAGTCCCGAGGAGGTAGGCATAGTTGGGTTTCCCTGAAACAGTCGAAGAGGTTGTTCAGGATGTACATGGATTCAGTCCGGGGTTTTAAGGACAAATGGTATGTCATACGGCTGATCACCCAGACTGCTCTGGATTCCGTATATGAAGAAGAGACCGTAGTGATCGACAAGAACGAGGAGCCTCTTATGGACGACGAGGCTCGCCCGGTGTTGGGGCGCATATCTAAGTTCTCATTGCACTGGTGCTCGCACCATTATGAGCATGGTACCAGGCATTACCATACGCCCGCGGGAGGGATGAGTGCCGAGGACGAGGAAGCCTACGGTACCCTTTGCAGATATGTCGATAGTTTCTTTCCTGCTCGGTGGGCCACGAGGGAGGGAAAAGACATTCTTGACGAGGAAGGTTACCCGACCTTCAAGGCCCGTCCTATAAATACCAAGGCGCTTTTCGAGTGCCAGTCCTATGGGCAGGCCGCGAACCTACTAGGTTACTTTTTGTTTTATAGTTTTGTTAGTTTCTTCGTTTGTTACTTGCCCGTAACTAACCCGGGTTTTCTTTTTTGCAGGCAATATGGCCAGACGAAAGGAGAGGCTTTTAAAACTGACACAGGATAAGAAAGTCAACAAAAGGTTGGTGCGAGCTCCACAGGAAACGAGGATGGGCCTGCCGACCAACTCGGGTGATGCTTCTAGCGGGTCCCTGGGTTCCCTGGACGTCGAGGAGCCTATTGATCTGATACCAAGGAAGAGAAATCAGGTAGAGAGCCAGCCGGAGGTCGGCGACGAGTCTGGCGCGGTGAGGGCTTTTGGCTTGCCCCCATGCTTTAAAGAGGAAGGCTTCTTCGAGGGGTTTCCCTTGACAGTAAGTGTCGAGGAGGCTGAGATCATTAATCGGCTAAATAAAGAAAGTCGGAGAAAACATCTGGCCGCCAGTATGGTCGGGATGGTTAAGATGGCCGAGATGGCCGTTGTCCTCGCTGAGGAGGGATCAGACTCCTCTGACCGCGTCAGGGAACTGGAGCTGGAGAAAGCTGCCCTTACTGCCAGCTCTCGAAAGTTGAAGTCTGCTCTAGAGCGTTCTGAGGAGATGTTTCGCGAGCAAGCCGAGTTGCTGGCTGCGGAGAAGGAGAACTCGGGGAAGGTTGCCGAGGAGAGGGACTATTTCCGATTGGACCAGGAACGCTTGGAGGCCGACAACGAGCGTCTGGCTAAAGAATTCGAGGACCTGAAAGCCGCCATGCTCCCCGCTAAAGACTAGTCAGAGGAGACAGTCCCCTTGCGGAGTCGCTCGGATCTGGTCACGCACATCCATCTCCTCGAAACAGACTGTGTTGGTGCCTTGGAGGATGGTTTTGAGGCCGCGGTGAGTCATCTCAATTTATTAAGTCCGGGTCTGAATACTGAGGGGGTGGGTTTCATGTCCCAGATCGTCGATGGCCAGGTCGTGCCTCCTCCCGAGTCTCCTGTCGTGGATGCTGGTAGCCCCGAGGAAGTCTAGTCGTGGAATTCTGGTCGGGCCTGCGCGCCTATTTATTGGTAGTTTGTTTTTTTGGGTCTGCGTGCCCGTGCATATTTTTTGGGGTCTGCGTGCCCGTGTCTGTAATCTCTGGACATCGCCGGCCTTCTTGGTCGGTTTACTTTTATTTGTTTTTTGCTTACGAGCTTTTGAATGGTTGTTTATTTCGATCTTTAATATTTGCTCGTGTCTAAGTTTTTATGTTTGTGATGAAATTTGCCTAAGTCATGTCCCCGGGTCTTGTCTGTGTTCAGATGTTACTTTGTGGCGAAATTTGCCTAAGTTATTTCCTCGGGGCATGCTCGCGCTCGGCTTGTTATTTTGTGGCGAAATTTGCCTAAGTCACGTCCTCGAGTGGAGATTCTTTCAACCCATTTGGTGGTCTGACGCACTTTGAAATGCGTCGGTCGTGCGGAGTGAATCCGCTTGCTCGGGCGTATGACCCAGGTCGGGGTTGCTTGCCCGTGGCATGAACTGCCCATTGCGAGCTGGGTGTTCTGCCATGTGGGCACTTCGACAGTGGAGCTCGATTGAGATGTCCATGTCGGGCACTGCCATTCGTGCTCGTTTGGCTGAACGATGTTATGCCGTTTGGGCGTAGATTGGGCCCGTACCTTGGCTTATCTACGTGGTTGAGACATTTCTCTCCGTTGACTGGGTGTTCGACGACGAGAGTCCTTAATGTTTAAGGGTTTTTTAACTATAGTATTGCTTTAGTTTAGCAGCGTTCCAGGGTCGTGGCAATGGTTCTCCGTCTAGTTGCTCGAGGTAGTATGCCCCGGTGCCTGTGGTGCCGTGGACGCGGTAAGGCCCTTCCCAGTTTGCGGCCAATTTCCCTTCGCGGGAGTCTTTCTGGTTTCTTCGTAACACCAGGCTGCCGATTTTGAACTCGCGTTTAATGACCTTGTTGTTGTGATGCAAGGTCACTCGTTGTTTTAGGGTGGCCTCGCCCAGGGCCTCCCCCGATCGAATTTCCTCGACTAAGTCGAGTTCGTCCCTGAGTGCCTCGTCGTTCATTTCTTCGTCGAGGGGGTTTCTGTCTGCCTGGAGGGTTCCCTGATTTCTACTGGGATGACGACCTCGGTGCAGTATGTTAGTCGAAAGGGGGTCTCGCCTGTCGTCGAATGGGGCGTGGTGCGGTATTCCCATAAGACACTGTGTAGCTCCTCGACCCAGCCTCTCTTAGCTTCACCGAGTCGGCGTTCGAGTCCTCAGAGGATGACTCTGTTAGCGGCCTCGGCTTGCCCGATGGTTTGAGGGTGCTCGACCAAGGTGAAGTGTTGTTTTGTTCCCAGTTTGGTGACGAAGTCTTGGAATCTGTGGTCGGTGAATTGGGTGCCGTTGTCGGTGACCAGTGCTCTCGGGATCCCGAATCTGGCGAGGATGTTTCTTTTGTAGAAACAAAGGATGTTGTGCAAGGTGATCTTCGCAAGAGCCTCGACCTCTATCCATTTCGTCAAGTAATCTACGGCCACAATGAGGAACTTGTTTTGGTAAGTTCCTTGAACGAAAGGATCGAGGATATCCATCCCCCACCATGCAAACGGCCACGGGGATGATAGTATGCTCAGCTCGTGAGGGGGAGCGAGGTGCATGTCGTCGTGTCTCTGGCACTTGTCGCACTTCTTAACGTGTTCCTTGGCGTCCTGCACATTGTCGGCCAATAGTACCCCTCCCGAAGGGCTTTCCTCGCCAGGGACTTACCGCCCATGTGTTGGGCGTTAATCCCTTCGTGTATCTCCCGTAGCACCTCGGGGACTGTGGATTTTTCGATGCACTTCAGGAGGGGGATGGAAAATCCCCTGCGGTATAGTTTATGCTCGAGCACCACGTAGGAGCATGCTCGTTGCTTCGTGATGGTTGCTTTTGTCTGGTCCGAGGGGAGTTCGCCCTTTGTCAAAAAATTATACACCAGGGTCATCCAGGACGAGGAATCTCTTATGGCGTGTACCTCGACTGATGTCGAGGACCTTTAGATGCTCGGGCGTGACAGGGATTCTTGTATAACGAATTTGTTTCTGCCCTTCTTTCTCGTGCTTGCGAGTTTGGACAATATGTCTGCCCTTGTGTTTTGCTCGCGCGGAACGTATGATATTTCTGCTCGTTCAAACTTTGTCATGTGTTTTTTTGACTAAGTTTAAGTATTCGACGAGGATGTCGTTTTTGGCTTGGTAACTCCCCTGGACTTGGGAAGCAACGAGTTGTGAGTCCGTGAAGATTTGTATCTCGCGGGATCCCAGGTCCTCGGCTAGCTTTAGTCCTGCGAGCAGGGCCTCATATTCTTCCTGGTTATTGGATGTCGGGAAGGAGAGGGTTAACGAGTGTTTGATTACTACGCCTTCCTCATTTTCTAGGAGGATCCCCGCGCCACTTCCGGATGAGCTGGAGGCTCCGTCGACGAAGATGGTCCATTTGTGTTCTTTCCCTGCGAGCGGGTCGTGAGCGGTCATTTCCGCGACGAAGTCGGCCAGGGCTTGTGCTTTCAGAGCTTTCCTGCTCTCGTATCGAATTTCAAATTCAGAGAGCTCTAAGGACCATTTTAACATTCGTCCTGCCATGTCAGGTCGACCTAAGAGTTGTTTCACCGGTTGGTCGGTTCGCACGATGACCGTGTGGGCCAGAAAATAGTGTCTGAGTCTCCTCGCCGCGTTGACGAGGGCTAGAGCCACCTTTTCTATCTGTTGGTACCTGCTCTCGAGTCCTTGTAGGGCTTTGCTCGTGAAATAAATGGGTTTCTGCCTGTCGGTGGTCTCGCAGATGAGAGCCGCGCTGATGGCTTCGTTTGAGACGACCAAGTACAGGAATAATGGCTCCCCGTCGACTGGTCAAGATAGCACGGGTGGTTGGGACAAACTTTATTTTAGGTGGCGCAGTGCCCGTTCTCATTCCTCGGTCCATTCGAAGGATGCTTCTTTGCGAAGGAGCCTGGAGAAGGGGAGGGCGTGCTGAGCGGATCTTGCGACGAAGCGGGACAATGATGTGAGCATATCGTTCATGATTTGTATTGATTTCTTCAATGTTGGTGTCAAGAGATTGGAGAATGCTCGACATTTGTCGGGATTGGCTTCGATTCCTCGTTCTGTCAGGTAGAAGCCGAGGAATTTCCCCTCCTTGACTCTGAACGTGCATTTTTCGGGGTTGAATCTCATGTTACATTGTCTTGCTTGGGCGAAGACTGCCTTGAGGTGTGCTGCATGGTCGGTGTCTGCTCGGGATTTGACGATCATGTCGTCCATGTAAACCTCGAGCATGTCTCTGATCTGCTTATGGAACACCCTGTTCATCATGCGTTGGTAAGTTGCCCCTGCGTTCTTTAGTCCAAAGGGCATTACGTTGTAGTAATAATTGCCCGAGCTGGTCATGAAGGCAGTGAAATGTTTGTCGCCTATGGCCATTGGGATTTGGTTATAGCCTGAATAGGCGTCCATGAATGACAATGTTTTGTAGCCGGCCGAGTTGTCGACCAGCATATCTATGTTTGGTAAAGGGAAAGCATCCTTCGGGCATGCCCGGTTGAGATCGGTATAGTCAACACACATCCGCCATTTTCCATTATTCTTTTTAACTAGTACAATGTTTGACAGCCAGGTTGAATATCGGGCTTCAGAAATAAAATTTGCCTCTAAGAGGTCTTTTACAGCTTTTTCAGTAGCCTCCGTTTTCTCCGGAGACTGCTGTTTCCAGTGATTTCTGGTAAACAACCGTTAGTCTTCCAAACTATCGAATAATCTTTCTGACTGTTATTCAATTCCTCTGGTAACTCACAGGATCGACTAGATTGATCCTAGGACTCCTTGGATATTAAGGTTACTCTCACGATCGAACAGATATTCATGGTTGATATTGTATATGTGTTTGGCTTATTTCGATTTCTCTCTCTCTAAAAGTCTAAAGATGTAATCAAAATGTGTGTGTGAAAACTAAGTTACATGAATAAATGCTAATTGTAAAGACATGTAAAATTGCATAAAAGTGAAGTAAATGGTTTCGACTTACAAGACAGTTAATATAAAGGATTTCTGGAACGTAAAAGGTTTGAAATATGAAGAAAGCGTTTAATGCAAGAAATCTTTAAATGACTTTAAGTAAAAATATGCATTCGAAGGATAAGACTTGAAGGTAAAGGTATGGAAAATATGACAGTTTTCTGAGATATAAAGTGCTTGAAATATGAAGAAAACATTAAAGTGTAAAACTTTGAAGAAGAGATTTCGAAGTGAAAAGACTGTAAATGAGAAAACTTGTAAATGTTATTTGACAAAAGGATAAAGGAAAATGCTGGAAATGGTAAAAGGTTTTCATTAAATCAGAAATACATGGTGCTATCATACATACATTTCTCTTGCATTCGTTTCCCTTGCCATGTGGTAGTTTGAATGTTACTGAGTATTTGTATAATAGATATGACACCCGAAATCCTAATACTAAGACTTCTATTTATACTAATTCGACCATAACGGTCTTGCTATAGGATTATGCCACGTTTAGAACATGCAGGACAATGCCTCTTTCGTCTTTCCACGTGTCCCCAAATGCTCCAGCACATAACTTTCAAACTTCGAAAGTCCCGCTTCCATTTGAATTTCAAATACTTTGGTACTTCTCCGTTTCGAACGCTCTTCCCAGACACAGCCTTGTTGTTATTTCGAGACTTCTTTAGATATGTTCCCATAATTGCCACTCGAAGCTCCAAGCTTTGACATACTTATTCGAAACACTGCTTCTGCTACTTCGAAACATGACGCTTTACCTCATTTCGATCAAAACGTTTAATTCATTTGGCTTCTAATAACATTATCAAAATCTTCAACCAACAAATTGCCCCTTTAAAATATGTATTTCGATTCCTATGAGAAATACCTATTTTAAACACCTACACAAGATTTTGATGGGACTTTCGAATCATCGTAACATTTAATGCATTTGACTCCAGTCACGTGAATCATAGCACCTTTTGGATTCCTTAACCGCCTGGAGCCACTTCACAGCATGGTGCAGTTACAAATAATGATTATCTTTAAATCACGCCCATTACCCATGTTAACTTTACGCCACCTCTTCATCACACCAACCCATGATCTCCACGTATCACACCTTTATTCGGTGGATGCTTAAACTTCCCCATTATAAAACATCACCAACTTAAACTTTTTTCTTTTCTTTTCACACTCTAAATCTTTTACCCTCCTTCTCTCGTAAAAAAAATCCAAGCTTTCAACATCTTTCAAAAATGTCTTCATCTACTTCATCCCAACTCAAGAAAGTCTCCAAGAAGAAAGGAAAAACTGCAGGAGCTACCATGGAAAGTAAAATCATCACTCACCAAGGTCAATCCATTCTTGCCCCTCAGATGATTTCAAAAGAAAAAGAAATGATGTATGCGTCACAGGTACTCATTCCTACCAACGTTGCTGGTAAGAGGTTAGCTTTAAATGGCCCTCTTACGGTTTTTGAAATATTAAAAGACACCAGGACGATTTTCCCAGTTTGTTATAGCTTCAAACCCTTATTTAACAAAATGGACGCCCCTAAGGCAGTAGAATCTCCTAGTTCAAATACCATAGAAACCCCAACTGTTCCTCCTAAGGACCCCTTTGTTTTGGATTATGTAAAAAGTAATTTTAAGCCATTTCGATCTTGCCCCACCTCTGATATTGCTTATCAAAATTGGTTCACGAAAGTAGAAGCTAAGAAATCCCAGCAATGGGAAGAATTAGGCATCTATAACCTGATTAAGCTATCGAAGCCTGGTTTCACCTACAGCCACCCTCTGCTATTCGCGTCCCTTTATTTCTGGGACAGTACCTATAACACTTTCCATCTCCCAGGTGGAATGATCACCCCAACCTTCTTCGACATAGCGGCCATCACTGGGCTATCGCCAGTGGGAGAAACTTATATACCCGACAACGAAGAACACTCAAGCATAATTGACTTCGAAGTCAAGCTAGCCAGTTTTTCCAAATTTATCAGTCATTACCATGCTGAGGGGGACAATGTGTCTGACGTAGAGCACATTGCTTTCTTAACCCTGTGGCTGTCAAGATACGTTTTCTGCAGTAGATCCCTACAGGTAGCTAGTAGGTTCATTCCTCTAGCTAGGGACTTGCATGAAAATCGAAAAGTGTGCCTAAGTGAACTGCTCTTAGTTGACCTCTATGAAAGCCTGAGGTCAGCTGTTTCGAGCCTCAAATCCCACACCTCCAAAAATATTCTATTGGCTGGCCCTTTTTGGTTACTCCAACTATGGCTAAATGCCATGTTCGAACCCTCCTTATCAACCGCCAACACCATTGATGAGCAAGATTCTGAGATAAATGATAGGATAGTCGAAGGCACTAGGCTTCGAAGATTAACTCCCAATGACGACAAAGATGACTTCAAAGTTCAATTCTCGAAGTACATCATGATATTCTCCAAAAGGCACAAGTTCGAAGAGAGCATGGCGCCTTTTGCTTCGAGGGCTCATGGACCTTCTTGGTTCACCATGGCTCTCTCAGAAGCTATCAAGAGCAAGGAGATTCAGGATGTATGGAGAGCTTTTTTGCTGCCTAGACTCATTTCTTCAAGAATAACCCCAGCCAAGAACCAAATTTTTCTCTTTGCCTACCAACCAAACTTCGTTTCGAGGCAGTTTGGCTTATGTCAACTGATTCCTGAACCTTTATTTCAAACTGAGAGCGCCATCACTTCTGGACGAACTTTCAAGGCACGGGAAGCCAAAATACAGCAAGAACAATATCAAGGCTTTGCCCAATTTGAGCTGATAACCTTCGAACCTACCCATCTCGCGACTAAAGGATTTCTGGACTGGTGGACCAAGTTTTATCAAACTTATATGTTCGATACACTTACAATTCAACAGAAACTAATTGATGCCTTCGATGTGCAGGTACCAACAAAGAAAGGTATGTTTACTCATGCCAAAGAGATTAAAGCTTTCCAAAATTATTTTGAAACTACTTATGACCCCATGCGCTTGGACTCCACTGTGCATCAAGCAGCTGAGACCTTGAAGGAAAAATTTAAACAAAAAGTTTCTAAGTTAAAACTTCCTTCAGGGCTGTCACCTGAGGATAGGTATAGGTTGGCATTCGAAATGCATCCACCTAAATTTCCCAGATTACCTACCTCAGAACTGGCTCTGGCTTGGTTTCCCCCATATCCATGGTGGTTTACTTGCAAAGAGATGTTCAAATATCTTCAAAGGAAACCAAAGCCATCTGAGACTGTGACATGGGCTCGATACTGGCTTCATGATTTCCCAGGACACCTTCGATACGACCTTTCTGCCATGTCAATTAAATCTGATCAAGGCACAGGTGTGAATGCTTGGGAAAATCCCAAATGTCTTTTACTTTCCATATCTTTAACCTTTGCTTTAATTGTTTCGATTTTCAGCCATCAGGATAAAGACAGCTGCCTCGAAGTCGAAAGAAGGGAGTGCCTCTCAAGCCTCCATCGAAACTACTGACAAAGTGACTCCACCCGAAACAACCACTATTGCTGCAACCATAACAACAACAATAATACCAACAACAACCAGTGTTCCAATTCCAACGGTAATCGCTTAGCCTTGATGTTTCGAATTCACTCATGCTTTATGGTTTGCATCTAACTCTTCGTTTAAAATTCTTTCAGACCAACAAGCTTCCTCCTACTACTCCCAAGAAGCGAAAATCAAGCACCACTGGGAAGACCCCAAGGCTGGAGGAAACTTAAATACTGCTTCGAAGAAGAAGCCAAAGAAAGATATTTCGAAAAGCACCGTTCCAACTAGTGTCTCTGGACTTGATTCCAGGGATGCTGCTCCCTCACCCAAATCCAAAAATCCACCTTCGACCTCCAACCCAACGTTGGAACGTATAGCTAGTAACCTCTCCTCTGAGGGTCCACAGGTAAATTGAACCTTTAAATTTTTTACAATACTAACTTCTTATTACCTTGGTGAATGTTTTTTCTTAACATTCTGTTGTTCCTTGCAGAACATCTTGAATCCAGCTTCCATTATTTCGAACTCACCATCCAGAGCTGCTGCTCCGCTCAACTCCTCTCCTCAAGGAGATTCCAGCAACCTGGTTCAAAATAAAGGTTCCTCCAATATGGCGGTTCTGGCTGGAACTTCTGAACAGCAGGATGACCAACGTACCTCCATTCCTCTGAAAGAGATAAACGAAACAACACTTCAAACGTCTGCAGAGGATTTGAAAAGGGCTTCTCTTCAAAAGTCCCCTCTTGAAACTCTTCAAGAGGACCCAAAGGACACTCAAACTGAAGAAGAGAAAGCTGATTCTGGGAAAAGAGCCGAAGAATCTGCAGACGAAGAATCTGAGGAGGAGAATGCCAATGACGGTTCGACTGTTGGGACGGAGTCCAACGCAAATAGCAGTGAAAGGGATGGTATCGAAGTGGTGGACTTGGATGAGGATGAAGAAGACCAAGAGCACGAAACGAACGAAGGGGATGGTAATGCAACCAACAAACCCATAGAGGTTGAAATGGACGTGGCTCCCCTACGTGTGGAACTCCCTCAATCCTCTCTGTCTCGAATGACTGACGAGGAACTGGCACTTCTGAGACGAAATGACCCTATTGGGTACATGAAGGCAAAGTTGGCTCAGAGGGACGTCCCACTTGCTAGGGCTGGCACGGGTTCGACCAGCTATCCTCTTCTCACAGATGAAAGAATTGTTCTTCTTAATAAAATTAGGAAAACCATTCTCAATATGGATATATTCGAAGTGCTTAAGCAAGATAGTACTGCTTGCTATACTATGAAGGAGCTGCTCACAAAGGTCAATCTTTCCACCTGCTCCTTGCCAGTTAGTACTCTCTTGTTCGATCTTCAGAATTTGCTGGACAACGTAACTGGTTACCTTCTCCAAGACGAATCTGCTGCCAAGAAGGTTCAAGAGAAACGCATTGCCATGGATGCCGCTTATGAACAAGCTTCGAAACTCTCTCAAGAAGCTGAGGATCAAGCTATGCATCTGAAGCAGGCGAAAACTGATTATGAGGCTCGAGCTGAGTCCATCCTTCTTTGGGAAAGGCAGATTCTGGAACTTCAATAGAAGGTTAAGGAGGCTAAAGAACAACAACTAGCCTTCGAAACCAATTCTGCTGGTAACCAATTCGAAGAGCTTCTCAACCAGGGGCTTGCGGAAATGGATACTGCAGAACAACTTAAAGGAGAAGTGGAAACCTTGGAAGGAGCCAGGCGGTTCGCTCGGCAGAAACTTGAATCATTTCGAAGCACTTTTAATCGATTGAAAATAATTCTTATTTCTAGATTTTGATGTTTATTTGACTATAATTTTGGTTTCTTACATGTAATATTCGAACAACGCCATTTTGGCATTTTATCTTGCCATCTTGGCTTTTTATAACATCTTGTTTACGTTGTTACTATTCGAATCTTCTGCAAGCTTGGCTTATATTTCTTTAAATATTTCCCATTAACCTTTAGGACACGTTTATCATCCATGAGTTCTTCGATTTCGTATGCATTGTTTGAGAATACTTTTAATATTCGAAAAGGTCCTTCCCAATGAGGTGACCATTTACCTAACGCTTTATTCTTCTTGTCCATAGGCAATATGACTCTCCAAACCAAGTCATTAATAATGACTACTTTTTTCTTCACCCTTTTATTGTATGTTCTGGCCACTCTTTCTTTTTGCCTCATCAAAATCTCCAATGCCTGTAATCTAATTTCGTCCAACTCAACTAATTCATTCATCATCATTTCCCAATATAATGCAGTTGGGATTTCGTTTTGTCTCTGAATTCGAACTGATTGTAGATGAATTTCTACTGGCAACACTGCATCATGACCAAATGTGAGTTGGAAAGGCGGAGTGTTAGTAGCTTCCTTAGGAGATGTTCTACAAGCCCATAATATTTGGTCCAGAGTTTTGTGCCAATTTCTTGGCTTTTTGCCAATATGCTTCTTGATTAATCCTATTATTACTTTATTTGCTGCTTCGACTTGTCCGTTTGCTTGAGCATAATATGGCGTTGATGTTAGCAATCTAAACCCCATTTCTTGGGAAAATCCTTGCATCTTTCTACCAGTAAACACAGAGCCTTGGTCTGTAGTTATGCTCTCTGGCAATCCGAACCTATAGATAATATGCTTTTGTATAAATTCAATAATAGCCTCTTGATCAGCAACTATCAGTGGTATAGCTTCGATCCATTTGGTAAAATAATCTATTCCCACCAAGATGTATTTCTGTCCTTTGGACGAAGCAGGATTTATTTCTCCTATCAAATCCAATGTCCATCCTCTAAATGGCCATGGTTTGATGATCGAATGCAACTCACTTGCAGGGGCATGTTGAATTCCTGCATGTTTCTGACATTCCTCACATCCTTTAGCAAAGTCTATGCAATCTTTGAGCATGCTAGGCCAATACAAGCCGTATCGAAACAACAACCATTTCATTTTATGGCCTGCTTGATGTGCCCCACATGCCCCATTATGGACTTCAGACAATGCTAAGTATGCCTCACTTTCTCCTAGGCATTTCAATAATACACCCTCTTGGGTCTTTTTAAACAATTCGTTCCCCATGAGGAGATATGACAATGCTCTATATTTTGTTTTTCTATCCACCTTTAGAGTTGGGTCTGCTAAATAACTCTTCAATGGACTTCGCCAATCTGCGTCTGACAAAGTATTTATGGCTAATATTTCGAATCCCTGTTTCTCAGCATATCCCAATCTCATACTTTCCAGATCCGATGGTGTGAATCTAGTAGCCATAACTCTTCCCCTTAATTCGACCAAATCCTTGAAGTTCTTGGTAGACACTTTATAACCTGAAGCCAACTGCGCTAAGTCATTTGCTTCTTGGTTCTCTATTCTTGGTATGTGTTGAATATCCATGTATTCAAATTTCCTCAATAGCCTATTGACTATGACGAAGTATACCATTAAATTTTCCTTTATGCACTTGTATTCCTTTGTGATTTGTTTGACCACTAATTCAGAGTCTCCTTTAATTTCGACTCTGGTTGCCCCCAATTCCAACAAAGCTTCAAGTCCAACAATGAGCGCTTCATACTCAGCTTCGTTGTTAGAACAACGAGGACCATCTAATTTATACTTGAATTTTGTTGGAATTCCTTCAGGAATCAGAAGGACTCCAACACCACTTCCATTCTTATGGGTTGAACCATCAAAGTACAATTTCCATGGTTGCATTTCGACGTAACTCATGACCGTCTGCTCAACCAAAGAATGGTCCACAATGAAGTCAGGAATCACTTGACCTTTCATAGCTTTTAAAGGCATGAAAGTCAACGAATATTCTGTTAAGGCTAAAGGCCACTTGCCAACTCTGCTATGCATGATTGGTTTTGAAAGCATATGTTTAATGACATCGAAATGAGATGAAACATAAACATCAACAGGTTTTATATAATACTTGAGTTTCATACAAGAGAAATACAAACAGAGACATAGCTTTTCTAAATTGCTATATCTGGTCTCTGCATCATTTAGCACTCTACTTAAATAGTATATGGCTCTTTCGACGCCATTGCTATCTTCTTGTGCTAGCATACTACCTATATTAACTTCAGAGGCAGATATGTACAATCTCATGGGCTTCCCCCATGAAGGTGGAGACAAAATAGGAGGCTGAGAAAGGTATTCTTTTATTCTGTCAAACGCCTCCTGGTGAGCTTCGTTCCATTCGAAGGCTTGACCTTGCTTTAGACGAAGTAACGAAGAGAAAGCTTGGGTTCTTCCACTTAGGTTCGAGATGAATCTTCTGATGAAGTTAATTTTCCCTAGCAGAGATTGCAACTCCCTTTTTGACGCAGGTGCTTTCGTCTCCATTATGGCTTTGGTTTTGTTCTGGTTGATTTCGATTCCTTTCTTGTGAACCACAAAACCAAGAAAATCTCCAGCCTGCACAAAAAATGCACATTTAAGGGGATTCATCTTTAAGCCATGTTTTCTCATTCGCTCGAATGATTGGCTTAAATGATGCAAATGTGTTTCTGCAGATATAGATTTGATGACTATATCGTCAATATACACCTGCATGAAGGTTTCACTGAAATCATGAAAAATTGAATTCATTGCCCTTTGATAAGTTGCCCCAGCATTCTTTAAACCAAAAGGCATCACCACCCATTCGTAGGTGCCTAAGGCTCCTGGGCAACGAAATGCTGTCTTTGCAACATCTTCTTCAGCAATGAAAATCTGGTTATACCCAGAGTATCCATCTAACATACTCAAGTATTCGAACCCTGCAGCAGAATCTACTAGCATTTCTGCCACAGGCATGGAATATTCATCTTTAGGGGTTGCAGTGTTTAAATCCCTAAAATCTATGCAAATTCTTAAAGAACCATTTTTCTTAATAACAGGTACTATGTTTGCTAACCATTCGACGTACCTTGTTGTTCTGATGAATTTGCAACGCAGCAACCTTTCGATCTCAGCTTTAATTTTTGTGAGAACCGCTGGTGCGAATCTTCTGGGAGTTTGTTTGATGGGCCTCTTGCCATCTTTGATTGGCAGTCTGTGTTCGACCAACTCCCTCTTTAAACCAGGCATCTCGTCATAATCCCATGCGAAGCAATCTTTGTTTTCCTTAAGGACTTCGATCACTTCCTTCTTGAGGCCTGGGCTAAGTTTAGCACTTATGTAGGTTACTCTTTTTGTTTTTTCATCCCCTAAGTTGACTTCTTCGAGTGGATCCTGTGCCAACATTTTGGCACCTGAATTTATGGGGTCCCTTTCGAAGCCTAAGGGTTCTTTATCATAGATGGCATCCAACCTTTGATCCATCTCAAACTCTTTGAAGGGTGAGCATTTCGAACCATCCCCACTTACTTCGTCCGTCTTTATAGTTGATTTATTTATTTCAGCCTCTAAGGCCGCTTTTGATTCGTTCTCAGCCATATAGGCCGAAATCCTTTCGAAAAAGGTAAACTCAGTCATGGCTAAGGTTGTCGAAGTCCCAGCCTGCTGGCCGTTTTTGTATAGTGCTTTCGACTCCCTCTTCTTCACTGATTATTGTTCTATCCCAGTAAAGGCCATCATGACGAAGGGTCATGTAGTAGTGGGCGTTTCTAGTTTCATTAATCTCATCATTTGGAACACACGGAGCAATCTTTGCCAGATTTTTATCATAATCCCTCTTGTCAACTAAATTGACAGTTGACATAAAGTAACTCTGGTCTGCTTCGATGTTTTCCACGATTCCATCATCTCTCCACAGAACTAGTCGCTGATGCATTGACGAAGGAACTGCCCCCACGCCATGGATCCACTCTCTTCCCAGCAGTAAGTTATAGTTGGCCTTGGCTTCGATCACCATAAACATGGTGGGCCTACAGCTTGAGCCTATTTTCAATTCCAACTGGACCACTCCCAGTGTTTTGCCCACTTTTCCCTCATAATTGGACAGAACCATATTATGGGGCTTGATGTCTCCTTCGCGGATCTCTAATCTTTTTAGCATGAAATGGGGTATCAAATTGACTGCAGCACCCCCATCCACTAGAACTTTGTTCACACCATGGACACCAACTTTCGCCCGAATGAAAAGTGGCTTGAGATGGTTCTTCATCGCAGGTTCTGGACGTTCGAAGAACGCATTTTGTTCCTCAACAGCCCCATTGTCCATCACATAGTAGCACACGGGCCTATGTTTCATCAAATCTGTGGTGTCTTCCTCCTCATATTCATTGATTTCGGTTTCCTGCCCAAATTCGCAGGGAAGCACAGACACCACGTTACAGTTCAAGTTAAATGAAGACTCCCCCTCCGATTCGAAGTTATCTGTTATCATATCTTTGTCCTCTTACGGGCCTGGAGTGTATTCCTTTGGTTCATCGCGTTGTTCTTCAGAGAAGAGCCTCCAATTGACTGGAGGTTTGTCTTAAGTTTGATTTTTTGGTTTGTTGGTGCTAGATTCACCTTGGTTTTTCGTTGAAGTAACCCCTTTGTTTGCCACAGCTTCTCTCTCAGCCTTTCGAATCCTTTACTGTCTGCGCCACTGGGATCTCGACATGGGGTTCCTTCCTTTGTAATTTTCTAATCTCACCTCCTCCCTTTTTGCTGTGTTGAATTGCCTCCTGTATGTCACAGCATGGTGTGCATTTCGTTCAGCGTTTCTCCATCTATCTTTGCCTTTGTCATTTCTGACCTGTAACCATCTATCGGTTGGCACTTCAGCAGGGAGTTTGAAAGTCACTCTTCGAGCAACCTTGGGGTGAGGGCTATCAGGCCTTCGCTGTTTGTGTCTGCTGTCGAAACGTGGGCCCATCTGGGCAGTTTCTTGATGGTTCCAGCAAGGGGCGAAGGGAATCGTTTCGAAGGCCCTGGCCATGCTTTGGTCATACACAGTAGAACACCTTGGGCAAATCAAGCACTTGGTTGCCCCTTTGTAGCAGCGAAACACAAATTCCAGCAAACTTTCTCCAGCCTTGGGATAACACCTAAAAAGCTGGTTATCCTGGCGCCAATTGTTGCCAGTTCGAGTCCTCTGTACCCTTTCGAAATTCGCAGCGATTCTTTGATTGCAGAGGATGCTGCACCTAGGGTACAATATCATGCCCGAATCTCCTTTGTGGCACGTCATGTGGTAATCCTTGAGACTAGCATCTCCAGTGTGATTATCCCCCGTTCTATACTTTTCTTTTTCTAAGTATTTTTCCACTTCCTCCATCTCAGAGCGAGGTCTTTCCATATCCACCATATTTATTTCAACATCTCCCCCTTTAGCTTCATCATCACCCCATCCTGTGGGCTTTATATCCTCAATCTGAACCTTCGAACTCTCTGGGGCAGAATATTTGACCAAATAGTCAAATTTTCCACTGGGTTCCCCTAGAGTGTCCCATATTTCCTTCTGAAGGGAAATTGGCTGCGTGATTTGGACTTTCTCCAATTCCAGCCTCAAGCCTTCAGTGACTTGTGTTAATTATTGGTTTTGATTTCCCTGGCCTTCAGTAGCCTGGGTTTCTCTTGCAACAGCTACAGGTGCGGCAATCGGAGTCTCTGGCGTATTCTGGATGTCTTCAGTGACCTCCCCGCTGACTTCGACCATCACCCAGTTTTCAACTCCAGTACCCTTCTCTCCTGTTAGGGCGTCGCTTTGATCAGTTTCCACCATGTTGACCTCTCCAATGCATGCAGGCTTGGAGTAGTTGGTGTCTGCGACGTCCAAGGGATCTTCGTCCATTTTCATCTTCACCTTATCAGCAAACTTTAGTCTGCCATCTTTGATCGCGTTTTGAATCAGGTCCCTGAAAAGAAAACATTGTGAGGTTTTGTGGCCTAGGAAACTATGATATTTGCAAAATCCTCTCTTCTTTCTCTGATCCAAAGGAGGTATTTTGACATTTGATGGCACAATTAGTTGGCCATCTTTGACAAGTAAGTCAAAAATCTCGTCACATTTAGTGACATCGAAGGTATAAACCTTCTTTGGAAATTTGTCACTTTTTTCATTTTCAACAATGTCTTTCCCTTTTGTGGGAACTAACAATTTGCAGGAATAAGGCGGGGCCTGTTTTAATTCAGCGAGGTCGATTTCGAACTCTTCGAATTCGAATTCAGGATATTCTTCTGCTTCCTCAGTCCCAACATAGGAAATCCTTTCTTTCTTTCTATTCTTAAAGACTTTGGCTTTTTCGGCCTTTAGTCTTTCGACCTGTCGAACCCTATCGGCTAACTGAGCCATATCCCTCAAATACTGAGTGTCTAGTTTCTTTCGAATAGAATAATCCAAGCCACCAGCGGCCATTTCGACTAACTCATGTTCAGGCACTACTGTGTAACATCTGGATTTCAAAAGCCTAAATCTATTCAAATAATCATCTATGGGTTCGGTGAACTTTCTCTTAACACTGGCCAATTCCTTCAAACTTATTTTCGACTGTCCCATGTAAAATTGTTCATGGAATAATCTCTTTAAGAGAGCCCAAGTGTCAATGGACCCAGGAGGCAAAGTGGTAAACCATGTGAAGGCGTTTTTTGTCAAGGAACTTGGGAAGTATTTGATCCTGAGATCTTCATTATTGGCTATATCTCCCGCTTCGGTTAGATATCTCGCTATGTGTTCGACTGTTGACTCATTGGTATCCCCAGCGAACTTTGTAAATTTAGGGACTTTATATCCCCTTGGTAAATCAGTATGCATTATGCAATCCAATATAGGAGAAGCGTAATTTGGCCTTCTCATTTCTGTGTTGAGGCCATTCTGGGCCATGACTCTCTCTATCATGGTGGTTAGGTTGTTTTCTGCCAAGATGTTATCGTTTCGAATTCTATGAACGACAGCATCGGCATCTTGATTTCGACCAACCAAAACAACTCCCCTAGGTTGCTCTTCTCGAAACTCTGGGGCTTCTAGCCTTTCGACCCTTGCCCCTGGTTCCATAATTTCCCTTTGTGGGCCCGGGATTATTGGGGCTTCTAACCTTGGTGCCCTGGCCCCTAAGTTAACTTCTTCTCTGGGTGGTTTATAAATTGGGTCGTTAGCAATTTATTCTATAACAGGCATGTTTGCTCGAAATCCTGCCTGATTCTGCCTACGCCTTTCTGGGGGAGCAAAGAAATCTGCTATTCGACTCATATTGTCAGCGTTTTCTCTGTTTGTCACAGTCACATTTTGCACTATTGGGGCAAATATCTCCTGCATGGTTTGTGCTAACACCCCTATCATATTATGGTTACTGTCATCCATCAATTGCCTAAAAGCCAACTGGTTGTCTGTGGTCAAGATAGGCATTGTGCTATAACCCACCGACCCTTGGTTATTTGTCATAAACTGATTCGCCCCAGACCCAGACCCTAGTTGTGGAGATGAATTCGATGTGGAATTGTGTAAACCTGCCATAAAATATGTTGGCATTCCATAAGAGGAATTTCTGGTTCTATTCCCATCGAAACCGGGTGGTCTAGTTAATGGAGTGGCGAAATGGGATTGTGTCCCTGATGGTGGAACGAATCCCCCAGGGTAGCTAATGGTTCCAGTATTTCCTAAGATCGAACTATTAGTTGATATGCCACTTACTCCATTGGTGGCTATGTTACTGGTCGAAGATGCAACAGACTGTGCATTCGAAGGGATTACATTAGATGTTCCGATCGAAGTGGACGCATTAGTGCCTGTTGTATGTGGGCCATTTTGGTCCCCTTGTTGATTGTCTGAATTAGACATTTTGTCCAAATGTTTTCTTCTGGATAAAGGTTGGTTGCTGTTGGTTATCTTACCACTTCTCAGGTTCATAAAACAGCAAACTTCTTAGGTTCCAACGTTTTTGTAATGGTTATGTCTCAACAATCCTTATTTCTAATATCCAATTATTGGTCCCACCAGGTGTGCCAATTTGTTTCCAGTGATTTCTAGTAAACAACCGCTAGTCTTCCAAACTATCGAATAATCTTTCTGACTGTTATTCAATTCCTCTGGTAACTCACAGGATCGACTAGATTGATCCTAGGACTCCTTGGATATTAAGGTTACTCTCACGATCGAACAGATATTCATGGTTGATATTGTATATGTGTTTGGCTTATTTCGATTTCTCTCTCTCTAAAAGTCTAAAGATGTAATCAAAATGTGTGTGTGAAAACTAAGTTACATGAATAAATGCTAATTGTAAAGACATGTAAAATTGCATAAAAGTGAAGTAAATGGTTTCGACTTACAAGACAGTTAATATAAAGGATTTCTGGAACGTAAAAGGTTTGAAATATGAAGAAAGCGTTTAATGCAAGAAATCTTTAAATGACTTTAAGTAAAAATACGCGTTCGAAGGATAAGACTTGAAGGTAAAGGTATGGAAAATATGACAGTTTTCTGAGATATAAAGTGCTTGAAATATGAAGAAAACATTAAAGTGTAAAACTTTGAAGAAGAGATTTCGAAGTGAAAAGACTGTAAATGAGAAAACTTGTAAATGTTATTTGACAAAAGGATAAAGGAAAGTGCTGGAAATGGTAAAAGGTTTTCATTAAATCAGAAATATATGGTGCTATCATACATACATTTCTCTTGCATTCGTTTCCCTTGCCATGTGGTAGTTTGAATGTTACTGAGTATTTGTATAATAGATATGACACCCGAAATCCTAATACTAAGACTTCTATTTATACTAATTCGACCATAACGGTCTTGCTATAGGATTATGCCACGTTTAGAACATGCAGGACAATGCCTCTTTCGTCTTTCCACGTGTCCCCAAATGCTCCAACACATAACTTTCAAACTTCGAAAGTCCCGCTTCCATTTGAATTTCAAATACTTTGGTACTTCTCCGTTTCGAACGCTCTTCCCAGACACATCCTTGTTGTTATTTCGAGACTTCTTTAGATATGTTCCCATAATTGCCACTCGAAGCTCCAAGCTTTGACATACTTATTCGAAACACTGCTTCTGCTACTTCGAAACATGACGCTTTACCTCATTTTGATCAAAACGTTTAATTCATTTGGCTTCTAATAACATTATCAAAATCTTCAGCCAACAACTGCCTACGCCTACGTTGTACTACGGTCTTAGCGGCAGGATCTATGGCGAGACGGTGACAGGCGACCTCAGGGTCGAGTCCGGGCATCTCCGTGGCGCTCCAGGCGAACATGTCAGCATTCTCGCGCAAGCAAGCTTTGATCTGCTTCCTTTCCAAGTCGGAGAGATCGATGCCAATCTTCACTCCTTTGCTTGGGTCTGCGCCAAGGGGGACCTGCTCGAAGTCCCCGTCCGGGATTGGTCAGAGGGGAATTTGCTCACCGTTGGGAGGTTCGTCCTGATCGAAACGAGCATCCAGAGCTATGGAGTCGACCTTTGGTGGAGCTCTCTGATCTTCCTCTTTGGCGGGCTCTGGCTTGTCGGGTTCCTGTCGCGTCGTCGCCGGTCTCTTGGCGGGCCTTGTCACGGTGTTGACAGTGTCACGTCCTTTAGATGCGGCGTTGAAACACCTTCGAGCAGCGGCTAGGTCCCCCTGGATGGTAGCTACCCGTGCCCTTTTGGTGTAGAACTTCATCTTCAAATGGATGGTGGAGGGTACCGCGGTCAGTTCTGCCAGTGTTGGTCTCCCCAGGATACAGTTGTAGAGGGACGGGCAGTCGATGACGAGGAAGCGCACTTTAACTTGCCTTTTCGTTGTTACCTCGCCGAAGGTGACCATGAGCTCGACATACCCCCAAGGCTTGGAGGTCGAGCCGTTGAAGTCTTGTAAGTCCGAACCTACATATGGCGAGAGATGTGAGTCGTCCAGCTGTAGAGTCCGGAACAACTGACTGTACATCACGTCGACGGAACTTCCTTCGTCGACGAGGATGTGGTGCACATCAAAGTTAGCCATTCTTGATCTTATCAGCAAAGGGATGACTGCGTTGGGGGCTCCTCCGGGGAGCTCTTCTAGGTAAAAGGTGATAGGCTCCGACCTACCTTTTACTCTTTCAAAAGTCACTGTTTGTGGAGGTGCCGCGTCGACCAGTTCATCCAGCTTTCTTTTGGCCGAATTGATAGTTAGGTCATTGAATCCTCCACCATTGATGACCATGGCGGAGGGAAAGTATTCCCACCTGCTGTGTGTCGTGAGCGGCTCTTGTAGGTGCTCGGGGACGTAAAAGTCCTCGGGTCTTATGACAGAGAAGGCGGTCTAGACGGGGACCGACTCGTCAGATGGTCGGGCGTCTTCCTCTGGTTCTCTTGCCTCCCGGGCGTCACGACGAGGAGCGTCGTTTCGCCGGTATTGGGTGAGCCTCCCTCCCTTGATGAGGTTTCGATGGCGTCCTTGAGGTGGACGCAATATTCAGTCAGATGACCATGGATCCTGTGGTACTGACAATACTTGCTCTTGTCTGCTCCGGGCTTGGCGGGAGCAGGTCGGGGGCATTTGACGCTGCCGTCTTTAAAGTCTGTGCTGGCACACTCTGCCAAAATGCGCTCGCGGG
Source organism: Vicia faba (assembly GCA_948472305.1). Classification (NCBI taxonomy): domain Eukaryota; kingdom Viridiplantae; phylum Streptophyta; class Magnoliopsida; order Fabales; family Fabaceae; genus Vicia; species Vicia faba. The sequence continues at coordinate 377,299 of CATIWC010001648.1, forward strand.
AAGCTGTGAACGGAGTGTATTTGGTAAAACGCCCCGAGGGTCCTCTTTGCTCTCGGACTTCTCAGGGTTTATCCTCTTTTCTTTTCTCCCCGGTTCGTCGAGGAGGAGCAGCTTCCTGGCGCGGGTTGCTGCTGGATCCGCAAGTCCTGGGGTCCCGGGCTCTGTTGGCCGCCTCCCTTTCCTCGTAATCCATATACGCCCGGGCCTTCTCGAGGAGGGAATCGAATGTTCTAGGTGGCTCGATGCCCACTGCCTTTCTGAATTCTGTGTCGGGGAGGAGCCCCCTCTCCAACAAGTATCTTTTCATGTGGTCCACGCAGGGGACATGTATGGCTTCGCGATTGAAGCGATTAATAAACTCCCTCAAGGTTTCATCCTGTCTATGGATGATGGCCTCGAGAGCCGCCTCGGTCTTTGGGTGTCGCCGAGAAGCAGTGAACGAACTTATGAATTGGTTCTTTAGGTTTTGCCACGAGGTGATTGACCCCGGAGCGAGGCCTTTATACTTATCCATTGCTGCCTTTCTGAGGGTCGTGGGGAACAGCCGACATTTGATGGGTCTCCCGACATTGTGGTAGTGCAGCATATCTTCGAACCCGTCTATGTGGTCGACTGGCTCCGCGACTCCATCGTATTCCTTAAGATATGGAGGCTTCTCCATGACCGGGGGAATGGGCGCCTCCATGATGGCTTGTGACAAGGGACCGCGGGGGTCGTCCTCGTCACTTCGCTCCGGGGACAGGGATGGGGACCTGTAATATTGTCGAGCCCGACGGTCCTGGTCGTGCTGGGTATCTCTCGAGCGTGGTGCTCGTTGGTTGATTCTTCCATGCCCATCTCCGGAGTGTCTTCTTTCTTGTCGTGTGGGGGCGTGGCCGCGTCCCCCAACTTCAACGACGGGTTGCCTCTCCAAAGGGGGTCGTCTCCCCGAGGGTCGGGGTGACAGGCTTCGGGAGGTGTCTCTGTAGTGTCTCCGCGGGGGAGACGGGAGATGTACCTCTGTTACTCGAGGAGGTGGAGTTTGGGGCCTCCTGTGTCTCCTCGCAGGTCTTCGAACGTCTTCTAGTGCCCTCAATCTTTCCCCCTGGGCGAAGATGAGGTAATTCGTCTGATTGATCGCCGCGAACAACATGCAGGTTGTGGCATCTGCCCCGGCGGGGACAGGGACTTCTTGAAATTGGGCAGCTCGATAGTTTGTGGGAGCTGCGTTGTCTTCTTCGAGCGGCGGAGGGACTGAGGAGGATGAGGCAGTAGCTCCGTCGCGGTGGATTTAGGGCCCGGGGCGGTTCCCCCGGGGAGTGTGTTATGACCGGGGTTACTGGTGTTGTCGGTGAGTTCATTCTTATCGGCGAGGCCGTTGTTGGTGTCGATGACGCTAATGTTTTGGTCATCACGAACTTGGTCAGCCATGACGGTAGTAGGTGATTTGAGCTTTGGCCTTCGAGGTTTTGCAAGACGGGGAAGCTAGTTTCTCACAGACGGCGCCACTGATCTTACCTGATCAGACTTGGACCGTCACGACTGGCTCCGAGCGGAAGTTGAGTGAGATGGGGGGGGGGGGGGGGGGGGGGGGGTACCTGCAAGGCACTCCTATGCTAAAATGAGTGATGGTACGAGCAGGCAAAAAAGTATGTGTATGGATGAAAGAATGAATACCTGACCCTCTAGGAACATAGGGTATTTATAGCCCCCAGCGCGGGGCCAAGGTCCTTTCATTGGGCCGACCAAGACTGGCCCAATAAAGGGACTGCCACGTTCTACGTGTGTAGTGGGGACCCGCACGTGGTCTCCTTCCTGGTGATGCTCTACGAGAAATGAGGAGGGACGAGGACGTGGTCTTTCCGGAGTTCAAGTGATTCAGTAACGGTTAGAATCTGCCCTACGAGGAGGGTGCTCGAGCTGGGCTCGAGCTGGAGTTCAGGTGGTCGAGGACACTGTGTTCACGGGCAACGGCGGGCACAACTACAGCTTCTGGTCGACGCGCTGGTGAGAATCCTCCTGCGCGCGCTCCTTGAAGAGTTGCTTGAATTGGACCTTCATTCTTGCTCTTGAGCCAGGGCAGACCCAGTCCAAAACATTATGTTTAGTAAACATATCCGTCTGTTAAATGTGATTTTTAATAAAAATTAGATGTTAGAATTGTTGATCACTACGTGGCTTGGGACATAGCTGATTTTTTTTTTAACATTTGTAATATATATATATATATATATATATATATATATATATATATATATATATATGAATTAGAATTAGTATATGAAACTCGTGAAAAAATAAACTAAAATTTTAATGTTATAGAGTTAATAGGTTAATGTTTCAGATGAATTTTTAATAGTTAAATGTTAGATTTTTGTGAATAATTGAAGAAATTAAAACTTTGAGTTATGGATGAGTGGAGGTTCGGTCGTCATGAAAGGAAAAGAAGAAAAATCTAACTTTTGATCAAAATAAAAAGAAATTCTCATGTTTGATGTTTATGCACATATTTAGGAAACTGACTAAATTAGATAATTTTATCAACAGCCTGTGTTTTTAATTAAATTATTAAAATGTTATAGTAATGATAAAATAATTTTTGAAAAATACATAACATTAAAAACTAGTTGGCAGATGACATCTTACATGTATGATGTATATACTTAACTTATTCCAGAGAATCACACAAGTTAGGTAGGATGATGAAGTTTGATACTAAAATTGTAAAGACAATCTCAGAAGTCCACATGCATATATATATATATATATATATATATATATATATATATATATATATATATATATATATATATATATATATATATATATATATATATATATATATATATATCTTTGGGGTTGGTAATGTCCCTTCAATTAATGGCATATACCAAAGAAAAACAAGTCATTGACTAACAAAAATGCTCCTTAATTATAGTTTGTCAAGGAACACGCGAATCCTAAAGGTAGTATGTTTGTACTTGTACTACATTATTCTCAATTTCATGTTATTTAATTGATTAATGAGTTGCTGATAGATAGTAATTTACATAAAGAAGAATCACAATTATTGTTAAGAGTTGGATAACGGGGTTGTTCAATAAATAAACTAAGAGTTTTTATTCTCATATTTAACTAATATACTTTTTACTTCAAAAATATTCATTCAAGTTGATAGAATACCTCAAAAATGTTACAAATTCAACATGGGAAGAAAATGAAATGATAAATTTGTGATCCTGGTATTTAAATTAATAGCATAAAACTATTAAATGCTATAAATATGACAAAATCAAAATGATGATAGTACTCATGTCTTTTTGTCTATAGTTTTGATATTCAAGTCATTAATTAAACTTATGATTAATCTAAGTTAGAATGTAAATATTATTGGAATTGAAATGTGAGTGGTTAAATCTCACATTTACTTGAAATAGAGAAAATGTTGGTTATATAAGAGAAATGACTTATATTTCTATTGTCTTAAGGATCAGATGGATTAATATATGTCATATTGTCTTAAGATTTAGGTAAATTGAACTCTACTATTATATATGGCTTGTAATAATGGAATCTTAATTAATTCATAAGACTGAAATAAAAGAAATTATAGTTGCTCTATAGTTGTGGAGGTAGACACCATTGATCGAACTGCGTTGATAAAAATTAATCGTATCCATTGTCTTTTACTTTCATTTATCTTTAACATTCTATGTTGGTTGTTGTTCTAACAATTGGTATCAGATGGTGATTAACTCTGGTGTAAAATTTGAGGCAATAAGGTTCGATGAGACAGGTAATTTTGAATTATGACAAAGATGGGTTAAAGATATGTTGGCTCAGCAAATTTTACCGAATGCGTTGTGTGAGACAAAACTAAAGGAGATGAGGATACTGATTGGGTAGAGATGAAGGAGAAGGCTGCATAATTGATTCTCCTATGTGTTTTAGATGAGGTGATGTATCATTTCTTGAACCTGGTCTGACGATTCCGAATGAAGTTTGGGATAAATTGGAGAGTCAATATATGTCAAAGACGTTGATGCATAAATTATTTGCAAAATATCGACTACACGGTCTGAAGATGCGAGAAGGATCTAATTCTTAATAACATGTCAATATTTTCAACATAATCATCGATCTGGTGAGGGTTGGAGTGAATTGATGATGAAGATAAGTAAATTGTCTTGTTCTTCTCATTACCAAGTTCTTATAACCACTTGGTGATTACTCTTACATACGGGAAAGACATTATCATTCTTGATGCGATTACTGCTACACTTTTGTCTCATTCTCAAAGGAGACTAAGTGTAGAGGAAGAAACTCAATATGACGGTCTGTATGTGAAAAGGGATCAAGATCGTAGGCCGAACAAGGGTAATGGAGGTTCTGGAAAGAAGAGATCTAATTCAAGGAATCATAAAATAGGTGAGTGTTATAGTTGCAAACATATTCACTACTACAAAATATACTTTTTGTAACACAATATTACTACAATCTTCTAAATAACCGTAGTAATAATTGATTTTCGCTCGCCTGAATTTTTTAATATTTTATTAAAACAATCCAACCGTTGTGATATATTAAAGGTTACTTGCTTTGATTCTCAGCACCAATAATTTTTTCTTCTTTTCATTACAAAAAGGGGTTGTCCTTATAATCTTATAAATATATTAAAATAAAAATACTTATCACCACAATTAATATCAGAAACCATTGTGGATTGTATTTACATATTATCACAGTTGTTCTTAACAGTCGTGGATATAAGTTTTACATATATATAAGCAAAATTATCAAGCTTTCTCTCAGAATAACCATCACTCTCAAAATAAAACTCTAACAACGCTCTCTTGCACATGCAACGAACTCGTCCTTATAAGCATCTTCAAACTTAAAGGTAATCAAGTTCATTTGTTTTCTCTTTTGTCTTCTTCTTCATAAACTTTCTTCCATGTTATTCATATGTTTTCTTCATTTTTTTTCTTAAAACAAAACCTTAACATTCCTCTCTTCCAATGTGTCCAGATAATCTCTTTAAACTAAAAGGTAATCAAGTTTATACGCTTTATCTTTCTATTTCTTCTCTATTAGATTTCTTCCATTTTTATATGTGTTCCATGTATGACACAGTTCTTCTTAAAAAGGATTTTTTAATTTGGCATTATTTACTTCTTTTTTGGGTTATGTTTCTGTTAATATTAAGATGTTATTAATGCTAGTTTATATTTTTCAAAACAAATTAACATTCTGAAAGTTGTTTATATTTCGAAATCTGGGTTAAGAAAGCGCATACTATGGGTGTGGTTCATAAATAGTTTGTGTTTCTATGGAGAAACAATATAATAAGTATGAATCCATTTTAGAAGCTTCATCCGCCTTATATTTGTTCTTAATAACAACACAAAGTAAATCAACTTCAGATCATTCCACGAATCTTTTCAATAAAAGGTATGTTGTTGTTATTTTGTTGATAAATGCTTATGTGTGTTGTTGTTGTTGTTGATAAATGTTTCTCAGAAGTTTCACTAGAGTTTATTAGATTGTGTGTAGATTGTCTATTTCACTAACACTTCACTGAATATGCATTCATTTAAATCGATTTAGAAAATAATAATTTGAAAATTAAGTTATATTTGAAAGCCAACTTAGATCAATTAATGTTTTTCGAATTGCATTTTTCTCGTAATTCATCTATCGCTCTTTAACACGTTGGACTTGGTTCAATTCCCCAAATTCTTGAAAGCAATGGTTTGTTTTCTTTTAGTAAATATTGCAAAACATCAAATTTTTTGAGAAATTCCTAATCATCTTCATCGTTGTCATCATAATAATCATCATCATCAATTAAAATAATGAGGATGATAGTAATGATGATGATTCAGAATTAGTCAATATATTGATTCTTTTCAAAATAAACTGGGAGATAGTGAATTGTTGCTTTGAAGAAATTGAGGCATTGAACCAAATTCTATGTATTAAATAGCAAGATATGAATTATGAGATGCATGCCATTTGAAAAATAGTGGTTCGTTTAAGTTTTTTTCAAGAATAATTTAATTTTTCAAATTATTGTCTTCTACATTAATTTTAATTGTTGTATATGTTTAGTGAGGTATAGGGAAAAATAAGCAATCCACATATTTTATAATAAACTAGAGGTACATACCACAATGATTATCTTGTTTAACTGTGGTGAAATATTAATTACATTTTGAATAAATTATTGTTGTTGGGTTTCTAACTCATGACCTAAATATATATCACAATGATTATTTAATATAACAATTGTGATAGGTAGCACACTACCTATCTTATCACCATGATCACACGCCCGTTGTGGAAACCAACATACATACAACCACCCCTTTCCTCACAACAGTTGGTCAGACATTATGGTATCCCTTTTCCAACTGTCGTGAAATGGCATTTATGTAGTAGTGATTCCACACTGGAAGAGGGATTATACAAATAGAAAGCATGGCTCATTCAATTATGCAAATGTAGTTCAAATTGATGATTCTGGTAGTGAAGCATATATATTGTGTGTTTCATCCAACAAGTGCACAGATGTGTGGATCTTTGACTCTAGTTGTTATTTCCACATAACGCCACATCGGGAATGATTTAATACATTTAGATCATGTAATTTTGTATTTTCTTATCTAGGTTGTGATAGATAGCACACTACATATATTATCACCACGGTCACACGCCCGTTGTGGAAACCATCATACATGCAACCACCCTTTACCTCATAACAGTTGGTGAGACATTGTGGTATCCCTTTTCCAACCGTTGTGAAATGACTTTAATGTAGTAGTGATTCCGCATTGAAAGAGGGACTATCCAAACAGAAAACATGGCTCATTCAATTCTACAAATATAGTTCAAACTGATGATTATGGTAGTAAAGCATATATTGTGTGTTTCATCTAACAAGTGCACAGATGTGTGGATCTTTGACTCTAGTTGTTCTTTCCACATAACGCCACATCAAGAATGGTTTGATACATTTAGATCATGTAATTTTGGATTTACTTATCTAGGTGATGATAAAGCATGTACTATCACTAGAATGGGGAAAATTAAAATTGACATGGATGACGGTGGCGTGCGAATACTGAATGAAGTCATATATATATTTTAGAATTTAGGAATAACTTGATTTCCCTAGTTAATCTACAGGCAAGTAGTTTCTCCTACAATTCAGATGGAGATAGGGACATTATGAAGGTTACCAATGGTGCATTAAATGTGATGGGTACAGGGAGGACTGCATATAACATCTTTTGTTCTATGTAATTGGTTTCATGACATTTTGGTGAAGAAAGGACAAAAAAATGGAGTGTACACGATATTTTGGTGAAGAAAGGACACATATGGTACATGACGTTCCAACATGTGTGCAACATTTGGCTCTTGACAGGAGGCCAATGTTGTTTTTTATCTGAGCAATTTCTAGTTATGTGCAACATGATTTGTTGCTATCTTTTAGAAATGTGTGATTTATATTTTTTTGGCATATTGAATAAGATCAAATCTATTTAATTGGAGAATTAAATTTGAATCAAAACAAATCAAATCATTTTAGATGTTTTTGGAAAAAACAAATCAAAACAACATCCTCTACAAATCTGGATGTGGTCGAATCTTATGCCCATTGAAGAAAAGCTCAGATTGCATTGCTATTCAATGAGACTCAAACCTAAATTTTGAAGGTGTGAAAGTATTGAAAAATCTATGTGTTAGGGTTTCTATTTTGAATCTTTTTTTTGTGTTATTGTTTGTGCACCACTATAGTTCCTGAATGCATATCTTAAGTCATTGTGTTTGGTTTGTTAGTGATTGAGATAAAGTGAGAGAGGTTCTCGTATTTAGGGGTAGTCCTAAATAGAAATACACAAGTAGTATTAGGAAAAGGCATTGAAATAGAGTTGTTCATCTAAGACTAATTATACTAATACTATTGAGAAGTGGATTTCCTTTCTTGAGTTGGAAGCCCCCCAGCCGTAGGTGAAGTTGCACTGAATTAGGTTACCAATTCTCTTGTGTTCTTTATTGCTTTATGTTTAATCATCTTGTTTTCTATTATTGGTCAAATTTTGGTTTAAAATGTTGAACACCTTGGCTTAGACATATGGTCCAACTTGGTCCCCACAAAACAAATGTTCAGCATCTACAAATTGTTAGGGAACACTATTGTAGGTGATGTTCCATAAGTTGAGTTTTACAATGATGTAACCAAACTTTGCCATATGCATCTCGATCATCTCACTAAGCGTGGGATGATGAAACTTCATAAGATAAATTTATTGAAGGGTGTTCGTAGTTGCAAGTTGGAATGTGAATGTATTATATAATTGAGAAACAGTTTCGTGTTTAGCTCAAGACTGAAGAGCACAAAACATATGGAATTTTAGACTATGTGCATTATGAGGTGTTGGGGCCTACAAAAGTGGATTCCATGGGTGTTTCAAGGTATTTTGTGATTTTAACAAATGATTTTTCTCGCAAGGTTTGGGTTTATTTCTTGAAGCAAAAATTTGAAGTCTTTACCAAATTCATGTTATGAAAGGTAGAGGTAGAGAATCAAACAGGCATAAAAATTAAGTATTTATGATTAGATAATAGGATAAAGTACATTGATTTGAAATTCAAGAGGTTTTGTGAAGAACATGATATTCAAAGACATTTTCCAGTTTTCAAGTCATAAAAATAAAATGGTATGGTGGAGAGAATGAATAGGTCTCTTAATGAAATGGAAGATGTTTCTTTCTAAGTGTTGGACTATCAAAAGGTTTATGAGCAGAGGCAGTTAACATGATATGACATCTTATCAACAGGTCACCACAGGGGCTTCATTAAAAGGGGCGGGGGGGTTGCATACGAGGTATGGGCAAGTAATTCTATTAACCTTGATAATATAAAGATTTTTGGGTGTCCTTCTTTTGTGCATATATCCAGTAAAGATCGATCCAAAGTCGAAGAAGTGTGTCCTCGTCAGTTACACAAAAGGTGTAAAGGCGTTCAAGTTATGGGATTTGATTAAAAAGAACATGGTAATCAGTAGAGATGTTGTTTTTTATGAGTAGTTAATTTTGAAGAACTCAATTGTAATAAATGTATCAACATCTAAAGAAGAAACTTACAATAAATATGTGATTCAGGAAGATGTTGATCTGCCACTAGTTAAAAATATGCATGCAGTGCTTGAACCATATGAGGAACCAAGATTTGATACTGAAATTGACCATGGACCTAAAAGTTTCAGGTGGAGTACATGATTATATCCGTATATATGGCTGAGAGCATCATTCAACCAATCCACAAGAAAGATATGGATATGAAGACTTGGCAGCCTATGCATTTCTTATTAGTTCTGGACATCCTTCTACTTTTTTAGAGGTTGTAGCTAGCTATGAGAAAGATAAGAGGATAGGTACAATAGAGGATGATATGGAGTCCTTGAAGAAAAGGGTCATCGGCTATAAGTGTGTGTTTAAGAGAAACCCGACTATAATAGAAAAAGAAGGGGAAAAGTTCAAGGCTCGTCTTCTAGCAAAAGGGAACTCATAAGATAAGTGGATTGATTATGATGAGATTTTATCTTTGGTCATAATACATACTTCTATTAGGGCAGTGTTAGCCATGATAGTTAGCCGAAACATGCATTTAGAGCATATGGATATGAAGACAACATTTCTTCAAGTAATCTAGTTGAGAAAATTTACATGGAGAATCTATAAGGGTTCAGTGACAGTGGACATGGAATACTAGTTTGTAAATTTAAGAGGTCTTTGTATGGTTCAAATCAGTCTCCAAGGAAATGGTACAAGCGCTTTGATTCATACATGCTTAATATTGGCTACAAAAGGTATAAGTATGATTTTTGTGTTTATGTTAGGAGCCTTGATGATGGCTCTTTTATTTTTATGTTACCATATGTTAATGATATGTTGATTGTTACTTATCATTTATATGATTTAAATGAACTGAAAATCATGTTTGCAAATGAGTTTGACATGAAAGACTTAGTTGCTGCTAAGAAGATTCTTGGTTTAGAAACTCACAAGGATAAGAGTGATAAAAAATTATGGATCTCTCTTAAAACATCAATGTTAAAAAGGTGTAGACAAGTTTTACATGAGTAAATAGAAGTTTGTTATTACTCCATTGGATAATCACTTTAAGCTCTCATTGGATAAGTGTCCAAAGATAGATGCAAAAGTTGAGTATATATCAATGGTCCCTTATACCACCTTTGTTGGTTATTTAATGTATGTTATGGTCTACGACCAGATGTTATACAAGTTCTAAGTCAAGTTTGTAAGTTTATGTCCAAACCAGGAGAGCATTATTAGGAATCAATCAAGTGGATTTATATGTACTTAAAGAGTACTATGAGTTATGGTATCGTGTTTAGCAGTGAGAAGAATGATCATTCCGTTGTAGTATATGTTGATTTATACTATGTTGGTGATATGGATGATAGGAGGTTAACAATGAGGTGTACTTTTACTTTAGCATGAGTACCTATTTATTGGAAATCATTGGTTCAATCCATAGTGCGTCAAAAACTGAAGTAGAGTATATGGAGCCAGCTGAAGTTCCCAAAGAAGTCGTATGGCTTACAAGAGTTCTAAGAGAATTGGGTGTTGAGAAATGTGGATTTCATATGCATTGTGATAGTCATAGTGTCATTTATTTGGTAAACAATTAGATGTATCAGGTCAAGACCAAGCATTTTGATGTGAGGTTTCACAAATTCAAAAATTCTTCATAGGGATTTTATATTCGGCAATGTGAATATTGTTGAGTATGACTCATATTGTTGAGATTATTATGGCTTGTAGAGTATAGCTTATATTATTAAGATTATTATGGGTTGTTAAGTATAGTTCATATTATTGAAATAATTATGGGTAGAGTTAATTGTTTGTTGAGAGGAATTGGGGATTAGGGTTTAGGTAAATTGAACATGTTATGCCCTAATTTTTACCCCTAATACCCCTCATCATTTTACATCTATACAATACATCAATATATAAAAAGATGTTTTATCTTTGAGGGATCACCAATCATCCTAATTGTGTATCTTGTACATGCATATTTTATGTTTACTAATCTCTAACTAAAATATAAAATAAAAATATGTTTTGTTTCCCTCTTGTGTCTTGTACATTGTAGGTGTTAAGCCAAATGCATCTATCTTACCTCCTAAGCTAGGGTTTTGAGAATTAATCCTCAGCTAGTTGATCATTCATTGAACCTCAAAGGCTTTAACTTTAAAGCTATGTTTCTAGAATTCAAGTGCCATATCTTGAGCATCTCTCAACTTCATATGGTCAAGTTTATCTCAAGTTATTGTGGTTTGATTCATCAAGAAATTTCATAGGTTAATATGTTTATTTACATGCCTTATTCAACAATTTTCATCAAGATATGATCCATGTCATTAAGTTTTCTTCAAGATAACACCATTATAAGGTCATATGTGCTTCATTATGCCTTATATTACAAGCAAAGTTAAAAAGTTTCAAATTTGATTCATGTTGTTTGACCTAATTTGGCAAGTTCTTGATTTTATGGTCACAAGTGCATAAATCTCTCAATTTTCAACATTTTGAAGTGATTCTTTTCTCTATGAACTATTATCATCATCCTCTACAACTCTCCTTTACATCACAATAGCCAATTACGTTTGGAGGATCATCAAACGTTTGAATACATTAGAGATCAATTTCTGAAATTTGACCTAATTTCAAGTAACTTTTATCCAACTTTCAAGGATCATAACTTGATAAATTCTCACCATTTTAAGCTAACTCTTTTTTTACCATAATATTTAGGATAAGTTTAATTCAAGGAGAAATGCCTAAAAATTCTTTAAAGGTCATTGAATTAAAGGAGACATTATAGGTCATTTTTAGTCCTTATGGACTTGAAAGTTTTCTAAGTACAGAGTGCTTATTTTCAGCCAACTTCAAAGCATCATAACTTTTGATCCAAGTTTCCAAATGAATACTTTTTTAGAACATTGTAAAGCTTGTAGGAAGATGTTTCGATTGCAAGAGGAATGAGGTCATAAAGCTACCTATGCATGATGCCCCATGGATCTAAAGTTGGTCACCCAAAATCGAGTTTTGCACCATGATCAGATTTTCAAATTCTTTTAATTCCAATTACAAGTCACTTAAGCATCCATTTATGCTTCTAATCAAGTATAAAAAGTTTCCAGAAGGTGATTAGCAACCAAAACGCGCGTAATTGATGAGTTTAGAGAAGTTTCAAGTTACACTTTGTTCATGACTTAGGTTCACATGATTTGATTGAAATGCTTATCATTTAGCCCATCTTAACATTCTATTTTATTCCTTCTATAAATAGAGACCTTACCCTCTTCATTTAGGAAAATTTTGACAGCCAAAACCACTCTGCCAAAATCACATATGAACTCTTAAGCTTGAACTTCATTTCCTCATTTCCACACCTTATTAACTCAAAATCTCCATTCAATTAGCTTCACCAACATTCAGTGAAGCTAACCAGCTCAAGAATAAGAAGAATCGTGCCATAGCTGAAGCTTACCAAGTCAGTTTTCAAGAGATTTCAAGCACACCTCATTCAGGTAGAAATCACTACCAATTCAACTCAAATTTGTTGCTACAATGTATCTCTTGGCTCACTGATACTCGTAGTATTCTTACTTTTCATTAATTGATGTGTTTGATATGTCTATTTTTGAAATTTCTTCTGGTTTTTTCCAAATCGAGTAAGTTGTGTTTGAAATAATTTTTTTTTTTGCGAGGATATGGTTGAGATAGCCTCCCTCAAACGCTTCCAATAATACCAATCCCATGAGCAATGGTTACTTCTTTGTGAAACACAAATTTACCCTAGTTGCAGGTGGCTGGAGGTTGAAGATAACCTAAGTGTCATCATCAACCAATGAAGGCGTCACAATTGTGTTAATCTGACTGGCTTGACTTTAAATGGCTTTGTGTACACGCGTTGACTCGTCTCTAAAGTGGATGCGTGTTTCTAAGCCTTTCAGATTTCCACGTCAATTAATGAAAGGGAGATCGAACACCTTCTACATTTTCTGTTTTTTATTTCTTTTTCTAATTTAGTTTTAAATTATTTTTAATTCAAAAATCAATAACTCTCTCATTTTAATTCAAAAAAATACAAAAATTATTTCTAAAATTTCCTCTTCATTTTCTTCTTCTGATTCATATTTTTATTTTTATTTTATTTTTTATTTTACTAGTTTTCATGAATTTTTGAATGTGTGCTTAGTTTTAATTAGTTTTAAAATGTTTTTAATACTTTAACAATTTTGGAAAAGATATTATATGATCCAATGATGGTCTCTGGCCTATGGTAATTTTATTTGATTTTTATTTTATGTCTTGCTATTTTTCATCTTTTTTTGATCTTTTTGCTTGATTTTAAATAATTTTAAAATAGTTTCTGATTTTCAAAAATGATGAAACTATTTTTCTAAAAATATTATAGGTTATTTATGATTTTTCTATGATCTCATTTCACTTTAATTTGATGTTTTGAGTAGGCTTTTGATATTTTACCTTTTATTTCCATTTAAAATCATTTTAAAATCCATTTATTAATTGTTTAATTGTATTTAAATATTGTTTTGACTTTGTTTACTGTTTGGACTTGATTCATGGTTCATTTGATCACAGTTTCATCAGCCTCATTGGATCTTGGGTGTTGATGGGGTGAAAATCCTAATCCGCCAAAATGGATGAATGATGTTGATGACAACTTGATCAAGACCTTTGATACAAATTGAATTTCTATCTTGTCTTGTTCACCTTACCTCTGCTTCATCTATTTCTTCTTATTTTTCTTTTTGGATAAATTGGATGATTGATGATTCATCTTGTTCAGTTGAATATGGATTGGTACTTGATGAACTTTCATAATTTCAAATCTACCTCTAAGTGATTAATTGGTCACTCAAAGTACTTTGGATTAGTGATAGTTTGTCCTAAGGTATCATGAAGGATTTGATTGATATAATGATCTCATCTCCTTGACTTAGGTCTTGATCCACTTTTTTTTTTATACTTGTGCTACATATTTTAGAAGTATGATTTCTATCATATCTCTAAAATGTATGGTATATACATTATTATTGACCGACCTCGTATAGTATTAAATTTTATACAAGTCCATCTGCGCTTGTTTAACATAGCACTAAATTTGTCCCGAATCAGAAAACTAACATATTAACTCTAACATTTATTGTACTAACTTTTTACTTTAATGCAGTTTAAATTTTCCGCAATTTACTTTATGTCATTTAATTTTATCATTCATGTCATTTATCTTTTTGCTCTTTCTTTTATGCTATTTTCTCTTTGTCTATTTGAATTTTTATCTAATGCCATTTTTCCTTTGTCCACTTGGACTCTTATTTTTATTCTTAAGTCATTAATAATCCACTTGAACATTAAAATACTTAAGGCTCTTTATGGACTATGATTGTTATCCCTTGGCATATTGGAGTATTTGGACTTTTGGACTTAGCATAAGACCTTGTTACTTGGAGACTTTTGGACCCTGAAATCTTGTTGCTATTTTGTCTGTATTGGAAACTTTTTTGTGTGCAGGTGTTACTCTGAAATTCATCTGATGCAAAAATAATTCATCTGAAACACCAAGTTCATCTAATGCATACCAGGTCATTTGTTCCTTTTTGAATTCATATGATGCAAGCTTGCATCTGAGACACTTATAATTCATCTAATATTTACTACTTCATTGTGTGTTGCTTTAATCCAAACAATCAGAATGCTATGTTGACTTTATTATGTCAAGTGTTGGCTTCTTGTTTGGTTATATCTTTTCTACCTTAGCTTTTACTTTATGCTTTATGATAGTCTCCTCATCTCTTGCCCATCTTCTTTAATTTCAAAATCTTCTCTCTCCTTTTCAAAAACCTTCTTTGTTTGCAAACTTAAAACATTTTCATAATAATAATAAAACCTTGACTTTGCCAAGTGCATTTTCAAAAAAATAATCTTAATTAAATCTTAATTCATTTAATAAAAGTCTAACTTTTTTCATCTAAGACTAAAAAATACAAAACCTCACTTCAAGTTTTTTGTCACTTTTGACTTTTGATTTTAAAATATTTTCTTAAAGATTAGATGTGAGTCATGTCTATGGTTGAGATGTAATTCTCCCTGGTTCATAACATTGATTAATATGATGTTGAATTTTTTTCACTTGAAGGGGTTAGTGGCATATCTGTTGAGTTATACAGGTTGGAGCCCTCCTTTCAATTGTGATGCAAAGATCAATCATTCTCATGTTTATGGATATTTGGATGAGTATTTTTCCTAAGATGACAAAATGTCTCTTCTCTTAAAATTAACCAACAAATAATTTTGTTCATTGCACATTGCACATTGGTGGTACGTAGGCACAAAGCTCCTTGTAGTTTTGCCGAATCAAAATTATAAAAACCATTTATTTTCTCATCTCCACAAACTTTTTGCAAAAAAACATATTTTCAAAGAGGTTCATGCGGAGTATCGTAGATGTTTAAGGTGTTAATACATTCCCTTTGCATAACTAACCCCCTACCTAGATCTTTGTTTTTATTAGTTTTTTGTGTGAAAAACTTCTTCGGATTTTATTCACTCTTTTCCCATTCCTTTAGAAATAATATTATGCCGAGTGGCGACTTTCACTTTGTGAGTTAAGTTAATCAATAGCTTAATCTCAATTTTCACCGCTAGGAGAACCCTAGTATTATATATAGCTTATAACACTAAAATCCTAATTAATCATATGACAAAAATAAGGAAATTATAATTGCTATATAGTTGCATATGTAGGTATCATTGACCGAACTGTGTTAACAAATATCGATTGTGTTCATTGTCTTTTATTTTATTTATCTTTAATCTTCTATATTGGATGGTGTTATAACAAATATGATTCAACCGAATTACGTGACAACATGGAAAAAAAATTCAAACAATTTTGTTGCATCAATGTAATAATAAAAGAACCCCACACACAGAAAAAAATTATTGAAAAATATGAAAGAAACTGATGCAAATAGTCATTATAGACCCGAAAAATAACTCTAAATAACTCCTCTAGTTGATGAGGAGGACAAATTAGGATTACAAGAGAAGAGATCATAATATGTTATATGTGCAGTAATCTCACTCTGGCAGTGGAGAGAAAGAAAAATAAGGAGCGGAAGAAAGAAATAAGGGAATAGAAACAATGATGCAATAATTGAATGTGAAACGAGATCATAGGTTTTTGTTAGATATATTATATTTAAGCATTTTATATTTAGTCTACAAGTTCATTATAAATAAACATAATGTAGTTCAAGAAATATCATCACATAAAGTTATCATAATATAATTCAATAATTATTATTTTTTTAGTTATATTTATATATTTATCTTCGTGATTATTTGTGTGATTCTAAAATACATGCAACATATAATTTTTATATCTGTATTTTGAGGCATTTATTTCATATTATCCATTAGAAACCAAAT
This sequence comes from Vicia faba, assembly GCA_948472305.1. Classification (NCBI taxonomy): domain Eukaryota; kingdom Viridiplantae; phylum Streptophyta; class Magnoliopsida; order Fabales; family Fabaceae; genus Vicia; species Vicia faba. The sequence continues at coordinate 393,840 of CATIWC010001648.1, forward strand.
TTTCGCTTGCAAGTTCCAACAATTTATATCAAAGGCAATTGTTAAATTTTAGAGTGGAAAATTTATTTTTTGAAATAATGACTTCTATTAGTGGAACCGTCAAGGTTGAGAAATATGAAATAGAGATATTTAATAGAAAAATAATTTTTATTTCTATTTGATGATGCAAATGAAAATTTTTGCTTAGTTTTTACAAAATTTGCATAAAGACTTGGCATAGAAAGAACAAAAACCTAAGGATATGAAATATTAGGATTTAAAAGAGCTAGATCTTGAAGCATAGATAGCCACAATATTAGGCCTTTGAGAGGGATATTGTATTATAGGTCAATAAAGAAGAAATTACAATTAGTGCATGGACAAAGTTATAGACTCAACTCCATGACGAAGACTCTAACAAATTAGATCTATCTAAAATTCAAAATTGTATATCTGTAAGATGAAAAGAATGAACTATAATCCGATGATTATATCAATAAGTTTGATAGGACTTATATCAAACTTAGAATATATAGATGTGAAGGTAGATGAAGAAGAAATTTCACTGATGTTACGACTTTCATTGCTAAAGTCCTGTAAAAATTTAGTTCAAACATTGATGCATGTAGGTGATACTCTATGGACGAGACTAAAATGTCGCTTTTAGGCAAATGGTCTTCGAAATGTTGCTACAAGTGGAATATTATCCACTAATGGAAGAGAACAAGTTAAAGGATATTATGGAACTAATAGAAGGACAAGTGAAAGAACAAAAGTGAAGGGAGGAACATTTATAGGTAAAATCTAGACCTCATGCAAAATCGCCATGTGTTAAATGTGGTGGTGTGAGCTTGAATATTTTAAAGTGAATATTCCCAAATAAGGGGGGGGGGGGGGGGGGGGGGGGGGGGGGGGTAGTATTCAAGAAGAAGAATATTTAACAACTTCAAAAGGAAACAACAAAAGAAACAAGATGTGAATTATGTCTCAAATGAAAAAATGATTATCGTTAGTCCATTTCAAAATAATTACAATGAAATATTTGGTAAATGGACGTTTGATTTAGGAACATCTCACCAGATATGTCTAAATAGTAAGTGGTTTATAATTAACAAAGTTTGGATGGTGGCACAACTTTGATGGGAAATAATCATGCTTGCAAGACTGTTGGGTTAGGTATTGTCTCCAGAAAAGATGCATGATGTGGAGCAATTATAACCGTCAAGGATGTGAGATACATCCCAAGTTTACGGGAAAACCCTTATTTCTCTTAGGTTATTAGAG
>CATIWC010001649.1:0-62202 GCA_948472305.1 Vicia faba
ATGGTATAATAGATATAAATAATTTCAATATTTTTCTTCTTCTCCATCACCAAATTTTAGGTTACTTCATCACTAAGAAACTAAGTTAAAAGACTATTAATTAATGACACATATTTCATATACATTGGTAATTATTAAAAATATATAACTACGCTCGATATTATATTTATTCCCCATATTCACATTGTACTATGGTATAATAGAAATAGATGATTTCATTATTTTTCTTCTTCCCAATCACCATGTTTTTGGTTACTTCATCACTAAGAAACTAAATAAAAGAGTGTTAATTAATGACACATATTTCATATACATGGGTATTAATTAAAATTATATAATGACGCTCGATAGTATATTTATTCACCATGTTCATATAATATTAAGGTATAATAGATATAAACTATTTCAATATTTTTCTTCTTCTCCATCACAAAATTTTAGGTTACTTCTTCATTAAGAAACTAAATAAAAGACTATTAATTAATGACACATATTTCATATACGTTGGTAACAATTGAAATTATATAATGAGGCCCGATAGTTTATTTATTCACCATATTCATATTGTATTATGGTATAATAGATGTTAACAATTTCAATATTTTTCTTCTTCTGCATCACCAAATTTTAGGTTACTTCATCACTAAGAAACTAAGTTAAAAGACTATTAATCAATGACACATATTTCATATACATTAGTAATAATTCTAATTATATAACGAGGCCCGATAGTGTATTTATTCACCATAGTAATATTGTATTATGTTATAATAGATGTAAACAATTTCAATATTTTTCTTCTTCTCCATCACCAAATTTTAGATTATTTTATCACTAAGAAACTAATTAAAAGACTATTTATTAATGACACATATTTCATATACATTGGTAATAATTAAAATTAAAAAACAACGCTCGATAGTATATTTAATTAGCAAATTCATATTATCTTATGGTATAATAGATGTAAACAACTTCAATATTTTTCTTCTTCTCCATCACCAAATTCTAGGTTACTTCATCACTAAGAAACTTAGTTAAAAGACTATTAATTAATGACACATATTTCATATACATTGGAAATAATTAAAATTATATAAAGACGCTCGATAGTATATTTGTTCACCATATTCATATAGTATCATGGTATAATAGATGTAAACACATTCAATATTATTCTTCTTCTCCATCACCAAATTTTATGTTATTTCACTAAGAAACTAAGTTAAGAGATTATTAATTAATGTCACATATGTCATATACATTGGTAATAATTAAATTATATATAGGCGCTCGGTAGTATATTTGTCCACCATCTTTATATATTATTATGGTATAATAGATGTAAACAAATTCTTAATTTTTCTTCTTCTCCATCACAAAAATTTTGGTTACTTCCGCACTAAGTAACTAAATTAAAAGACTATTAATTAGTGACACATATTTCATATAGATTAGTAATAATTCAAAATATATAATGAGGCCCGATAGTATATTTATTCACCATATTCATATTTTATTATGGTATAATAGATATAAACAATTTCAATATTTTTCTTCTTCTCCATCACCAAATTTTAGGTAATTTCATCACTAAGAAACTATGTTAAAAGAATATTAATTAATAACACATATTTCATATACATTCTTAATAATTCAAATTATATATTTAAGTTTAATAGTATATTTATTCACCATATCGATATTCTATTATGGTATAATAGATATAAACAATTTCAATATTTTTCTTCTTCTCCATCACCAAATTTTAGGTTAATTCTTCATGAAGAAACAAAATAAAGACTATTAATTAATGACACATATTTCATATACATTGGTAATAATTAAAATTATATAACGACGGTCAATAGTATATTTATTTACCATATTCACATTGTATTATAGTATAATAGATGTAAACAATTTTTATATTTTTCTTCTTCTCCATCGCCAAATTTTAGGTTACTTCTTCATTAAAAAACAAAATAAAAGACTATTAATTAATGACACATATTTCATATACATTGGTAATAATTAAAATTACATAACAATGCTTGATAGTATATTTATTTACCATATTCACATTATATTACAGTATAATAGATGTAAACAATTTCAATATTTTTCTTCTTCTCCATCACCAAATTTTAGGTTACTTCATCACTTAGAAACTAAGCTAAAAGACTATTAATTAATGACATATATTTCATATACATTGATAATAATTAAAATTATATAAAGACACTTGGTAGTATATTTGTTCACCATATTAATATAGTATTATGGTATAATAGATGTAAACAAATTCAATATTATTCTTCTTTTCAATCACCAAATTTTAGGTTACTTCTGCACTAAGTAACTAAATTAAAAGACTATTAATTAATGACACATATTTCATATACTTTAGTAATAATTCAAAATATATTATGAGGCCCGATAGTACATTTATTCACGATATTCATATTGTATTATGGTATAATAGATATAAATAATTTCAATATTTTTCTTCTTCTCCATCACCAAATTTTAGGTTACTTCATCACTAAGAAACTAAGTTAAAAGACTATTAATTAATGACACATATTTCATATTCATTGGTAATTATTAAAATTATATAACTACGCTCGATATTATATTTATTCCCCATATTCACATTGTACTATGGTATAATAGAAATAGATAATTTCATTATTTTTCTTCTTCCAATCACCATGTTTTGGGTTACTTCATCACTAAGAAACTAAATAAAAGAGTGTTAATTAATGACACATATTTCATATACATTGGTATTAATTAAAATTATATAATGACGCTCGATAGTATATTTATTCACCATTTTCATATAATATTAAGGTATAATAGATATAAACTATTTCAATATTTTTCTTCTTCTCCATCACCAAATTTTAGGTTACTTCTTCATTAAGAAACTAAATAAAAGACTATTAATTAATGAAACATATTTCATATACGTTGGTAACAATTGAAATTATATAATGAGGCCCGATAGTTTATTTATTCACCATATTCATATTGTATTATGGTATAATAGATGTTAACAATTTCAATATTTTTCTTCTTCTGCATCACCAAATTTTAGGTTACTTCATCACTAAGAAACTAAGTTAAAAGACTATTAATCAATGACACATATTTCATATACATTAGTAATAATTCTAATTATATAACGAGGCCCGATAGTGTATTTATTCACCATAGTAATATTGTATTATGTTATAATAGATGTAAACAATTTCAATATTTTTCTTCTTCTCCATCACCAAATTTTAGATTATTTTATCACTAAGAAACTAATTAAAAGACTATTTATTAATGACACATATTTCATATACATTGGTAATAATTAAAATTAAAAAACAACGCTCGATAGTATATTTAATTAGCAAATTCATATTATCTTATGGTATAATAGATGTAAACAACTTCAATATTTTTCTTCTTCTCCATCACCAAATTCTAGGTTACTTCATCACTAAGAAACTTAGTTAAAAGACTATTAATTAATGACACATATTTCATATACATTGGAAATAATTAAAATTATATAAAGACGCTCGATAGTATATTTGTTCACCATATTCATATAGTATCATGGTATAATAGATGTAAACACATTCAATATTATTCTTCTTCTCCATCACCAAATTTTATGTTATTTCACTAAGAAACTAAGTTAAGAGATTATTAATTAATGTCACATATGTCATATACATTGGTAATAATTAAATTATATATAGGCGCTCGGTAGTATATTTGTCCACCATCTTTATATATTATTATGGTATAATAGATGTAAACAAATTCTTAATTTTTCTTCTTCTCCATCACAAAAATTTTGGTTACTTCCGCACTAAGTAACTAAATTAAAAGACTATTAATTAGTGACACATATTTCATATAGATTAGTAATAATTCAAAATATATAATGAGGCCCGATAGTATATTTATTCACCATATTCATATTTTATTATGGTATAATAGATATAAACAATTTCAATATTTTTCTTCTTCTCCATCACCAAATTTTAGGTTATTTCATCACTAAGAAACTATGTTAAAAGAATATTAATTAATAACACATATTTCATATACATTCTTAATAATTCAAATTATATATTTAAGTTTAATAGTATATTTATTCACCATATCGATATTCTATTATGGTATAATAGATATAAACAATTTCAATATTTTTCTTCTTCTCCATCACCAAATTTTAGGTTAATTCTTCATGAAGAAACAAAATAAAGACTATTAATTAATGACACATATTTCATATACATTGGTAATAATTAAAATTATATAACGACGGTCAATAGTATATTTATTTACCATATTCACATTGTATTATAGTATAATAGATGTAAACAATTTTTATATTTTTCTTCTTCTCCATCGCCAAATTTTAGGTTACTTCTTCATTAAAAAACAAAATAAAAGACTATTAATTAATGACACATATTTCATATACATTGGTAATAATTAAAATTACATAACAATGCTTGATAGTATATTTATTTACCATATTCACATTATATTACAGTATAATAGATGTAAACAATTTCAATATTTTTCTTCTTCTCCATCACCAAATTTTAGGTTACTTCATCACTTAGAAACTAAGCTAAAAGACTATTAATTAATGACATATATTTCATATACATTGATAATAATTAAAATTATATAAAGACACTTGGTAGTATATTTGTTCACCATATTAATATAGTATTATGGTATAATAGATGTAAACAAATTCAATATTATTCTTCTTTTCAATCACCAAATTTTAGGTTACTTCTGCACTAAGTAACTAAATTAAAAGACTATTAATTAATGACACATATTTCATATACTTTAGTAATAATTCAAAATATATTATGAGGCCCGATAGTACATTTATTCACGATATTCATATTGTATTATGGTATAATAGATATAAATAATTTCAATATTTTTCTTCTTCTCCATCACCAAATTTTAGGTTACTTCATCACTAAGAAACTAAGTTAAAAGACTATTAATTAATGACACATATTTCATATTCATTGGTAATTATTAAAATTATATAACTACGCTCGATATTATATTTATTCCCCATATTCACATTGTACTATGGTATAATAGAAATAGATAATTTCATTATTTTTCTTCTTCCCAATCACCATGTTTTGGGTTACTTCATCACTAAGAAACTAAATAAAAGAGTGTTAATTAATGACACATATTTCATATACATTGGTATTAATTAAAATTATATAATGACGCTCGATAGTATATTTATTCACCATGTTCATATAATATTAAGGTATAATAGATATAAACTATTTCAATATTTTTCTTCTTCTCCATCACCAAATTTTAGGTTACTTCTTCATTAAGAAACTAAATAAAAGACTATTAATTAATGACACATATTTCATATACGTTGGTAACAATTGAAATTATATAATGAGGCCCGATAGTATATTTATTCACCATATTCATATTGTATTATGGTATAATAGATGTTAACAATTTCAATATTTTTCTTCTTCTGCATCACCAAATTTTAGGTTACTTCATCACTAAGAAACTAAGTTAAAAGACTATTAATCAATGACACATATTTCATATACATTAGTAATAATTCTAATTATATAACGAGGCCCGATAGTGTATTTATTCACCATAGTAATATTGTATTATGTTATAATAGATGTAAACAATTTCAATATTTTTCTTCTTCTCCATCACCAAATTTTAGATTATTTTATCACTAAGAAACTAAGTTAAAAGACTATTTATTAATGACACATATTTCATATACATTGGTAATAATTAAAATTAAAAAACAACGCTCGATAGTATATTTAATTACCAAATTCATATTATTTTATGGTATAATAGATGTAAATAACTTCAATATTTTTCTTCTTCTCCATCACCAAATTCTAGGTTACTTCATCACTAAGAAACTTAGTTAAAAGACTATTAATTAATGACACATATTTCATATACATTGGAAATAATTAAAATTATATAAAGACGCTCGATAGTATATTTGTTCACCATATTCATATAGTATCATGGTATAATAGATGTAAACACATTCAATATTTTTCTTCTTCTCCATCACCAAATTTTATGTTATTTCACTAAGAAACTAAGTTAAGAGATTATTAATTAATGTCACATATGTCATATACATTGGTAATAATTAAATTATATAAAGGCTCTCGGTAGTATATTTGTTCACCATCTTTATATATTATTATGGTATAATAGATGTAAACAAATTCTTAATTTTTCTTCTTCTCCATCACAAAAATTTTGGTTACTTCCGCACTAAGTAACTAAATTAAAAGACTATTAATTAGTGACACATATTTCATATAGATTAGTAATAATTCAAAATATATAATGAGGCCCGATAGTATATTTATTCACCATATTCATATTTTATTATGGTATAATAGATATAAACAATTTCAATATTTTTCTTCTTCTCCATCACCAAATTTTAGGTTATTTCATCACTAAGAAACTATGTTAAAAGAATATTAATTAATAACACATATTTCATATACATTCTTAATAATTCAAATTATATATTTAAGTTTAATAGTATATTTATTCACCATATCGATATTCTATTATGGTATAATAGATATAAACAATTTCAATATTTTTCTTCTTCTCCATCACCAAATTTTAGGTTACTTCTTCATGAAGAAACAAAATAAAGACTATTAATTAATGACACATATTTCATATACATTGGTAATAATTAAAATTATATAACGACGGTCAATAGTATATTTATTTACCATATTCACATTGTATTATAGTATAATAGATGTAAACAATTTTTATATTTTTCTTCTTCTCCATCGCCAAATTTTAGGTTACTTCTTCATTAAAAAACAAAATAAAAGACTATTAATTAATGACACATATTTCATATACATTGGTAATAATTAAAATTACATAACAATGCTTGATAGTATATTTATTTACCATATTCACATTATATTACAGTATAATAGATGTAAACAATTTCAATATTTTTCTTCTTCTCCATCACCAAATTTTAGGTTACTTCATCACTTAGAAACTAAGCTAAAAGACTATTAATTAATGACATATATTTCATATACATTGATAATAATTAAAATTATATAAAGACACTTGGTAGTATATTTGTTCACCATATTAATATAGTATTATGGTATAATAGATGTAAACAAATTCAATATTTTTCTTCTTTTCCATCACCAAATTTTAGGTTACTTCTGCACTAAGTAACTAAATTAAAAGACTATTAATTAATGACACATATTTCATATACTTTAGTAATAATTCAAAATATATTATGAGGCCCGATAGTACATTTATTCACGATATTCATATTGTATTATGGTATAATAGATATAAATAATTTCAATATTTTTCTTCTTCTCCATCACCAAATTTTAGGTTACTTCATCACTAAGAAACTAAGTTAAAAGACTATTAATTAATGACACATATTTCATATTCATTGGTAATTATTAAAATTATATAACTACGCTCGATATTATATTTATTCCCCATATTCACATTGTACTATGGTATAATAGAAATAGATAATTTCATTATTTTTCTTCTTCCCAATCACCATGTTTTGGGTTACTTCATCACTAAGAAACTAAATAAAAGAGTGTTAATTAATGACACATATTTCATATACATTGGTATTAATTAAAATTATATAATGACGCTCGATAGTATATTTATTCACCATGTTCATATAATATTAAGGTATAATAGATATAAACTATTTCAATATTTTTCTTCTTCTCCATCACCAAATTTTAGGTTACTTCTTCATTAAGAAACTAAATAAAAGACTATTAATTAATGACACATATTTCATATACGTTGGTAACAATTGAAATTATATAATGAGGCCCGATAGTATATTTATTCACCATATTCATATTGTATTATGGTATAATAGATGTTAACAATTTCAATATTTTTCTTCTTCTGCATCACCAAATTTTAGGTTACTTCATCACTAAGAAACTAAGTTAAAAGACTATTAATCAATGACACATATTTCATATACATTAGTAATAATTCTAATTATATAACGAGGCCCGATAGTGTATTTATTCACCATAGTAATATTGTATTATGTTATAATAGATGTAAACAATTTCAATATTTTTCTTCTTCTCCATCACCAAATTTTAGATTATTTTATCACTAAGAAACTAAGTTAAAAGACTATTTATTAATGACACATATTTCATATACATTGGTAATAATTAAAATTAAAAAACAACGCTCGATAGTATATTTAATTACCAAATTCATATTATTTTATGGTATAATAGATGTAAATAACTTCAATATTTTTCTTCTTCTCCATCACCAAATTCTAGGTTACTTCATCACTAAGAAACTTAGTTAAAAGACTATTAATTAATGACACATATTTCATATACATTGGAATAATTAAAATTATATAAAGACGCTCGATAGTATATTTGTTCACCATATTCATATAGTATCATGGTATAATAGATGTAAACACATTCAATATTTTTCTTCTTCTCCATCACCAAATTTTATGTTATTTCACTAAGAAACTAAGTTAAGAGATTATTAATTAATGTCACATATGTCATATACATTGGTAATAATTAAATTATATAAAGGCTCTCGGTAGTATATTTGTTCACCATCTTTATATATTATTATGGTATAATAGATGTAAACAAATTCTTAATTTTTCTTCTTCTCCATCACAAAAATTTTGGTTACTTCCGCACTAAGTAACTAAATTAAAAGACTATTAATTAGTGACACATATTTCATATAGATTAGTAATAATTCAAAATATATAATGAGGCCCGATAGTATATTTATTCACCATATTCATATTTTATTATGGTATAATAGATATAAACAATTTCAATATTTTTCTTCTTCTCCATCACCAAATTTTAGGTTATTTCATCACTAAGAAACTATGTTAAAAGAATATTAATTAATAACACATATTTCATATACATTCTTAATAATTCAAATTATATATTTAAGTTTAATAGTATATTTATTCACCATATCGATATTCTATTATGGTATAATAGATATAAACAATTTCAATATTTTTCTTCTTTTCCATCACCAAATTTTAGGTTACTTCTTCATGAAGAAACAAAATAAAGACTATTAATTAATGACACATATTTCATATACATTGGTAATAATTAAAATTATATAATGACGGTCAATAGTATATTTATTTACCATATTCACATTGTATTATAGTATAATAGATGTAAACAATTTTAATATTTTTCTTCTTCTCCATCGCCAAATTTTAGGTTACTTCTTCATTAAAAAACAAAATAAAAGACTATTAATTAATGACACATATTTCATATACATTGGTAATAATTAAAATTACATAACAATGCCCGATAGTATATTTATTTACCATATTCACGTTATATTACAGTATAATAGATGTAAACAATTTCAATATTTTTCTTCTTCTCCATCACCAAATTTTAGGTTACTTCATCACTTAGAAACTAAGCTAAAAGACTATTAATTAATGACATATATTTCATATACATTGATAATAATTAAAATTATATAAAGACGCTCGATAGTATATTTGTTCACCATATTCATATAGTATCATGGTATAATAGATGTAAACACATTCAATATTTTTCTTCTTTTCCATCACCAAATTTTAGGTTACTTCTGCACTAAGTAACTAAATTAAAAGACTATTAATTAATGACACATATTTCATATACTTTAGTAATAATTCAAAATATAATATGAGGCCCGATAGTATATTTATTCACGATATTCATATTGTATTATGGTATAATAGATATAAATAATTTCAATATTTTTCTTCTTCTCCATCACCAAATTTTAGGTTACTTCATCACTAAGAAACTAAGTTAAAAGACTATTAATTAATGACACATATTTCATATACATTGGTAATTAATAAAATTATATAACTACGCTCGATATTATATTTATTCCCCATATTCACATTGTACTATGGTATAATAGAAATAGATGATTTCATTATTTTTCTTCTTCCCAATCACCATGTTTTTGGTTACTTCATCACTAAGAAACTAAATAAAAGAGTGTTAATTAATGACACATATTTCATATACATTGGTATTAATTAAAATTATATAATGACACTCGATAGTATATTTATTCACCATGTTCATATAATATTAAGGTATAATAGATATAAACTATTTCAATATTTTTCTTCTTCTCCATCACAAAATTTTAGGTTACTTCATCATTAAGAAACTAAGTTAAAAGACTATTACTTAATGACAAATATTCCATATACATTTGAAATAATTCAAATTATCTAATGAGTCTCGATAGTATATTTACCCACCATATTCATATTGTATTATGGTATAATAGATGTAAAAAATTTCGTTATTTTCTAATTCTCAATCACCAAATCTTAGGTTAGTTCATCACTAAGAAACTAAGTTTAAAAGACTATTACTTAATGACACATATTCCATATACATTTGAAATAATTCAAATTATCTAATGAGTTTCTATAGTATATTTATTCACCATATTCATATTGTATTATGGTATAATAGATATAAACAGTTTCAGTATTTTCTAATTCTCCATCACCAAATCTTAGGTTACTTCATCACTAAAAAACTAAGTTAAAAGACTATTACTTAATGACACATATTACATATACATTTGAAACAATTCCAATTATCTAATGAGTCTCGATAGTATATTTAATTACCAAATTCATATTATTTTATGGTATAATAGATGTAAACAACTTCAATATTTTTCTTCTTCTCCATCACCAAATTCTAGGTTACTTCATCACTAAGAAACTTAGTTAAAAGACTATTAATTAATGACACATATTTCATATACATTGGAAATAATTAAAATTATATAAAGACGCTCGATAGTATATTTGTTCACCATATTCATATAGTATCATGGTATAATAGATGTAAACACATTCAATATTTTTCTTCTTCTCCATCACCAAATTTTATGTTATTTCACTAAGAAACTAAGTTAAGAGATTATTAATTAATGTCACATATGTCATATACATTGGTAATAATTAAATTATATAAAGGCGCTCGGTAGTATATTTGTCCACCATCTTTATATATTATTATGGTATAATAGATGTAAACAAATTCTTAATTTTTCTTCTTCTCCATCACAAAATTTTTGGTTACTTTCGCACTAAGTAACTAAATTAAAAGACTATTAATTAGTGACACATATTTCATATAGATTAGTAATAATTCAAAATATATAATGTGGCCCGATAGTATATTTATTCACCATATTCATATTTTATTATGGTATAATACATATAAACAATTTCAATATTTTTCTTCTTCTCCATCACCAAATTTTAGGTTACTTCATCACTAAGAAACTAAGTTAAAAGACTATTAATTAATGACACATATTTCATATACATTGGTAATTAATAAAATTATATAACTACGCTCGATATTATATTTATTCCCCATATTCACATTGTACTATGGTATAATAGAAATAGATGATTTCATTATTTTTCTTCTTCCCAATCACCATGTTTTTGGTTACTTCATCACTAAGAAACTAAATAAAAGAGTGTTAATTAATGACACATATTTCATATACATTGGTATTAATTAAAATTATATAATGACGCTCGATAGTATATTTATTCACCATGTTCATATAATATTAAGGTATAATAGATATAAACTATTTCAATATTTTTCTTCTTCTCCATCACAAAATTTTAGGTTACTTCTTCATTAAGAAACTAAATAAAAGACTATTAATTAATGACACATATTTCATATACGTTGGTAACAATTGAAATTATATAATGAGGCCCGATAGTTTATTTATTCACCATATTCATATTGTATTATGGTATAATAGATGTTAACAATTTCAATATTTTTCTTCTTCTGCATCACCAAATTTTAGGTTACTTCATCACTAAGAAACTAAGTTAAAATACTATTAATCAATGACACATATTTCATATACATTAGTAATAATTCTAATTATATAACGAGGCCCGATAGTGTATTTATTCACCATAGTAATATTGTATTATGTTATAATAGATGTAAACAATTTCAATATTTTTCTTCTTCTCCATCACCAAATTTTAGATTATTTTATCACTAAGAAACTAAGTTAAAAGACTATTTATTAATGACACATATTTCATATACATTGGTAATAATTAAAATTAAAAAACAACGCTCGATAGTATATTTAATTACCAAATTCATATTATTTTATGGTATAATAGATGTAAACAACTTCAATATTTTTCTTCTTCTCCATCACCAAATTCTAGGTTACTTCATCACTAAGAAACTTAGTTAAAAGACTATTAATTAATGACACATATTTCATATACATTGGAAATAATTAAAATTATATAAAGATGCTCGATAGTATATTTGTTCACCATATTCATATAGTATCATGGTATAATAGATGTAAACACATTCAATATTTTTCTTCTTCTCCATCACCAAATTTTATGTTATTTCACTAAGAAACTAAGTTAAGAGATTATTAATTAATGTCACATATGTCATATACATTGGTAATAATTAAATTATATATAGGCGCTCGGTAGTATATTTGTCCACCATCTTTATATATTATTATGGTATAATAGATGTAAACAAATTCTTAATTTTTCTTCTTCTCCATCACAAAAATTTTGGTTACTTCCGCACTAAGTAACTAAATTAAAAGACTATTAATTAGTGACACATATTTCATATAGATTAGTAATAATTCAAAATATATAATGAGGCCCGATAGTATATTTATTCACCATATTCATATTTTATTATGGTATAATAGATATAAACAATTTCAATATTTTTACTTCTTCTCCATCACCAAATTTTAGGTTATTTCATCACTAAGAAACTATGTTAAAAGAATATTAATTAATAACACATATTTCATATACATTCTTAATAATTCAAATTATATATTTAAGTTTAATAGTATATTTATTTACCATATCGATATTCTATTATGGTATAATAGATATAAACAATTTCAATATTTTTCTTCTTCTCCATCACCAAATTTTAGGTTACTTCTTCATGAAGAAACAAAATAAAGACTATTAATTAATGACACATATTTCATATACATTGGTAATAATTAAAATTATATAACGACGGTCAATAGTATATTTATTTACCATATTCACATTGTATTTTAGTATAATAGATGTAAACAATTTTAATATTTTTCTTCTTCTCCATCGCCAAATTTTAGGTTACTTCTTCATTAAAAAACAAAATAAAAGACTATTAATTAATGACACATATTTCATATACATTGGTAATAATTAAAATTACATAACAATGCTCGATAGTATATTTATTTACCATATTCACATTATATTACAGTATAATAGATGTAAACAATTTCAATATTTTTCTTCTTCTCCATCACCAAATTTTAGGTTACTTCATCACTTAGAAACTAAGCTAAAAGACTATTAATTAATGACATATATTTCATATACATTGATAATAATTAAAATTATATAAAGACACTTGGTAGTATATTTGTTCACCATATTAATATAGTATTATGGTATAATAGATGTAAACAAATTCAATATTTTTCTTCTTTTCCATCACCAAATTTTAGGTTACTTCTGCACTAAGTAACTAAATTAAAAGACTATTAATTAATGACACATATTTCATATACTTTAGTAATAATTCAAAATATATTATGAGGCCCGATAGTACATTTATTCACGATATTCATATTGTATTATGGTATAATAGATATAAATAATTTCAATATTTTTCTTCTTCTCCATCACCAAATTTTAGGTTACTTCATCACTAAGAAACTAAGTTAAAAGACTATTAATTAATGACACATATTTCATATTCATTGGTAATTATTAAAATTATATAACTACGCTCGATATTATATTTATTCCCCATATTCACATTGTACTATGGTATAATAGAAATAGATAATTTCATTATTTTTCTTCTTCCCAATCACCATGTTTTGGGTTACTTCATCACTAAGAAACTAAATAAAAGAGTGTTAATTAATGACACATATTTCATATACATTGGTATTAATTAAAATTATATAATGACGCTCGATAGTATATTTATTCACCATGTTCATATAATATTAAGGTATAATAGATATAAACTATTTCAATATTTTTCTTCTTCTCCATCACCAAATTTTAGGTTACTTCTTCATTAAGAAACTAAATAAAAGACTATTAATTAATGACACATATTTCATATACGTTGGTAACAATTGAAATTATATAATGAGGCCCGATAGTATATTTATTCACCATATTCATATTGTATTATGGTATAATAGATGTTAACAATTTCAATATTTTTCTTCTTCTGCATCACCAAATTTTAGGTTACTTCATCACTAAGAAACTAAGTTAAAAGACTATTAATCAATGACACATATTTCATATACATTAGTAATAATTCTAATTATATAACGAGGCCCGATAGTGTATTTATTCACCATAGTAATATTGTATTATGTTATAATAGATGTAAACAGTTTCAATATTTTTCTTCTTCTCCATCACCAAATTTTAGATTATTTTATCACTAAGAAACTAAGTTAAAAGACTATTTATTAATGACACATATTTCATATACATTGGTAATAATTAAAATTAAAAAACAACGCTCGATAGTATATTTAATTACCAAATTCATATTATTTTATGGTATAATAGATGTAAACAACTTCAATATTTTTCTTCTTCTCCATCACCAAATTCTAGGTTACTTCATCACTAAGAAACTTAGTTAAAAGACTATTAATTAATGACACATATTTCATATACATTGGAAATAATTAAAATTATATAAAGACGCTCGATAGTATATTTGTTCACCATATTCATATAGTATCATGGTATAATAGATGTAAACACATTCAATATTTTTCTTCTTCTCCATCACCAAATTTTATGTTATTTCACTAAGAAACTAAGTTAAGAGATTATTAATTAATGTCACATATGTCATATACATTGGTAATAATTAAATTATATAAAGGCGCTCGGTAGTATATTTGTTCACCATCTTTATATATTATTATGGTATAATAGATGTAAACAAATTCTTAATTTTTCTTCTTCTCCATCACAAAAATTTTGGTTACTTCCGCACTAAGTAACTAAATTAAAAGACTATTAATTAGTGACACATATTTCATATAGATTAGTAATAATTCAAAATATATAATGAGGCCCGATAGTATATTTATTCACCATATTCATATTTTATTATGGTATAATAGATATAAACAATTTCAATATTTTTCTTCTTCTCCATCACCAAATTTTAGGTTATTTCATCACTAAGAAACTATGTTAAAAGAATATTAATTAATAACACATATTGCATATACATTCTTAATAATTCAAATTATATATTTAAGTTTAATAGTATATTTATTCACCATATCGATATTCTATTATGGTATAATAGATATAAACAATTTCAATATTTTTCTTCTTCTCCATCACCAAATTTTAGGTTACTTCTTCACGAAGAAACAAAATAAAGACTATTAATTAATGACACATATTTCATATACATTGGTAATAATTAAAATTATATAACGACGGTCAATAGTATATTTATTTACCATATTCACATTGTATTATAGTATAATAGATGTAAACAATTTTAATATTTTTCTTCTTCTCCATCGCCAAATTTTAGGTTACTTCTTCATTAAAAAACAAAATAAAAGACTATTAATTAATGACACATATTTCATATACATTGGTAATAATTAAAATTACATAACAATGCTCGATAGTATATTTATTTACCATATTCACGTTATATTACAATATAATAGATGTAAACAATTTCAATATTTTTCTTCTTCTCCATCACCAAAATTTAGGTTACTTCATCACTTAGAAACTAAGCTAAAAGACTATTAATTAATGACATATATTTCATATACATTTATAATAATTAAAATTATATAAAGACACTTGGTAGTATATTTGTTCACCATATTAATATAGTATTATGGTATAATAGATGTAAACAAATTCAATATTTTTCTTCTTTTCCATCACCAAATTTTAGGTTACTTCTGCACTAAATAACTAAATTAAAAGACTATTAATTAATGACACATATTTCATATACTTTAGTAATAATTCAAAATATATTATGAGGCCCGATAGTATATTTATTCACGATATTCATATTGTATTATGGTATAATAGATATAAATAATTTCAATATTTTTCTTCTTCTCCATCACCAAATTTTAGGTTACTTCATCACTAAGAAACTAAGTTAAAAGACTATTAATTAATGACACATATTTCATATACATTGGTAATTATTAAAATTATATAACTACGCTCGATATTATATTTATTCCCCATATTCACATTGTACTATGGTATAATAGAAATAGATAATTTCATTATTTTTCTTCTTCCCAATCACCATGTTTTTGGTTACTTCATCACTAAGAAACTAAATAAAAGAGTGTTAATTAATGACACATATTTCATATACATTGGTATTAATTAAAATTATATAATGACGCTCGATAGTATATTTATTCACCATGTTCATGTAATATTAAGGTATAATAGATATAAACTATTTCAATATTTTTCTTCTTCTCCATCACCAAATTTTAGGTTACTTCTTCATTAAGAAACTAAATAAAAGACTATTAATTAATGACACATATTTCATATACGTTGGTAACAATTGAAATTATATAATGAGGCCCGATAGTATATTTATTCAGCATATTCATATTGTATTATGGTATAATAGATGTTAACAATTTCAATATTTTTCTTCTTCTGCATCACCAAATTTTAGGTTACTTCATCACTAAGAAACTAAGTTAAAAGACTATTAATCAATGACACATATTTCATATACATTAGTAATAATTCTAATTATATAACGAGGTCCGATAGTGTATTTATTCACCATAGTAATATTGTATTATGTTATAATAGATGTAAACAATTTCAATATTTTTCTTCTTCTCCATCACCAAATTTTAGATTATTTTATCACCAAGAAACTAAGTTAAAAGACTATTTATTAATGACACATATTTCATATACATTGGTAATAATTAAAATTAAAAAACAACGCTCGATATTATATTTAATTACCAAATTCATAATATTTTATGGTATAATACATGTAAACAACTTCAATATTTTTCTTCTTCTCCATCACCAAATTCTAGGTTACTTCATCACTAAGAAACTTAGTTAAAAGACTATTAATTAATGACACATATTTCATATACATTGGAAATAATTAAAATTATATAAAGACGCTCGATAGTATATTTGTTCACCATATTCATATAGTATCATGGTATAATAGATGTAAACACATTCAATATTTTTCTTCTTCTCCATCACCAAATTTTATGTTATTTCACTAAGAAACTAAGTTAAGAGATTATTAATTAATGTCACATATGTCATATACATTGGTAATAATTAAATTATATAAAGGCGCTCGGTAGTATATTTGTTCACCTTCTTTATATATTATTATGGTATAATAGATGTAAACAATTCTTAATTTTTCTTCTTCTCCATCACAAAAATTTTGGTTACTTCCGCACTAAGTATCTAAATTAAAAGACTATTAATTAGTGACACATATTTCATATAGATTAGTAATAATTCAAAATATATAATGAGGCCCGATAGTATATTTATTCACCATATTCATATTTTATTATGGTATAATAGATATAAACAATTTCAATATTTTTCTTCTTCTCCATCACCAAATTTTAGGTTATTTCATCACTAAGAAACTATGTTAAAAGAATATTAATTAATAACACATATTTCATATACATTCTTAATAATTAAAATTATATATTTAAGTTTAATAGTATATTTATTCACCATATCGATATTCTATTATGGTATAATAGATATAAACAATTTCAATATTTTTCTTCTTCTCCATCACCAAATTTTAGGTTACTTCTTCACGAAGAAACAAAATAAAGACTATTAATTAATGACACATATGTCATATACATTGGTAATAATTAAAATTATATAACGACGGTCAATAGTATATTTATTTACCATATTAACATTGTATTATAGTATAATAGATGTAAACAATTTTAATATTTTTCTTCTTCTCCATCGCCAAATTTTAGGTTACTTCTTCATTAAAAAACAAAATAAAAGACTATTAATTAATGACACATATTTCATATACATTGGTAATAATTAAAATTCCATAACAATGCTCGATAGTATATTTATTTACCATATTCACGTTATATTACAGTATAATAGATGTAAACAATTTCAATATTTTTCTTCTTTTCCATCACCAAATTTTAGGTTACTTCATCACTTAGAAACTAAGCTAAAAGACTATTAATTAATGACATATATTTCATATACATTGATAATAATTAAAATTATATAAAGACACTTGGTAGTATATTTGTTCACTATATTAATATAGTATTATTGTATAATAGATGTAAACAAATTCAATATTTTTCTTCTTTTCCATCACCAAATTTTAGGTTACTTCTGCACTAAGTAACTAAATTAAAAGACTATTAATTAATGACACATATTTCATATACTTTAGTAATAATTCAAAATATAATATGAGTCCCGATAGTATATTTATTCACGATATTCATATTGTATTATGGTATAATAGATATAAATAATTTCAATATTTTTCTTCTTCTCCATCACCAAATTTTAGGTTACTTCATCACTAAGAAACTAAGTTAAAAGACTATTAATTAATGACACATATTTCATATACATTGGTAATTATTAAAATTATATAACTACGCTCGATATTATATTTATTCCCCTTATTCACATTGTACTATGGTATAATAGAAATAGATAATTTCATTATTTTTCTTCTTCCCAATCACCATGTTTTTGGTTACTTCATCACTAAGAAACTAAATAAAAGATTGTTAATTAATGATACATATTTCATATACATTGGTATTAATTAAAATTATATAATGACGCTCGATAGTATATTTATTCACCATGTTCATATAATATTAAGGTATAATAGATATAAACTATTTCAATATTTTTCTTCTTCTCCATCACCAAATTTTAGGTTACTTCTTCATTAAGAAACTAAATAAAAGACTATTAATTAATGACACATATTTCATATACGTTGGTAACAATTGAAATTATATAATGAGGCCCGATAGTATATTTATTCACCATATTCATATTGTATTATGGTATAATAGATGTTAACAATTTCAATATTTTTCTTCTTCTGCATCACCAAATTTTAGGTTACTTCATCACTAAGAAACTAAGTTAAAAGACTATTAATCAATGACACATATTTCATATACATTAGTAATAATTCTAATTATATAACGAGGTCCGATAGTGTATTTATTCACCATAGTAATATTGTATTATGTTATAATAGATGTAAACAATTTCAATATTTTTCTTCTTCTCCATCACCAAATTTTAGATTATTTTATCACTAAGAAACTAAGTTAAAAGACTATTTATTAATGACACATATTTCATATACATTGGTAATAATTAAAATTAAAAAACAACGCTCGATAGTATATTTAATTACCAAATTCATATTATTTTATGGTATAATAGATGTAAACAACTTCAATATTTTTATTCTTCTCCATCACCAAATTCTAGGTTACTTCATCACTAAGAAACTTAGTTAAAAGACTATTAATTAATGACACATATTTCATATACATTGGAAATAATTAAAATTATATAAAGACGCTCGATAGTATATTTGTTCACCATATTCATATAGTATCATGGTATAATAGATGTAAACACATTCAATATTTTTCTTCTTCTCCATCACCAAATTTTATGTTATTTCACTTAGAAACTAAGTTAAGAGATTATTAATTAATGTCACATATGTCATATACATTGGTAATAATTAAATTATATAAAGGGGCCCGGTAGTATATTTGTTCACCATCTTTATATATTATTATGGTATAATAGATGTAAACAAATTCTTAATTTTTCTTCTTCTCCATCACAAAAATTTTGGTTACTTCCGCATTAAGTAACTAAATTAAAAGACTATTAATTAGTGACACATATTTCATATAGATTAGTAATAATTCAAAATATATAATGAGGCCCGATAGTATATTTATTCACCATATTCATATTTTATTATGGTATAATAGATATAAACAATTTCAATATTTTTCTTCTTCTCCATCACTAAATTTTAGGTTATTTCATCACTAAGAAACTATGTTAAAAGAATATTAATTAATAACACATATTTCATATACATTCTTAATAACTCAAATTATATATTTAAGTTTAATAGTATATTTATTCACCATATCGATATTCTATTATGGTATAATAGATATAAACAATTTCAATATTTTTATTCTTTTCCATCACCAAATTTTAGGTTACTTCTTCATGAAGAAACAAAATAAAGACTATTAATTAATGACACATATTTCATATACATTGGTAATAATTAAAATTATATAACGACGGTCAATAGTATATTTATTTACCATATTAACATTGTATTATAGTATAATAGATGTAAACAATTTTAATATTTTTCTTCTTCTCCATCGCCAAATTTTAGGTTACTTCTTCATTAAAAAACAAAATAAAACACTATTAATTAATGACACATATTTCATATACATTGGTAATAATTAAAATTACATAACAATGTTCGATAGTATATTTATTTACCATATTCACGTTATATTACAGTATAATAGATGTAAACAATTTCAATATTTTTCTTCTTCTCCATCACCAAATTTTAGGTTACTTCATCACTTAGAAACTAAGCTAAAAGACTATTAATTAATGACATATATTTCATATACATTGATAATAATTAAAATTATATAAAGACACTTGGTAGTATATTTGTTCACCATATTAATATAGTATTATGGTATAATAGATGTAAACAAATTCAATATTTTTCTTCTTTTCCATCACCAAATTTTAGGTTACTTCTGCACTAAGTAACTAAATTAAAAGACTATTAATTAATAACACATATTTCATATACTTTAGTAATAATTCAAAATATAATATGAGGCCCGATAGTATATTTATTCACGATATTCATATTGTATTATGGTATAATAGATATAAATAATTTCAATATTTTTCTTCTTCTCCATCACCAAATTTTAGGTTACTTCATCACTAAGAAACTAAGTTAAAAGACTATTAATTAATGACACATATTTCATATACATTGGTAATTATTAAAATTATATAACTACGCTCGATATTATATTTATTCCCCATATTCACATTGTACTATGGTATAATAGAAATAGATGATTTCATTATTTTTCTTCTTCCCAATCACCATGTTTTTGGTTACTTCATCACTAAGAAACTAAATAAAAGAGTGTTAATTAATGACACATATTTCATATACATTGGTATTAATTAAAATTATATAATGACGCTCGATAGTATATTTATTCACCATGTTCATATAATATTAAGGTATAATAGATATAAACTATTTCAATATTTTTCTTCTTCTCCATCACAAAATTTTAGGTTACTTCTTCATTAAGAAACTAAATAAAAGACTATTAATTAATGACACATATTTCATATACGTTGGTAACAATTGAAATTATATAATGAGGCCCGATAGTTTATTTATTCACCATATTCATATTGTATTATGGTATAATAGATGTTAACAATTTCAATATTTTTCTTCTTCTGCATCACCAAATTTTAGGTTACTTCATCACTAAGAAACTAAGTTAAAAGACTATTAATCAATGACACATATTTCATATACATTAGTAATAATTCTAATTAGATAACGAGGCCCGATAGTGTATTTATTCACCATAGTAATATTGTATTATGTTATAATAGATGTAAACAATTTCAATATTTTTCTTCTTCTCCATCACCAAATTTTAGATTATTTTATCACTAAGAAACTAATTAAAAGACTATTTATTAATGACACATATTTCATATACATTGGTAATAATTAAAATTAAAAAACAACGCTCGATAGTATATTTAATTAGCAAATTCATATTATCTTATGGTATAATAGATGTAAACAACTTCAATATTTTTCTTCTTCTCCATCACCAAATTCTAGGTTACTTCATCACTAAGAAACTTAGTTAAAAGACTATTAATTAATGACACATATTTCATATACATTGGAAATAATTAAAATTATATAAAGACGCTCGATAGTATATTTGTTCACCATATTCATATAGTATCATGGTATAATAGATGTAAACACATTCAATATTTTTCTTCTTCTCCATCACCAAATTTTATGTTATTTCACTAAGAAACTAAGTTAAGAGATTATTAATTAATGTCACATATGTCATATACATTGGTAATAATTAAATTATATATAGGCGCTCGGTAGTATATTTGTCCACCATCTTTATATATTATTATGGTATAATAGATGTAAACAAATTCTTAATTTTTCTTCTTCTCCATCACAAAAATTTTGGTTACTTCCGCACTAAGTAACTAAATTAAAAGACTATTAATTAGTGACACATATTTCATATAGATTAGTAATAATTCAAAATATATAATGAGGCCCGATAGTATATTTATTCACCATATTCATATTTTATTATGGTATAATAGATATAAACAATTTCAATATTTTTCTTCTTCTCCATCACCAAATTTTAGGTTATTTCATCACTAAGAAACTATGTTAAAAGAATATTAATTAATAACACATATTTCATATACATTCTTAATAATTCAAATTATATATTTAAGTTTAATAGTATATTTATTCACCATATCGATATTCTATTATGGTATAATAGATATAAACAATTTCAATATTTTTCTTCTTCTCCATCACCAAATTTTAGGTTAATTCTTCATGAAGAAACAAAATAAAGACTATTAATTAATGACACATATTTCATATACATTGGTAATAATTAAAATTATATAACGACGGTCAATAGTATATTTATTTACCATATTCACATTGTATTATAGTATAATAGATGTAAACAATTTTTATATTTTTCTTCTTCTCCATCGCCAAATTTTAGGTTACTTCTTCATTAAAAAACAAAATAAAAGACTATTAATTAATGACACATATTTCATATACATTGGTAATAATTAAAATTACATAACAATGCTTGATAGTATATTTATTTACCATATTCACATTATATTACAGTATAATAGATGTAAACAATTTCAATATTTTTCTTCTTCTCCATCACCAAATTTTAGGTTACTTCATCACTTAGAAACTAAGCTAAAAGACTATTAATTAATGACATATATTTCATATACATTGATAATAATTAAAATTATATAAAGACACTTGGTAGTATATTTGTTCACCATATTAATATAGTATTATGGTATAATAGATGTAAACAAATTCAATATTATTCTTCTTTTCAATCACCAAATTTTAGGTTACTTCTGCACTAAGTAACTAAATTAAAAGACTATTAATTAATGACACATATTTCATATACTTTAGTAATAATTCAAAATATATTATGAGGCCCGATAGTACATTTATTCACGATATTCATATTGTATTATGGTATAATAGATATAAATAATTTCAATATTTTTCTTCTTCTCCATCACCAAATTTTAGGTTACTTCATCACTAAGAAACTAAGTTAAAAGACTATTAATTAATGACACATATTTCATATTCATTGGTAATTATTAAAATTATATAACTACGCTCGATATTATATTTATTCCCCATATTCACATTGTACTATGGTATAATAGAAATAGATAATTTCATTATTTTTCTTCTTCCCAATCACCATGTTTTGGGTTACTTCATCACTAAGAAACTAAATAAAAGAGTGTTAATTAATGACACATATTTCATATACATTGGTATTAATTAAAATTATATAATGACGCTCGATAGTATATTTATTCACCATGTTCATATAATATTAAGGTATAATAGATATAAACTATTTCAATATTTTTCTTCTT
This sequence comes from Vicia faba, assembly GCA_948472305.1. Lineage (NCBI taxonomy): Eukaryota > Viridiplantae > Streptophyta > Magnoliopsida > Fabales > Fabaceae > Vicia > Vicia faba. The sequence goes on from CATIWC010001649.1 coordinate 24,206, forward strand.
CTCCATCACCAAATTTTAGGTTACTTCTTCATTAAGAAACTAAATAAAAGACTATTAATTAATGACACATATTTCATATACGTTGGTAACAATTGAAATTATATAATGAGGCCCGATAGTATATTTATTCACCATATTCATATTGTATTATGGTATAATAGATGTTAACAATTTCAATATTTTTCTTCTTCTGCATCACCAAATTTTAGGTTACTTCATCACTAAGAAACTAAGTTAAAAGACTATTAATCAATGACACATATTTCATATACATTAGTAATAATTCTAATTATATAACGAGGCCCGATAGTGTATTTATTCACCATAGTAATATTGTATTATGTTATAATAGATGTAAACAATTTCAATATTTTTCTTCTTCTCCATCACCAAATTTTAGATTATTTTATCACTAAGAAACTAAGTTAAAAGACTATTTATTAATGACACATATTTCATATACATTGGTAATAATTAAAATTAAAAAACAATGCTCGATAGTATATTTAATTACCAAATTCATATTATTTTATGGTATAATAGATGTAAATAACTTCAATATTTTTCTTCTTCTCCATCACCAAATTCTAGGTTACTTCATCACTAAGAAACTTAGTTAAAAGACTATTAATTAATGACACATATTTCATATACATTGGAAATAATTAAAATTATATAAAGACGCTCGATAGTATATTTGTTCACCATATTCATATAGTATCATGGTATAATAGATGTAAACACATTCAATATTTTTCTTCTTCTCCATCACCAAATTTTATGTTATTTCACTAAGAAACTAAGTTAAGAGATTATTAATTAATGTCACATATGTCATATACATTGGTAATAATTAAATTATATAAAGGCTCTCGGTAGTATATTTGTTCACCATCTTTATATATTATTATGGTATAATAGATGTAAACAAATTCTTAATTTTTCTTCTTCTCCATCACAAAAATTTTGGTTACTTCCGCACTAAGTAACTAAATTAAAAGACTATTAATTAGTGACACATATTTCATATAGATTAGTAATAATTCAAAATATATAATGAGGCCCGATAGTATATTTATTCACCATATTCATATTTTATTATGGTATAATAGATATAAACAATTTCAATATTTTTCTTCTTCTCCATCACCAAATTTTAGGTTATTTCATCACTAAGAAACTATGTTAAAAGAATATTAATTAATAACACATATTTCATATACATTCTTAATAATTCAAATTATATATTTAAGTTTAATAGTATATTTATTCACCATATCGATATTCTATTATGGTATAATAGATATAAACAATTTCAATATTTTTCTTCTTCTCCATCACCAAATTTTAGGTTACTTCTTCATGAAGAAACAAAATAAAGACTATTAATTAATGACACATATTTCATATGCATTGGTAATAATTAAAATTATATAACGACGGTCAATAGTATATTTATTTACCATATTCACATTGTATTATAGTATAATAGATGTAAACAATTTTTATATTTTTCTTCTTCTCCATCGCCAAATTTTAGGTTACTTCTTCATTAAAAAACAAAATAAAAGACTATTAATTAATGACACATATTTCATATACATTGGTAATAATTAAAATTACATAACAATGCTTGATAGTATATTTATTTACCATATTCACATTATATTACAGTATAATAGATGTAAACAATTTCAATATTTTTCTTCTTCTCCATCACCAAATTTTAGGTTACTTCATCACTTAGAAACTAAGCTAAAAGACTATTAATTAATGACACATATTTCATATACATTGATAATAATTAAAATTATATAAAGACACTTGGTAGTATATTTGTTCACCATATTAATATAGTATTATGGTATAATAGATGTAAACAAATTCAATATTTTTCTTCTTTTCCATCACCAAATTTTAGGTTACTTCTGCACTAAGTAACTAAATTAAAAGACTATTAATTAATGACACATATTTCATATACTTTAGTAATAATTCAAAATATATTATGAGGCCCGATAGTACATTTATTCACGATATTCATATTGTATTATGGTATAATAGATATAAATAATTTCAATATTTTTCTTCTTCTCCATCACCAAATTTTAGGTTACTTCATCACTAAGAAACTAAGTTAAAAGACTATTAATTAATGACACATATTTCATATTCATTGGTAATTATTAAAATTATATAACTACGCTCGATATTATATTTATTCCCCATATTCACATTGTACTATGGTATAATAGAAATAGATAATTTCATTATTTTTCTTCTTCCCAATCACCATGTTTTGGGTTACTTCATCACTAAGAAACTAAATAAAAGAGTGTTAATTAATGACACATATTTCATATACATTGGTATTAATTAAAATTATATAATGACGCTCGATAGTATATTTATTCACCATGTTCATATAATATTAAGGTATAATAGATATAAACTATTTCAATATTTTTCTTCTTCTCCATCACCAAATTTTAGGTTACTTCTTCATTAAGAAACTAAATAAAAGACTATTAATTAATGACACATATTTCATATACGTTGGTAACAATTGAAATTATATAATGAGGCCCGATAGTATATTTATTCACCATATTCATATTGTATTATGGTATAATAGATGTTAACAATTTCAATATTTTTCTTCTTCTGCATCACCAAATTTTAGGTTACTTCATCACTAAGAAACTAAGTTAAAAGACTATTAATCAATGACACATATTTCATATACATTAGTAATAATTCTAATTATATAACGAGGCCCGATAGTGTATTTATTCACCATAGTAATATTGTATTATGTTATAATAGATGTAAACAATTTCAATATTTTTCTTCTTCTCCATCACCAAATTTTAGATTATTTTATCACTAAGAAACTAAGTTAAAAGACTATTTATTAATGACACATATTTCATATACATTGGTAATAATTAAAATTAAAAAACAACGCTCGATAGTATATTTAATTACCAAATTCATATTATTTTATGGTATAATAGATGTAAATAACTTCAATATTTTTCTTCTTCTCCATCACCAAATTCTAGGTTACTTCATCACTAAGAAACTTAGTTAAAAGACTATTAATTAATGACACATATTTCATATACATTGGAAATAATTAAAATTATATAAAGACGCTCGATAGTATATTTGTTCACCATATTCATATAGTATCATGGTATAATAGATGTAAACACATTCAATATTTTTCTTCTTCTCCATCACCAAATTTTATGTTATTTCACTAAGAAACTAAGTTAAGAGATTATTAATTAATGTCACATATGTCATATACATTGGTAATAATTAAATTATATAAAGGCTCTCGGTAGTATATTTGTTCACCATCTTTATATATTATTATGGTATAATAGATGTAAACAAATTCTTAATTTTTCTTCTTCTCCATCACAAAAATTTTGGTTACTTCCGCACTAAGTAACTAAATTAAAAGACTATTAATTAGTGACACATATTTCATATAGATTAGTAATAATTCAAAATATATAATGAGGCCCGATAGTATATTTATTCACCATATTCATATTTTATTATGGTATAATAGATATAAACAATTTCAATATTTTTCTTCTTCTCCATCACCAAATTTTAGGTTATTTCATCACTAAGAAACTATGTTAAAAGAATATTAATTAATAACACATATTTCATATACATTCTTAATAATTCAAATTATATATTTAAGTTTAATAGTATATTTATTCACCATATCGATATTCTATTATGGTATAATAGATATAAACAATTTCAATATTTTTCTTCTTTTCCATCACCAAATTTTAGGTTACTTCTTCATGAAGAAACAAAATAAAGACTATTAATTAATGACACATATTTCATATATATTGGTAATAATTAAAATTATATAACGACGGTCAATAGTATATTTATTTACCATATTCACATTGTATTATAGTATAATAGATGTAAACAATTTTAATATTTTTCTTCTTCTCCATCGCCAAATTTTAGGTTACTTCTTCATTAAAAAACAAAATAAAAGACTATTAATTGATGACACATATTTCATATACATTGGTAATAATTAAAATTACATAACAATGCCCGATAGTATATTTATTTACCATATTCACGTTATATTACAGTATAATAGATGTAAACAATTTCAATATTTTTCTTCTTCTCCATCACCAAATTTTAGGTTACTTCATCACTTAGAAACTAAGCTAAAAGACTATTAATTAATGACATATATTTCATATACATTGATAATAATTAAAATTATATAAAGACACTTGGTAGTATATTTGTTCACCATATTAATATAGTATTATGGTATAATAGATGTAAACAAATTCAATATTTTTCTTCTTTTCCATCACCAAATTTTAGGTTACTTCTGCACTAAGTAACTAAATTAAAAGACTATTAATTAATGACACATATTTCATATACTTTAGTAATAATTCAAAATATAATATGAGGCCCGATAGTATATTTATTCACGATATTCATATTGTATTATGGTATAATAGATATAAATAATTTCAATATTTTTCTTCTTCTCCATCACCAAATTTTAGGTTACTTCATCACTAAGAAACTAAGTTAAAAGACTATTAATTAATGACACATATTTCATATACATTGGTAATTAATAAAATTATATAACTACGCTCGATATTATATTTATTCCCCATATTCACATTGTACTATGGTATAATAGAAATAGATGATTTCATTATTTTTCTTCTTCCCAATCACCATGTTTTTGGTTACTTCATCACTAAGAAACTAAATAAAAGAGTGTTAATTAATGACACATATTTCATATACATTGGTATTAATTAAAATTATATAATGACACTCGATAGTATATTTATTCACCATGTTCATATAATATTAAGGTATAATAGATATAAACTATTTCAATATTTTTCTTCTTCTCCATCACAAAATTTTAGGTTACTTCTTCATTAAGAAACTAAATAAAAGACTATTAATTAATGACACATATTTCATATACGTTGGTAACAATTGAAATTATATAATGAGGCCCGATAGTTTATTTATTCACCATATTCATATTGTATTATGGGATAATAGATGTTAACAATTTCAATATTTTTCTTCTTCTGCATCACCAAATTTTAGATTACTTCATCACTAAGAAACTAAGTTAAAAGACTATTAATCAATGACACATATTTCATATACATTAGTAATAATTCTAATTATATAACGAGGCCCGATAGTGTATTTATTCACCATAGTAATATTGTATTATGTTATAATAGATGTAAACAATTTCAATATTTTTCTTCTTCTCCATCACCAAATTTTAGATTATTTTATCACTAAGAAACTAAGTTAAAAGACTATTTATTAATGACACATATTTCATATACATTGGTAATAATTAAAATTAAAAAACAACGCTCGATAGTATATTTAATTACCAAATTCATATTATTTTATGGTATAATAGATGTAAACAACTTCAATATTTTTCTTCTTCTCCATCACCAAATTCTAGGTTACTTCATCACTAAGAAACTTAGTTAAAAGACTATTAATTAATGACACATATTTCATATACATTGGAAATAATTAAAATTATATAAAGACGCTCGATAGTATATTTGTTCACCATATTCATATAGTATCATGGTATAATAGATGTAAACACATTCAATATTTTTCTTCTTCTCCATCACCAAATTTTATGTTATTTCACTAAGAAACTAAGTTAAGAGATTATTAATTAATGTCACATATGTCATATACATTGGTAATAATTAAATTATATAAAGGCGCTCGGTAGTATATTTGTCCACCATCTTTATATATTATTATGGTATAATAGATGTAAACAAATTCTTAATTTTTCTTCTTCTCCATCACAAAATTTTTGGTTACTTCCGCACTAAGTAACTAAATTAAAAGACTATTAATTAGTGACACATATTTCATATAGATTAGTAATAATTCAAAATATATAATGAGGCCCGGTAGTATATTTATTCACCATATTCATATTTTATTATGGTATAATAGATATAAACAATTTCAATATTTTTCTTCTTCTCCATCACCAAATTTTAGGTTACTTCATCACTAAGAAACTAAGTTAAAAGACTATTAATTAATGACACATATTTCATATACATTGGTAATTAATAAAATTATATAACTACGCTCGATATTATATTTATTCCCCATATTCACATTGTACTATGGTATAATAGAAATAGATGATTTCATTATTTTTCTTCTTCCCAATCACCATGTTTTTGGTTACTTCATCACTAAGAAACTAAATAAAAGAGTGTTAATTAATGACACATATTTCATATACATTGGTATTAATTAAAATTATATAATGACGCTCGATAGTATATTTATTCACCATGTTCATATAATATTAAGGTATAATAGATATAAACTATTTCAATATTTTTCTTCTTCTCCATCACAAAATTTTAGGTTACTTCTTCATTAAGAAACTAAATAAAAGACTATTAATTAATGACACATATTTCATATACGTTGGTAACAATTGAAATTATATAATGAGGCCCGATAGTTTATTTATTCACCATATTCATATTGTATTATGGTATAATAGATGTTAACAATTTCAATATTTTTCTTCTTCTGCATCACCAAATTTTAGGTTACTTCATCACTAAGAAACTAAGTTAAAATACTATTAATCAATGACACATATTTCATATACATTAGTAATAATTCTAATTATATAACGAGGCCCGATAGTGTATTTATTCACCATAGTAATATTGTATTATGTTATAATAGATGTAAACAATTTCAATATTTTTCTTCTTCTCCATCACCAAATTTTAGATTATTTTATCACTAAGAAACTAAGTTAAAAGACTATTTATTAATGACACATATTTCATATACATTGGTAATAATTAAAATTAAAAAACAACGCTCGATAGTATATTTAATTACCAAATTCATATTATTTTATGGTATAATAGATGTAAACAACTTCAATATTTTTCTTCTTCTCCATCACCAAATTCTAGGTTACTTCATCACTAAGAAACTTAGTTAAAAGACTATTAATTAATGACACATATTTCATATACATTGGAAATAATTAAAATTATATAAAGATGCTCGATAGTATATTTGTTCACCATATTCATATAGTATCATGGTATAATAGATGTAAACACATTCAATATTTTTCTTCTTCTCCATCACCAAATTTTATGTTATTTCACTAAGAAACTAAGTTAAGAGATTATTAATTAATGTCACATATGTCATATACATTGGTAATAATTAAATTATATATAGGCGCTCGGTAGTATATTTGTCCACCATCTTTATATATTATTATGGTATAATAGATGTAAACAAATTCTTAATTTTTCTTCTTCTCCATCACAAAAATTTTGGTTACTTCCGCACTAAGTAACTAAATTAAAAGACTATTAATTAGTGACACATATTTCATATAGATTAGTAATAATTCAAAATATATAATGAGGCCCGATAGTATATTTATTCACATATTCATATTTTATTATGGTATAATAGATATAAACAATTTCAATATTTTTACTTCTTCTCCATCACCAAATTTTAGGTTATTTCATCACTAAGAAACTATGTTAAAAGAATATTAATTAATAACACATATTTCATATACATTCTTAATAATTCAAATTATATATTTAAGTTTAATAGTATATTTATTCACCATATCGATATTCTATTATGGTATAATAGATATAAACAATTTCAATATTTTTCTTCTTCTCCATCACCAAATTTTAGGTTACTTCTTCATGAAGAAACAAAATAAAGACTATTAATTAATGACACATATTTCATATACATTGGTAATAATTAAAATTATATAACGACGGTCAATAGTATATTTATTTACCATATTCACATTGTATTTTAGTATAATAGATGTAAACAATTTTAATATTTTTCTTCTTCTCCATCGCCAAATTTTAGGTTACTTCTTCATTAAAAAACAAAATAAAAGACTATTAATTAATGACACATATTTCATATACATTGGTAATAATTAAAATTACATAACAATGCTCGATAGTATATTTATTTACCATATTCACATTATATTACAGTATAATAGATGTAAACAATTTCAATATTTTTCTTCTTCTCCATCACCAAATTTTAGGTTACTTCATCACTTAGAAACTAAGCTAAAAGACTATTAATTAATGACATATATTTCATATACATTGATAATAATTAAAATTATATAAAGACACTTGGTAGTATATTTGTTCACCATATTAATATAGTATTATGGTATAATAGATGTAAACAAATTCAATATTTTTCTTCTTTTCCATCACCAAATTTTAGGTTACTTCTGCACTAAGTAACTAAATTAAAAGACTATTAATTAATGACACATATTTCATATACTTTAGTAATAATTCAAAATATATTATGAGGCCCGATAGTACATTTATTCACGATATTCATATTGTATTATGGTATAATAGATATAAATAATTTCAATATTTTTCTTCTTCTCCATCACCAAATTTTAGGTTACTTCATCACTAAGAAACTAAGTTAAAAGACTATTAATTAATGACACATATTTCATATTCATTGGTAATTATTAAAATTATATAACTACGCTCGATATTATATTTATTCCCCATATTCACATTGTACTATGGTATAATAGAAATAGATAATTTCATTATTTTTCTTCTTCCCAATCACCATGTTTTTGGTTACTTCATCACTAAGAAACTAAATAAAAGAGTGTTAATTAATGACACATATTTCATATACATTGGTATTAATTAAAATTATATAATGACGCTCGATATTATATTTATTCACCATGTTCATATAATATTAAGGTATAATAGATATAAACTATTTCAATATTTTTCTTCTTCTCCATCACCAAATTTTAGGTTACTTCTTCATTAAGAAACTAAATAAAAGACTATTAATTAATGACACATATTTCATATACGTTGGTAACAATTGAAATTATATAATCAGGCCCGATAGTATATTTATTCACCATATTCATATTGTATTATGGTATAATAGATGTTAACAATTTCAATATTTTTCTTCTTCTGCATCACCAAATTTTAGGTTACTTCATCACTAAGAAACTAAGTTAAAAGACTATTAATCAATGACACATATTTCATATACATTAGTAATAATTCTAATTATATAACGAGGCCCGATAGTGTATTTATTCACCATAATAATATTGTATTATGTTATAATAGATGTAAACAATTTCAATATTTTTCTTCTTCTCCATCACCAAATTTTAGATTATTTTATCACTAAGAAACTAAGTTAAAAGACTATTTATTAATGACACATATTTCATATACATTGGTAATAATTAAAATTAAAAAACAACGCTCGATAGTATATTTAATTACCAAATTCATATTATTTTATGGTATAATAGATGTAAACAACTTCAATATTTTTCTTCTTCTCCATCACCAAATTCTAGGTTACTTCATCACTAAGAAACTTAGTTAAAAGACTATTAATTAATGACACATATTTCATATACATTGGAAATAATTAAAATTATATAAAGATGCTCGATAGTATATTTGTTCACCATATTCATATAGTATCATGGTATAATAGATGTAAACACATTCAATATTTTTCTTCTTCTCCATCACCAAATTTTATGTTATTTCACTAAGAAACTAAGTTAAGAGATTATTAATTAATGTCACATATGTCATATACATTGGTAAGAATTAAATTATATAAAGGCGCTCGGTAGTATATTTGTTCACCATCTTTATATATTATTATGGTATAATAGATGTAAACAAATTCTTAATTTTTCTTCTTCTCCATCACAAAAATTTTGGTTACTTCCGCACTAAGTAACTAAATTAAAAGACTATTAATTAGTGACACATATTTCATATAGATTAGTAATAATTCAAAATATATAATGAGGCCCGATAGTATATTTATTCACCATATTCATATTTTATTATGGTATAATAGATATAAACAATTTCAATATTTTTCTTCTTCTCCATCACCAAATTTTAGGTTATTTCATCACTAAGAAACTATGTTAAAAGAATATTAATTAATAACACATATTGCATATACATTCTTAATAATTCAAATTATATATTTAAGTTTAATAGTATATTTATTCACCATATCGATATTCTATTATGGTATAATAGATATAAACAATTTCAATATTTTTCTTCTTCTCCATCACCAAATTTTAGGTTACTTCTTCACGAAGAAACAAAATAAAGACTATTAATTAATGACACATATTTCATATACATTGGTAATAATTAAAATTATATGACGACGGTCAATAGTATATTTATTTACCATATTCACATTGTATTATAGTATAATAGATGTAAACAATTTTAATATTTTTCTTCTTCTCCATCGCCAAATTTTAGGTTACTTCTTCATTAAAAAACAAAATAAAAGACTATTAATTAATGACACATATTTCATATACATTGGTAATAATTAAAATTACATAACAATGCTCGATAGTATATTTATTTACCATATTCACGTTATATTACAGTATAATAGATGTAAACAATTTCAATATTTTTCTTCTTCTCCATCACCAAATTTTAGGTTACTTCATCACTTAGAAACTAAGCTAAAAGACTATTAATTAATGACATATATTTCATATACATTGATAATAATTAAAATTATATAAAGACACTTGGTAGTATATTTGTTCACCATATTAATATAGTATTATGGTATGATAGATGTAAACAAATTCAATATTTTTCTTCTTTTCCATCACCAAATTTTAGGTTACTTCTGCACTAAGTAACTAAATTAAAAGACTATTAATTAATGACACATATTTCATATACTTTAGTAATAATTCAAAATATATTATGAGGCCCGATAGTATATTTATTCACGATATTCATATTGTATTATTGTATAATAGATATAAATAATTTCAATATTTTTCTTCTTCTCCATCACCAAATTTTAGGTTACTTCATCACTAAGAAACTAAGTTAAAAGACTATTAATTAATGACACATATTTCATATTCATTGGTAATTAATAAAATTATATAACTACGCTCGATATTATATTTATTCCCCATATTCACATTGTACTATGGTATAATAGAAATAGATAATTTCATTATTTTTCTTCTTCCCAATCACCATGTTTTTGGTTACTTCATCACTAAGAAACTAAATAAAAGAGTGTTAATTAATGACACATATTTCATATACATTGGTATTAATTAAAATTATATAATGACGCTCGATAGTATATTTATTCACCATGTTCATATAATATTAAGGTATAATAGATATAAACTATTTCAATATTTTTCTTCTTCTCCATCACCAAATTTTAGGTTACTTCTTCATTAAGAAACTAAATAAAAGACTATTAATTAATGACACATATTTCATATACGTTGGTAACAATTGAAATTATATAATCAGGCCCGAAAGTATATTTATTCACCTTATTCATATTGTATTATGGTATAATAGATGTTAACAATTTCAATATTTTTCTTCTTCTGCATCACCAAATTTTAGGTTACTTCATCACTAAGAAACTAAGTTGAAAGACTATTAATCAATGACACATATTTCATATACATTAGTAATAATTCTAATTATATAACGAGGCCCGATAGTGTATTTATTCACCATAATAATATGGTATTATGTTATAATAGATGTAAACAATTTCAATATTTTTCTTCTTCTCCATCACCAAATTTTAGATTATTTTATCACTAAGAAACGAAGTTAAAAGACTATTTATTAATGACACATATTTCATATATATTGGTAATAATTAAAATTAAAAAACAACGCTCCATAGTATATTTAATTACCAAATTCATATTATTTTATGGTATAATAGATGTAAACAACTTCAATATTTTTCTTCTTCTCCATCACCAAATTCTAGGTTACTTCATCACTAAGAAACTTAGTTAAAAGACTATTAATTAATGACACATATTTCATATACATTGGAAATAATTAAAATTATATAAAGACGCTCGATAGTATATTTGTTCACCATATTCATATAGTATCATGGTATAATAGATGTAAACACATTCAATATTTTTCTTCTTCTCCATCACCAAATTTTATGTTATTTCACTAAGAAACTAAGTTAAGAGATTATTAATTAATGTCACATATGTCATATACATTGGTAATAATTAAATTATATAAAGGCGCTCGGTAGTATATTTGTTCACCATCTTTATATATTATTATGGTATAATAGATGTAAACAAATTCTTAATTTTTCTTCTTCTCCATCACAAAAATTTTGGTTACTTCCGCACTAAGTAACTAAAGTAAAAGACTATTAATTAGTGACACATATTTCATATAGATTAGTAATAATTCAAAATATATAATGAGGCCCGATAGTATATTTATTCACCATATTCATATTTTATTATGGTATAATAGATATAAACAATTTCAATATTTTTCTTCTTCTCCATCACCAAATTTTAGGTTATTTCATCACTAAGAAACTATGTTAAAAGAATATTAATTAATAACACATATTTCATATACATTCTTAATAATTCAAATTATATATTTAAGTTTAATAGTATATTTATTCACCATATCGATATTCTATTATGGTATAATAGATATAAACAATTTCAATATTTTTCTTCTTCTACATCACCAAATTTTAGGTTACTTCTTCATGAAGAAACAAAATAAAGACTATTAATTAATGACACATATTTCATATACATTGGTAATAATTAAAATTATATAATGACGGTCAATAGTATATTTATTTACCATATTCACATTGTATTATAGTATAATAGATGTAAACAATTTTAATATTTTTCTTCTTCTCCATCGCCAAATTTTAGGTTACTTCTTCATTAAAAAACAAAATAAAAGACTATTAATTAATGACACATATTTCATATACATTGGTAATAATTAAAATTACATAACAATGCTTGATAGTATATTTATTTACCATATTCACGTTATATTACAGTATAATAGATGTAAACAATTTCAATATTTTTCTTCTTCTCCATCACCAAATTTTAGGTTACCTTATCACTTAGAAACTAAGCTAAAAGACTATTAATTAATGACATATATTTCATATACATTGATAATAATTAAAATTATATAAAGACACTTGGTAGTATATTTGTTCACCATATTAATATAGTATTATGGTATAATAGATGTAAACAAATTCAATATTTTTCTTCTTTTCCATCACCAAATTTTAGGTTACTTCTGCACTAAGTAACTAAATTAAAAGACTATTAATTAATGACACATATTTCATATACTTTAGTAATAATTCAAAATATATTATGAGGCCCGATAGTATATTTATTCACGATATTCATATTGTATTATGGTATAATAGATATAAATAATTTCAATATTTTTCTTCTTCTCCATCACCAAATTTTAGGTTACTTCATCACTAAGAAACTAAGTTAAAAGACTATTAATTAATGACACATATTTCATATTCATTGGTAATTATTAAAATTATATAACTACGCTCGATATTATATTTATTCCCCATATTCACATTGTACTATGGTATAATAGAAATAGATAATTTCATTATTTTTCTTCTTCCCAATCACCATGTTTTTGGTTACTTCATCACTAAGAAACTAAATAAAAGAGTGTTAATTAATGACACATATTTCATATACATTGGTATTAATTAAAATTATATAATGACGCTCGATAGTATATTTATTCACCATGTTCATATAATATTAAGGTATAATAGATATAAACTATTTCAATATTTTTCTTCTTCTCCATCACCAAATTTTAGGTTACTTCTTCATTAAGAAACTAAATAAAAGACTATTAATTAATGACACATATTTCATATACGTTGGTAACAATTGAAATTATATAATCAGGCCCGATAGTATATTTATTCACCATATTCATATTGTATTATGGTATAATAGATGTTAACAATTTCAATATTTTTCTTCTTCTGCATCACCAAATTTTAGGTTACTTCATCACTAAGAAACTAAGTTAAAAGACTATTAATCAATGACACATATTTCATATACATTAGTAATAATTCTAATTATATAACGAGGCCCGATAGTGTATTTATTCACCATAATAATATTGTATTATGTTATAATAGATGTAAACAATTTCAATATTTTTCTTCTTCTCCATCACCAAATTTTAGATTATTTTATCACTAAGAAACTAAGTTAAAAGACTATTTATTAATGACACATATTTCATATATATTGGTAATAATTAAAATTAAAAAACAACGCTCCATAGTATATTTAATTACCAAATTCATATTATTTTATGGTATAATAGATGTAAACAACTTCAATATTTTTCTTCTTCTCCATCACCAAATTCTAGGTTACTTCATCACTAAGAAACTTAGTTAAAAGACTATTAATTAATGACACATATTTCATATACATTGGAAATAATTAAAATTATATAAAGACGCTCGATAGTATATTTGTTCACCATATTCATATAGTATCATGGTATAATAGATGTAAACACATTCAATATTTTTCTTCTTCTCCATCACCAAATTTTATGTTATTTCACTAAGAAACTAAGTTAAGAGATTATTAATTAATGTCACATATGTCATATACATTGGTAATAATTAAATTATATAAAGGCGCTCGGTAGTATATTTGTTCACCATCTTTATATATTATTATGGTATAATAGATGTAAACAAATTCTTAATTTTTCTTCTTCTCCATCACAAAAATTTTGGTTACTTCCGCACTAAGTAACTAAAGTAAAAGACTATTAATTAGTGACACATATTTCATATAGATTAGTAATAATTCAAAATATATAATGAGGCCCGATAGTATATTTATTCACCATATTCATATTTTATTATGGTATAATAGATATAAACAATTTCAATATTTTTCTTCTTCTCCATCACCAAATTTTAGGTTATTTCATCACTAAGAAACTATGTTAAAAGAATATTAATTAATAACACATATTTCATATACATTCTTAATAATTCAAATTATATATTTAAGTTTAATAGTATATTTATTCACCATATCGATATTCTATTATGGTATAATAGATATAAACAATTTCAATATTTTTCTTCTTCTCCATCACCAAATTTTAGGTTACTTCTTCATGAAGAAACAAAATAAAGACTATTAATTAATGACACATATTTCATATACATTGGTAATAATTAAAATTATATAACAACGGTCAATAGTATATTTATTTACCATATTCACATTGTATTATAGTATAATAGATGTAAACAATTTTAATATTTTTCTTCTTCTCCATCGCCAAATTTTAGGTTACTTCTTCATTAAAAACCAAATAAAAGACTATTAATTAATGACACATATTTCATATACATTGGTAATAATTAAAATTACATAACAATGCTCGATAGTATATTTATTTACCATATTCACGTTATATTACAGTATAATAGATGTAAACAATTTCAATATTTTTCTTCTTCTCCATCACCAAATTTTAGGTTACCTTATCACTTAGAAACTAAGCTAAAAGACTATTAATTAATGACATATATTTCATATACATTGATAATAATTAAAATTATATAAAGACACTTGGTAGTATATTTGTTCACCATATTAATATAGTATTATGGTATAATAGATGTAAACAAATTCAATATTTTTCTTTTTTTCCATCACCAAATTTTAGGTTACTTCTGCACTAAGTAACTAAATTAAAAGACTATTAATTAATAACACATATTTCATATACTTTAGTAATAATTCAAAATATAATATGAGGCCCCATAGTATATTTATTCACGATATTCATATTGTATTATGGTATAATAGAAATAAATAATTTCAATATTTTTCTTCTTCTCCATCACCAAATTTTAGGTTACTTCATCACTAAGAAACTAAGTTAAAAGACTATTAATTAATGACACATATTTCATATACATTGGTAATTATTAAAATTATATAACTACGCTCGATATTATATTTATTACACATATTCACATTGTACTATGGTATAATAGAAATAGATAATTTCATTATTTTTCTTCTTCCCAATCACCATGTTTTAGGTTACTTCATCACTAAGAAACTAAATAAAAGAGTGTTAATTAATGACACATATTTCATATACATTGGTATTAACTAAAATTATATAATGAAGCTCGATAGTATATTTATTCATCATGTTCATATAATATTAAGGTATAATAGATATTAACTATTTTAATATTTTTCTTCTTCTCCATCACCAAATTTTAGGTTACTTCTTCATTAAGAAACTAAATAAAAGACTATTAATTAATGACACATATTTCATATACGTTGGTAACAATTGAAATTATTTAATGAGGCCCGATAGTATATTTATTCACCATATTCATATTGTATTATGGTATAATAGATGTTAACAATTTCAATATTTTTCTTCTTCTGCATCACCAAATTTTAGGTTACTTCATCACTAAGAAACTAACTTAAAAGACTATTAATCAATGAAACATATTTCATATACATTAGTAATAATTCTAATTATATAACGAGGCCCGATAGTGTATTTATTCACCATAATAATATTGTATTATGTTATAATAGATGTAAACAATTTCAATATTTTTCTTCTTCTCCATCACCAAATTTTAGATTATTTTATCACTAAGAAACTAAGTTAAAAGACTATTTATTAATGACACATATTTCATATACATTGGTAATAATTAAAATTAAAAAACAACGCTCGATAGTATATTTAATTACCAAATTCATATTATTTTATGGTATAATAGATGTAAACAACTTCAATATTTTTCTTCTTCTCCATCACCAAATTCTAGGTTACTTCATCACTAAGAAACTTAGTTAAAAGACTATTAATTAATGACACATATTTCATATACATTGGAAATAATTAAAATTATATAAAGACGCTCGATAGTATATTTGTTCACCATATTCATATAGTATCATGGTATAATAGATGTAAACACATTCAATATTTTTCTTCTTCTCCATCACCAAATTTTATGTTATTTCACTAAGAAACTAAGTTAAGAGATTATTAATTAATGTCACATATGTCATATACATTGGTTATAATTAAATTATATAAAGGCGCTCGGTAGTATATTTGTTCACCATCTTTATATATTATTATGGTATAATTGATGTAAACAAATTCTTAATTTTTCTTCTTCTCCATCACAAAATTTTTGGTTACTTCCGCACTAAGTAACTAAATTAAAAGACTATTAATTAGTGACACATATTTCATATAGATTATTAATAATTCAAAATATATAATGAGGCCCGATAGTATATTTATTCACCATATTCATATTTTATTATGGTATAATAGATATAAACAATTTCAATATTTTTCTTCTTCTCCATCACCAAATTTTAGGTTATTTCATCACTAAGAAACTATGTAAAAGAATATTAATTAATAACACATATTTCATATACATTCTTAATAATTCAAATTATATATTTAAGTTTAATAGTATATTTATTCACCATATTGATATTCTATTATGGTATAATAGATATAAACAATTTCAATATTTTTCTTCTTCTCCATCACCAAATTTTAGGTTACTTCTTCACGAAGAAACAAAATAAAGACTATTAATTAATGACACATATTTCATATACATTTGTAATAATTAAAATTATATAACGACGATCAATAGTATATTTATTTACCATATTCACATTGTATTATAGTATAATAGATGTAAACAATTTCAATATTTTTCTTATTCTCCATCGCCAAATTTTAGGTTACTTCTTCATTAAAAAACAATATAAAAGACTATTAATTAATGACACATATTTCATATACATTGGTAATAATTAAAATTACATAACAATGCTTGATAGTATATTTATTTACCATATTCACATTATATTACAGTATAATAGATGTAAACAATTTCAATATTTTTCTTCTTCTCCATCACCAAATTTTAGGTTACTTCATCACTTAGAAACTAAGCTAAAAGACTATTAATTAATGACATATATTTCATATACATTGATAATAATTAAAATTATATAAAGACACTTGGTAGTATATTTGTTCACCATATTAATATAGTATTATGGTATAATAGATGTAAACTAATTCAATATTTTTCTTCTTTTCCATCACCAAATTTTAGGTTACTTCTGCACTAAGTAACTAAATTAAAAGACTATTAATTAATAACACATATTTCATATACTTTAGTAATAATTCAAAATATAATATGACGCCCGATAGTATATTTATTCACGATATTCATATTGTATTATGGTATAATAGATATAAATAATTTCAATATTTTTCTTCTTCTCCATCACCAAATTTTAGGTTACTTCATCACTAAGAAACTAAGTTAAAAGACTATTAATTAATGACACATGTTTCATATACATTGGTAATTATTAAAATTATATAACTACGCTCGATATTATATTTATTACACATATTCACATTGTACTATGGTATAATAGAAATAGATAATTTCATTATTTTTCTTCTTCCCAATCACCATGTTTTAGGTTACTTCATCACTAAGAAACTAAATAAAAGAGTGTTAATTAATGACACATATTTCATATACATTGGTATTAACTAAAATTATATAATGACGCTCGATAGTATATTTATTCACCATGTTCATATAATATTAAGGTATAATAGATATTAACTATTTTAATATTTTTCTTCTTCTCCATCACCAAATTTTAGGTTACTTCTTCAATAAGAAACTAAATAAAAGACTTCTAATTAATGACACATATTTCATATACGTTGGTAACAATTGAAATTATATAATGAGGCCCGATAGTATATTTATTCACCATATTCATATTATATTATGCTATAATAGATGTTAACAATTTCAATATTTTTCTTCTTCTGCATCACCAAATTTTAGGTTACTTCATCACTAAGAAACTAAGTTAAAAGACTATTAATCAATGACACATATTTCATATACATTAGTTATAATTCTAATTATATAACGAGGCCCGATAGTATATTTATTCACCATATTAATATTGTATTATGTTATAATAGATGTAAACAATTTCAATATTTTTCTTCTTCTCCATCACCAAATTTTAGATTATTTTATCACTAAGAAACTAAGTTAAAAGACTATTAATTAATGACACATATTTTATATACATTGGTATTAATTAAAATTAAAAAACAACGCTCGATAGTATATTTAATTAACAAATTCATATTATTTTATGGTATAATAGATGTAAACAACTTCAATATTTTTCTTCTTCTCCATCACCAAATTCTAGGTTACTTCATCACTAAGAAACTTAGTTAAACGACTATTAATTAATGACACATATTTCATATACATTGGTAATAATTAAAATTATATAAAGACGCTCGATAGTATATTTTTTCACCATATTCATATAGTATCATGGTATAATAGATTTAAACACATTCAATATTTTTCTTCTTCTCCATCACCAAATTTTATGTTATTTCACTAAGAAACTAAGTTAAGAGATTATTAATTAATGTCACATATGTCATATACATTGGTAATAATTAAATTATATAAAGGCGCTCGGTAGTATATTTGTTCACCATCTTTATATATTATTATGGTATAATAGATGTAAACAAATTCTTTATTTTTCTTCTTCTCCATCACAAAATTTTGGGTTACTTCCGCACTAAGTAACTAAATTAAAAGATTATTAATTAGTGACACATATTTCATATAGATTACTAATAATTCAAAATATATAATGAGGCTCGATAGTATATTTATTCACCATATTCATATTTTATTATGGTATAATAGATATAAATAATTTCAATATTTTTCTTCTTCTCCATCACCAAATTTTAGGTTATTTCATCACTAAGAAACTATGTTAAAAGAATATTAATTAATAACACATATTTCATATACATTCTTAATAATTCAAATTATATATTTAAGTTTAATAGTATATTTATTCACCATATCGATATTCTATTATGGTATAATACATATAAACAATTTCAATATTTTTCTTCTTCTCCATCACCAAATTTTAGGTTACTTCTTCACGAAGAAACAAAATAAAATACTATTAATTAATGAAACATATTTCATATACATTGGTAATAATTAAAATTATATAACGACGGTTAATAGTATATTTATTTACCATATTCACATTGTATTATAGTATAATAGATGTAAACAATTTCAATATTTTTCTTATTCTCCATCGCCAAATTTTAGGTTACTTCTTCATTAAAAAACAATATAAAAGACTATTAATTAATGACACATATTTCATATACATTGGTAATAATTAAAATTACATAACAATGCTCGATAGTATATTTATTTACCATATTCACATTATATTACAGTATAATAGATGTAAACAATTTCAATATTTTTCTTCTTCTCCATCACCAAATTTTAGGTTACTTCATCACTTAGAAACTAAGCTAAAAGACTATTAATTAATGACATATATTTCATATACATTGATAATAATTAAAATTATATAAAGACACTTGGTAGTATATTTGTTCACCATATTAATATAGTATTATGGTATAATAGATGTAAACAAATTCAATATTTTTCTTCTTTTCCATCACCAAATTTTAGGTTACTTCTGCACTAAGTAACTAAATTAAAAGACTATTAATTAATAACACATATTTCATATACTTTAGTAATAATTCAAAATATAATATGAGGCCCGATAGTATATTTATTCACGATATTCATATTGTATTATGGTATAATAGATATAAATAATTTCAATATTTTTCTTCTTCTCCATCACCAAATTTTAGGTTACTTCATCACTAAGAAACTAAGTTAAAAGACTATTAATTAATGACACATATTTCATATACATTGGTAATTATTAAAATTATATAACTACGCTCGATATTATATTTATTACACATATTCACATTGTACTATGGTATAATAGAAATAGATAATTTCATTATTTTTCTTCTTCCCAATCACCATGTTTTAGGTTACTTCATCACTAAGAAACTAAATAAAAGAGTGTTAATTAATGACACATATTTCATATACATTGGTATTAACTAAAATTATATAATGACGCTCGATAGTATATTTATTCACCATGTTCATATAATATTAAGGTATAATAGATATTAACTATTTTAATATTTTTCTTCTTCTCCATCACCAAATTTTAGGTTACTTCTTCATTAAGAAACTAAATAAAAGACTATTAATTAATGACACAAATTTCATATACGTTGGTAACAATTGAAATTATATAATGAGGCCCGATAGTATATTTATTCACCATATGCATATTGTATTATGGTATAATAGATGTTAACAATTTCAATATTTTTCTTCTTCTGCATCACCAAATTTTAGGTTACTTCATCACTAAGAAACTAAGTTAAAAGACTATTAATCAATGACACATATTTCATATACATTAGTTATAATTCTAATTATATAAAGAGGCCCGATAGTATATTTATTCACCATATTAATATTGTATTATGTTATAATAGATGTAAACAATTTCAATATTTTTCTTCTTCTCCATCACCAAATTTTAGATTATTTTATCACTAAGAAACTAAGTTAAAAGACTATTAATTAATGACACATATTTCATATACATTGGTATTAATTAAAATTAAAAAACAACGCTCGATAGTATATTTAATTACCCAAATTCATATTATTTTATGGTATAATAGATGTAAACAACTTCAATATTTTTCTTCTTCTCCATCACCAAATTCTAGGTTACTTCATCACTAAGAAACTTAGTTAAACGACTATTAATTAATGACACATATTTCATATACGTTGGTAATAATTAAAATTATATAAAGACGCTCGATAGTATATTTTTTCACCATATTCATATAGTATCATGGTATAATAGATGTAAACACATTCAATATTTTTCTTCTTCTCCATCACCAAATTTTATGTTATTTCACTAAGAAACTAAGTTAAGAGATTATAAATTAATGTCACATATGTCATATACATTTGTAATAATTAAATTATATAAAGGCGCTCGGTAGTATATTTGTTCACCATCTTTATATATTATTATGGTATAATAGATGTAAACAAATTCTTTATTTTTCTTCTTCTCCATCACAAAATTTTTGGTTACTTCCGCACTAAGTAACTAAATTAAAAGACTATTAATTAGTGACACATATTTCATATAGATTACTAATAATTCAAAATATATAATGAGGCTCGATAGTATATTTATTCACCATATTCATATTTTATTATGGTATAATAGATATAAATAATTTCAATATTTTTCTTCTTCTCCATCACCAAATTTTAGGTTATTTCATCACTAAGAAACTATGTTAAAAGAATATTAATTAATAACACATATTTCATATACATTCTTAATAATTCAAATTATATATTTAAGTTTAATAGTATATTTATTCACTATATCGATATTCTATTATGGTATAATAGATATAAACAATTTCAATATTTTTCTTCTTCTCCATCACCAAATTTTAGGTTACTTCTTCACGAAGAAACAAAATAAAAGACTATTAATTAATGAAACATATTTCATATACATTGGTAATAATTAAAATTATATAACGACGGTTAATAGTATATTTATTTACCATATTCACATTGTATTATAGTATAATAGATGTAAACAATTTCAATATTTTTCTTCTTCTCCATCGCAAAATTTTAGGTTACTTCTTCATTAAAAACCAAAATAAAAGACTATTAATTAATGACACATATTTCATATACATTGGTAATAATTAAAATTATATAAAGATGCTGGATATTATATTTATTCCACATATTCACATTGTATTATAGAATAATAGACATAATAATTTCATTATTTTTCTTCTTCTCCATCACAAAAATTTTGGTTACTTCCGCACTAAGTAACTAAATTAAAAGACTATTAATTAGTGACACATATTTCATATAGATTAGTAATAATTCAAAATATATAATGAGGCCCGATAGTATATTTATTCACCATATTCATATTTTATTATGGTATAATAGATATAAACAATTTCAATATTTTTCTTCTTCTCCATCACCAAATTTTAGGTTATTTCATCACTAAGAAATTATGTTAAAAGAATATTAATTAATAACACATATTTCATATACATTCTTAATAATTCAAATTATATATTTAAGTTTAATAGTATATTTATTCACCATATCGATATTCTATTATGGTATAATAGATATAAACAATTTCAATATTTTTCTTCTTCTCCATCACCAAATTTTATGTTACTTCTTCACGAAGAAACAAAATAAAGACTATTAATTAATGACACATATTTCATATACATTGGTAATAATTAAAATTATATAACGACGATCAATAGTATATTTATTTACCATATTCACATTGTATTATAGTATAATAGATGTAAACAATTTCAATATTTTTCTTCTTCTCCATCGCCAAATTTTCAGGTTACTTCTTCATTAAAAAACAATATAAAAGACTATTAATTAATGACACATATTTCATATACATTGGTAATAATTAAAATTACATAACAATGCTCGATAGTATATTTATTTACCCATATTCACATTATATTACAGTATAATAGATGTAAACAATTTCAATATTTTTCTTCTTCTCCATCACTAAATTTTAGGTTACTTCATCACTTAGAAACTAAGCTAAAATACTATTAATTAATGACATATATATTTTATATACATTGATATAATTAAAATTATATAAAGACACTTGGTAGTATATTTGTTCACCATATTAATATAGTATTATGGTATAATAGATGTAAACAAATTCAATATTTTTCTTCGTTTCCATCACCAAATTTTAGGTTACTTCTGCACTAAGTAACTAAATTAAAAGACTATTAATTAATGACACATATTTTATATACTTTAGTAATAATTCAAAATATAATATGAGGCCCGATAGTATATTTATTCACGATATTCATATTGTATTATGGTATAATAGATATAAATAATTTCAATATTTTTCTTCTTCTCCATCACCAAATTTTAGGTTACTTCATCACTAAGAAACTAAGTTAAAAGACTATTAATTAATGACACATATTTCATATACATTGGTAATTATTAAAATTATATAACTACGCTCGATATTATATTTATTACACATATTCACATTGTACTATGGTATAATAGAAATAGATAATTTCATTATTTTTCTTCTTCCCAATCACCATGTTTTAGGTTACTTCATCACTAAGAAACTAAATAAAAGAGTGTTAATTAATGACACGTATTTCATATACATTGGTATTAACTAAAATTATATAATGACGCTCGATAGTATATTTATTCACCATGTTCATATAATATTAAGGTATAATAGATATTAACTATTTTAATATTTTTCTTCTTCTCCATCACCAAATTTTAGGTTACTTCTTCATTAAGAAACTAAATAAAAGACTATTAATTAATGACACATTTTTCATATACGTTGGTAACAATTGAAATTATATAATGAGGCCCGATAGTATATTTATTCACCATATTCATATTGTATTATGCTATAATAGATGTTAAAAATTTCAATATTTTTCTTCTTCTGCATCACCAAATTTTAGGTTACTTCATCACTAAGAAACTAAGTTAAAAGACTATTTATCAATGACACATATTTCTTATACATTAGTTATAATTCTAATTATATAACGAGGCCCGATAGTATATTTATTCACCATATTAATATTGTATTATGTTATAATAGATGTAAACAATTTCAATATTTTTCTTCTTCTCCATCACCAAATTTTAGATTATTTTATCACTAAGAAACTAAGTTAAAAGACTATTAATTAATGACACATATTTTATATACATTGGTATTAATTAAAATTAAAAAACAACGCTCGATAGTATATTTAATTACCAAATTCATATTATTTTATGGTATAATAGATGTAAACAACTTTAATATTTTTCTTCTTCTCCATCACCAAATTCTAGGTTACTTCATCACTAAGAAACTTAGTTAAACGACTATTAATTAATGACACATATTTCATATACATTGGTAATAATTAAAATTATATAAAGACGCTCGATAGTATATTTTTTCACCATATTCATATAGTATCATGGTATAATAGATGTAAACACATTCAATATTTTTCTTCTTCTCCATCACCAAATTTTATGTTATTTCACTAAGAAACTAAGTTAAGAGATTATTAATTAATGTCACATATGTCATATACATTGGTAATAATTAAATTATATAAAGGCGCTCGGTAGTATATTTGTTCACCATCTTTATATATTATTATGGTATAATAGATGTAAACAAATTCTTTATTTTTCTTCTTCTCCATCACAAAATATTTGGTTACTTCCGCACTAAGTAACTAAATTAAAAGATTATTAATTAGTGACACATATTTCATATAGATTACTAATAATTCATAATATATAATGAGGCTCGATAGTATATTTATTCACCATATTCATATTTTATTATGGTATAATAGATATAAATAATTTCAATATTTTTCTTCTTCTCCATCACCAAATTTTAGGTTATTTCATCACTAAGAAACTATGTTAAAAGAATATTAATTAATAACACATATTTCATATACATTCTTAATAATTCAAATTATATATTTAAGTTTAATAGTATATTTATTCACCGTATCGATAGTCTATTAAGGTATAATAGATATAAACAATTTCAATATTTTTCTTCTTCTCCATCACCAAATTTTAGGTTACTTCTTCACGAAGAAACAAAATAAAATACTATTAATTAATGAAACATATTTCATATACATTGGTAATAATTAAAATTATATAACGACGGTTAATAGTATATTTATTTACCATATTCACATTGTATTATAGTATAATAGATGTAAACAATTTCAATATTTTTCTTATTCTCCATCGCCAAATTTTAGGTTACTTCTTCATTAAAAAACAATATAAAAGACTATTAATTAATGACACATATTTCATATACATTGGTAATAATTAAAATTATATAACGATGCTGGATATTATATTTATTCCACATATTCACATTATATTATAGAATAATAGACATAAATAATTTCATTATTTTTCTTCTTCTCCATCACAAAACTTTTGGTTACATCCGCACTAAGTAACTAAATTAAAAGACTATTAATTAGTGACACATATTTCATATAGATTAGTAATAATTCAAAACATATAATGAGGCCCGATAGTATATTTATTCACCATATTCATATTTTATTAAGGTATAATAGATATAAACAATTTCAATATTTTTCTTCTTCTCCATCACCAAATTTTAGGTTATTTCATCACTAAGAAACTATGTTAAAAGAATATTAATTAATAACACATATTTAATATACATTCTTAATAATACAAATTATATATTTAAGTTTAATAGTATATTTATTCACCATATAGATATTCTATTATGGTATAATAGATATAAACAATTTCAAATATTTTTCTTCTTCTCCATCACCAAATTTTAGGTTACTTCTTCACGAAGAAACAAAATAAAGACTATTAAGAAATGACACATATTTCATATACATTGGTAATAATTAAAATTATATAAGGACGATCAATAGTATATTTATTTACCATATTCACATTGTATTATAGTATAATAGATGTAAACAATTCCAATATTTTTCTTCTTCTCCATCGCCAAATTTTCAGGTTACTTCTTCATTAAAAAACAATATAAAAGACTATTAATTAATGACACATATTTCATATACATTGGTAATAATTAAAATTACATAAAAATGCTCGATAGTATATTTATGTACCATATTCACATTATATTACAGTATAATAGATGTCAACGATTTCAATATTTTTCTTCTTCTCCATCACCAAATTTTAGGTTACTTCATCACTTAGAAACTAAGCTAAAATACTATTAATTAATGACATATATTTCATATACATTGATAATAATTAAAATGATATAAAGACACTTGGTAGTATATTTGTTCACCATATTAATATAGTATTATGGTATAATAGATGTAAACAAATTCAATATTTTTCTTCATTTCCATCACCAAATTTTAGGTTACTTCTGCACTAAGTAACTAAATTAAAGACTATTAATTAATGACACATATTTCATATACTTTAGTAATAATTCAAAATATAATATGAGGCCCGATAGTATATTTATTCACGATATTCATATTGTATTATGGTATAATAGATATAAATAATTTCAATATTTTTCTTCTTCTCCATCACCAAATTTTAGGTTACTTCATCACTAAGAAACTAAGTTAAAAGACTATTAATTAATGACACATATTTCATATACATTGGTAATTATTAAAATTATATAACTACGCTCGATATTATATTTATTACCCATATTCACATTGTACTATGGTATAATAGAAATAGATAATTTCATTATTTTTCTTCTTCCCAATCACCATGTTTTAGGTTACTTCATCACTAAGAAACTAAATAAAAGAGTGTTAATTAATGACACATATTTCATATACATTGGTATTAACTAAAATTATATAATGACGCTCGATAGTATATTTATTCACCATGTTCATATAATATTAAGGTATAATAGATATTAACTATTTTAATATTTTTCTTCTTCTCCATCACCAAATTTTAGGTTACTTCTTCATTAAGAAACTAAATAAAAGACTATTAATTAATGACACAAATTTCATATACGTTGGTAACAATTGAAATTATATAATGAGGCCCGATAGTATATTTATTCACCATATGCATATTGTATTATGGTATAATAGATGTTAACAATTTCAATATTTTTCTTCTTCTGCATCACCAAATTTTAGGTTACTTCATCACTAAGAAACTAAGTTAAAAGACTATTAATCAATGACACATATTTCATATACATTAGTTATAATTCTAATTATATAAAGAGGCCCGATAGTATATTTATTCACCATATTAATATTGTATTATGTTATAATAGATGTAAACAATTTAAATATTTTTCTTCTTCTCCATCACCAAATTTTAGATTATTTTATCACTAAGAAACTCAGTTAAAAGACTATTAATTAATGACACATATTTCATATACATTGGTATTAATTAAAATTAAAAAACAACGCTCGATAGTATATTTAATTACCAAATTCATATTATTTTATGGTATAATAGATGTAAACAACTTCAATATTTTTCTTCTTCTCCATCACCAAATTCTAGGTTACTTCATCACTAAGAAACTTAGTTAAACGACTATTAATTAATGACACATATTTCATATACGTTGGTAATAATTAAAATTATATAAAGACGCTCGATAGTATATTTTTTCACCATATTCATATAGTATCATGGTATAATAGATGTAAACACATTCAATATTTTTCTTCTTCTCCATCACCAAATTTTATGTTATTTCACTAAGAAACTAAGTTAAGAGATTATAAATTAATGTCACATATGTCATATACATTTGTAATAATTAAATTATATAAAGGCGCTCGGTAGTATATTTGTTCACCATCTTTATATATTATTATGGTATAATAGATGTAAACAAATTCTTTATTTTTCTTCTTCTCCATCACAAAATTTTTGGTTACTTCCGCACTAAGTAACTAAATTAAAAGACTATTAATTAGTGACACATATTTCATATAGATTACTAATAATTCAAAATATATAATGAGGCTCGATAGTATATTTATTCACCATATTCATATTTTATTATGGTATAATAGATATAAATAATTTCAATATTTTTCTTCTTCTCCATCACCAAATTTTAGGTTATTTCATCACTAAGAAACTATGTTAAAAGAATATTAATTAATAACACATATTTCATATACATTCTTAATAATTCAAATTATATATTTAAGTTTAATAGTATATTTATTCACTATATCGATATTCTATTATGGTATAATAGATATAAACAATTTCAATATTTTTCTTCTTCTCCATCACCAAATTTTAGGTTACTTCTTCACGAAGAAACAAAATAAAAGACTATTAATTAATGAAACATATTTCATATACATTGGTAATAATTAAAATTATATAACGACGGTTAATAGTATATTTATTTACCATATTCACATTGTATTATAGTATAATAGATGTAAACAATTTCAATATTTTTCTTCTTCTCCATCGCAAAATTTTAGGTTACTTCTTCATTAAAAACCAAAATAAAAGACTATTAATTAATGACACATATTTCATATACATTGGTAATAATTAAAATTATATAAAGATGCTGGATATTATATTTATTCCACATATTCACATTGTATTATAGAATAATAGACATAAATAATTTCATTATTTTTCTTCTTCTCCATCACAAAAATTTTGGTTACTTCCGCACTAAGTAACTAAATTAAAAGACTATTAATTAGTGACACATATTTCATATAGATTAGTAATAATTCAAAATATATAATGAGGCCCGATAGTATATTTATTCACCATATTCATATTTTATTATGGTATAATAGATATAAACAATTTCAATATTTTTCTTCTTCTCCATCACCAAATTTTAGGTTATTTCATCACTAAGAAATTATGTTAAAAGAATATTAATTAATAACACATATTTCATATACATTCTTAATAATTCAAATTATATATTTAAGTTTAATAGTATATTTATTCACCATATCGATATTCTATTATGGTATAATAGATATAAACAATTTCAATATTTTTCTTCTTCTCCATCACCAAATTTTATGTTACTTCTTCACGAAGAAACAAAATAAAGACTATTAATTAATGACACATATTTCATATACATTGGTAATAATTAAAATTATATAACGACGATCAATAGTATATTTATTTACCATATTCACATTGTATTATAGTATAATAGATGTAAACAATTTCAATATTTTTCTTCTTCTCCATCGCCAAATTTTCAGGTTACTTCTTCATTAAAAAACAATATAAAAGACTATTAATTAATGACACATATTTCATATACATTGGTAATAATTAAAATTACATAACAATGCTCGATAGTATATTTATTTACCATATTCACATTATATTACAGTATAATAGATGTAAACAATTTCAATATTTTTCTTCTTCTCCATCACTAAATTTTAGGTTACTTCATCACTTAGAAACTAAGCTAAAATACTATTAATTAATGACATATATATTTTATATACATTGATATAATTAAAATTATATAAAGACACTTGGTAGTATATTTGTTCACCATATTAATATAGTATTATGGTATAATAGATGTAAACAAATTCAATATTTTTCTTCGTTTCCATCACCAAATTTTAGGTTACTTCTGCACTAAGTAACTAAATTAAAAGACTATTAATTAATGACACATATTTTATATACTTTAGTAATAATTCAAAATATAATATGAGGCCCGATAGTATATTTATTCACGATATTCATATTGTATTATGGTATAATAGATATAAATAATTTCAATATTTTTCTTCTTCTCCATCACCAAATTTTAGGTTACTTCATCACTAAGAAACTAAGTTAAAAGACTATTAATTAATGACACATATTTCATATACATTGGTAATTATTAAAATTATATAACTACGCTCGATATTATATTTATTACCCATATTCACATTGTACTATGGTATAATAGAAATAGATAATTTCATTATTTTTCTTCTTCCCAATCACCATGTTTTAGGTTACTTCATCACTAAGAAACTAAATAAAAGAGTGTTAATTAATGACACATATTTCATATACATTGGTATTAACTAAAATTATATAATGACGCTCGATAGTATATTTATTCACCATGTTCATATAATATTAAGGTATAATAGATATTAACTATTTTAATATTTTTCTTCTTCTCCATCACCAAATTTTAGGTTACTTCTTCATTAAGAAACTAAATAAAAGACTATTAATTAATGACACATATTTCATATACGTTGGTAACAATTGAAATTATATAATGAGGCCCGATAGTATATTTATTCACCATATTCATATTGTATTATGTATAATAGATGTTAACAATTTCAATATTTTTCTTCTTCTGCATCACCAAATTTTAGGTTACTTCATCACTAAGAAACTAAGTTAAAAGACTATTAATCAATGACACATATTTCATATACATTAGTTATAATTCTAATTATATAACGAGGCCCGATAGTATATTTATTCACCATATTAATATTGTATTATGTTATAATAGATGTAAACAATTTCAATATTTTTCTTCTTCTCCATCACCAAATTTTAGATTATTTTATCACTAAGAAACTAAGTTAAAAGACTATTAATTAATGACACATATTTCATATACATTGGTATTAATTAAAATTAAAAAACAACGCTCGATAGTATATTTAATTACCAAATTCATATTATTTTATGGTATAATAGATGTAAACAACTTCAATATTTTTCTTCTTCTCCATCACCAAATTCTAGGTTACTTCATCACTAAGAAACTTAGTTAAACGACTATTAATTAATGACACATATTTCATATACATTGGTAATAATTAAAATTATATAAAGACACTCGATAGTATATTTTTTCACCATATTCATATAGTATCATGGTATAATAGATGTAAACACATTCTATATTTTTCTTCTTCTCCATCACCAAATTTTATGTTATTTCACTAAGAAACTAAGTTAAGAGATTATCAATTAATGTCACATATGTCATATACATTGGTAATAATTTAATTATATAAAGGCGCTCGGTAGTATATTTGTTCACCATCTTTATATATTATTATGGTATAATATATGTAAACAAATTCTTTATTTTTCTTCTTCTCCATCACAAAAATTTTGGTTACTTCCGCACTAAGTAACTAAATTAAAAGACTATTAATTAGTGACACATATTTCATATAGATTACTAATAATTCAAAATATATAATGAGGCTCGGTAGTATATTTATTCATCATATTCATATTTTATTATGGTATAATAGATATAAATAATTTCAATATTTTTCTTCTTCTCCATCACCAAATTTTAGGTTATTTCATCACTAAGAAACTATGTTAAAAGAATATTAATTAATAACACATATTTCATATACATTCTTAATAATTCAAA
Organism: Vicia faba; assembly: GCA_948472305.1. NCBI lineage: Eukaryota > Viridiplantae > Streptophyta > Magnoliopsida > Fabales > Fabaceae > Vicia > Vicia faba. The sequence goes on from CATIWC010001649.1 coordinate 56,472, forward strand.
TTATATATTTAAGTTTAATAGTATATTTATTCACCATGTCGATATTCTATTATGGTATAATAGATATAAACAATTTCAATATTTTTCTTCTTCTCCATCACCAAATTTTAGGTTACTTCTTCACGAAGAAACAAAATAAAAGACTATTAATTAATGAAACATATTTCATTTACATTGGTAATAATTAAAATTATATAACGACGGTTAATAGTATATTTATTTACCATATTCACATTGTATTATAGTATAATAGATGTAAACAATTTCAATATTTTTCTTCTTCTCCATCGCAAAATTTTAGGTTACTTCTTCATTAAAAAACAAAATAAAAGACTATTAATTAATGACAGATATTTCATATACATTGGTAATAATTAAAATTATATAACGATGCTGGATATTATATTTATTCCACATATTCACATTGTATTATAGAATAATAGACATAAATAATTTCATTATTTTTCTTCTTCTCCATCACCAAATTTTAGGTTACTTCATCCCTAAGAAACTAAATAAAAGACTGTTAATTAATGACACATATTTCATATACATTGGTATTAATTAAAATTATATAATGACGCTCGATAGTATATTTATTTATCATATTCATATTATATTAAGGTATAATAGATATAAACAATTTCAATATTTTTCTTCTTCTCCATCACCAAATTTTAGGTTATTTCATCACTAAGATACTATGTTAAAAGAATATTAATTAATAACACATATTTCATATACATTCTTAATAATTCAAATTATATATTTAAGTTTAATAGTATATTTATTCACCATATCGATATTCTATTATGGTATAATAGATATAAACAATTTCAATATTCTTTTTCTTCTCCATCACCAAATTTTAGGTTACTTCTTCACGAAGAAACAAAATAAAGACTATTAATTAATGACACATATTTCATATACATTGGTAATAATTAAAATTATATAACGATGGTCAATAGTATATTTATTTACCATATTCACATTGTATTATAGTATAATAGATGTAAACAATTTCAATATTTTTCTTCTTCTCCATCGCCAAATTTTCAGGTTACTTCTTCATTAAAAAACAAAATAAAACACTATTAATTAATGACACATATTCCATATACATTGGTAATAATTAAAATTACATAACAATGCTCGATAGTATATTTATTTACCATATTCACATTATATTACAGTATAATAGATGTAAACAGTTTCAATATTTTTCTTCTTCTCCATCACCAAATTTTAGGTTACTTCATCACTTAGAAAACAAAATAAAAGACTATTAATTAATGACACATATTTCATATACATTGGTAATAATTAAAATTACATAACAATGCTCGATAGTATATTTATTTACCATACTCACATTATATTACAGTATAATAGATGTAATTAATTTCAATATTTTTCTTCTTCTCCATCACCAAATTTTAGGTTACTTCATCACTTAGAAACTAAGCTAAAAGACTATTAATTAATGACATATATTTCATATACATTGATAATAATTAAAATTATATAAAGACACTTGGTAGTATATTTGTTCACCATATTAATATAGTATTATGGTATAATAGATGTAAACAAATTCAATATTTTTCTTCGTTTCCATCACCAAATTTTAGGTTACTTCTGCACTAAGTAACTAAATTAAAAGACTATTAATTATTGACACATATTTCATATACTTTAGTAATAATTCAAAATATAATATGAGGCCCGATAGTATATTTATTCACGATATTCATATTGTATTATGGTATAATAGATATAAATAATTTCAATATTTTTCTTCTTCTCCATCACCAAATTTTAGGTTACTTCATCACTAAGAAACTAAGTTAAAAGACTATTAATTAATGACACATATTTCATATACATTGGTAATTATTAAAATTATATAACTACGCTCGATATTATATTTATTACACATATTCACATTGTACTATGGTATAATAGAAATAGATAATTTCATTATTTTTCTTCTTCCCAATCACCATGTTTTAGGTTACTTCATCACTAAGAAACTAAATAAAAGAGTGTTAATTAATGACACATATTTCATATACATTGGTATTAACTAAAATTATATAATGACGCTCGATAGTATATTTATTCACCATGTTCATATAATATTAAGGCATAATAGATATTAACTATTTTAATATTTTTCTTCTTCTCCATCACCAAATTATAGGTTACTTCTTCATTAAGAAACTAAATAAAAGACTATTAATTAACGACACATATTTCATATACGTTGGTAACAATTGAAATTATATAATGAGGCCCGATAGTATATTTATTCACCATATTCATATTGTATTATGGTATAATAGATGTTAACAATTTCAATATTTTTCTTCTTCTGCATCACCAAATTTTAGGTTACTTCATCACTAAGAAACTAAGTTAAAAGACTATTAATTAATAACACATATTTCATATACATTAGTTATAATTCTAATTATATAACGAGGCCCGATAGTATATTTATTCACCATATTAATATTTTATTATGTTATAATAGATGTAAACAATTTCAATATTTTTCTTCTTCTCCATCACCAAATTTTAGATTATTTTATCACTAAGAAACTAAGTTAAAAGACTATTAATTAATGACACATATTTCATATACATTGGTATTAATTAAAATTAAAAAACAACGCTCGATAGTATATTTAATTACCAAATTCATATTATTTTATGGTATAATAGATGTAAACAACTTCAATATTTTTCTTCTTCTCCATCACCAAATTCTAGGTTACTTCATCACTAAGAAACTTAGTTAAAAGACTATTAATTAATGACACATATTTCATATACATTGGTAATAATTAAAATTATATAAAGACGCTCGATAGTATATTTTTTCACCAAATTCATATAGTATCATGGTATAATAGATGTAAACACATTCAATATTTTTCTTCTTCTCCATCACCAAATTTTATGTTATTTCACTAAGAAACTAAGTTAAGAGATTATCAATTAATGTCACATATGTCATATACATTGGTATTAATTAAATTATATAAAGGCGCTCGATAGTATATTTGTTCACCATCTTTATATATTATTATGGTATAATAGATGTAAACAAATTCTTTATTTTTCTTCTTCTCCATCACAAAAATTTTGGTTACTTCCGCACTAAGTAACTAAATTAAAAGACTATTAATTAGTGACACATATTTCATATAGATTACTAATAATTCAAAATATATAATGAGGCTCGATAGTATATTTATTCACCATATTCATATTTTTATTATGGTATAATAGATTTAAATAATTTCAATATTTTTCTTCTTCTCCATCACCAAATTTTAGGTTATTTCATCACTAAGAAACTATGTTAAAAGAATATTAATTAATAACACATATTTCATATACATTCTTAATAATTCAAATTATATATTTAAATTTAATAGTATATTTATTCACCATATCGATATTCTATTATGGTATAATAGATATAAACAATTTCAATATTTTTCTTCTTCTCCATCACCAAATTTTAGGTTACTTCTTCACGAAGAAACAAAATAAAAGACTATTAATTAATGAAACATATTTCATATACATTGGTAATAATTAAAATTATATAACGACGGTTAATAGTATATTTATTTACCATATTCACATTCTATTATAGTATAATAGATGTAAACAATTTCAATATTTTTCTTCTTCTCCATCGCAAAATTTTAAGTTACTTCTTCATTAAAAAACAAAATAAAAGACTATTAATTAATGACAGATATTTCATATACATTGGTAATAATTAAAATTATATAACGATGCTGGATATTATATTTATTCCACATATTCACATTGTATGATAGAATAATAGATATAAATAATTTCATTATTTTTCTTCTTCTCCATCACCAAATTTTAGGTTACTTCATTCCTAAGAAACTAAATAAAAGACTGTTAATTAATGACACATATTTCATATACATTGGTATTAATTAAAATTATATAATGACGCTCGATAGTATATTTATTTATCATATTCATATTATATTAAGGTATAATAGATATAAACAATTTCAATATTTTTCTTCTTCTCCATCACCAAATTTTAGGTTATTTCATCACTAAGAAACTATGTTAAAAGAATATTAATTAATAACACATATTTCATATACATTCTTAATAATTCAAATTATATATTTAAGTTTAATAGTATATTTATTCACCATATCGATATTTTATTATGGTATAATAGATATAAACAATTTCAATATTTTTCTTCTTCTCCATCACCAAATTTTAGGTTACTTCATCACTAAGAAACTAAGTTAAAAGACTATTAATTAATGACACATATTTCATATACATTGGTAATAATTAAAATTATATAAGGATGGTCAATAGTATATTTATTTACCATATTCACATTGTATTATAGTATAATAGATGTAAACGATTTCAATATTTTTCTTCTTCTCCATCGCCAAATTTTAGGTTACTTCTTCATTAAAAAACAAAATAAAAGACTATTAATTAATGACACATATTTCATATAAATTGGTAATAATTAAAATTACATAACAATGCTCGATAGTATATTTATTTACCATACTCACATTATATTACAGTATAATAGATGTAATTAATTTCAATATTTTTCTTCTTCTCCATCACCAAATTTTAGGTTACGTCATCACTTAGAAACTAAGCTAAAAGACTATTAATTAATGACATATATTTCATATACATTGATAATAAATAAAATTATATAAAGACACTTGGTAGTATATTTGTTCACCATATTAATATAGTATTATGGTATAATAGATGTAAACAAATTCAATATTTTTCTTCGTTTCCATCACCAAATTTTATGTTACTTCTGCACTAAGTAACTAAATTAAAAGACTATTAATTAATGACACATATTTCATATACTTTAGTAATAATTCAAAATATAATATGAGGCCCGATAGTATATTTATTCACGATATTCATATTGTATTATGGTATAATAGATATAAATAATTTCAATATTTTTCTTCTTCTCCATCACCAAATTTTAGGTTACTTCATCACTAAGAAACTAAGTTAAAAGACTATTAATTAATGACACATATTTCATATACATTGGTAATTATTAAAATTATATAACTACGCTCGATATTATATTTATTCCCCATATTCACATTGTACTATGGTATAATAGAAATACATAATTTCATTATTTTTCTTCTTCCCAATCACCATGTTTTAGGTTACTTTATCACTAAGAAACTAAATAAAAGTGTGTTAATTAATGACACATATTTCATATACATTGGTATTAATTAAAATTATATAATGACGCTCGATAGTATATTTATTCACCATATTCATATAATACTAAGGTATAATAGATATAAACTATTTCAATATTTTTCTTCTTCTCCATCACCAAATCTTAGGTTACTTCTTCATTAAGAAACTAAATAAAAGACTATTAATTAATGACACATATTTCATATACGTTGGTAACAATTGAAATTATATAATGAGGCCCGATAGTATATTTATTCACCATATTCATATTGTATTATGGTATAATAGATGTTAACAATTTAAATATTTTTCTTCTTCTGCATCACCAAATTTTAGGTTACTTCATCACTAAGAAACTAAGATAAAACACTATTAATCAATGACACATATTTCATATACATTAGTAATAATTCTAATTATATAACGAGGCCCG